>NC_024127.1:36288823-36321909 GCF_000346735.1 Prunus mume
CTCGTATTAGTTACGTCTGAAATGAAGTCTCCCTTTGGAGCTTCCTAAAGAGGCTGTTTTTGCTTTTCTTAACTTTTTTATCGTCAAAGGGTTAATTTTTCATGTTATCTGCTGGTCTAAGCTCTCACTTGCATTGCAATGAAGTTTTTTTTTTCTTTTTGCTGATAATTGGAAGTGAATGATAAGATAAAAAAAAATTCACTTAATAAGAACTGTTATTAATTCTGCAATTTGGATAATACTAATGAATCTTGCCATATTTTATTATTATTATTATTATTATTATTATTGGAATTTCCTCTTTTTAAAGCTGTTATGACGCCCACGTATCAATTACTTTTCAGCATGTAGTGCATTTATCTTGTACAATTTGAGAAAAGTTAGATATGAAGACCAATTATAAGTTTGAGAAATTTCTATCCTCTGCTTTCTTAGGACTAAATATTATCTTTGGACATTTTAAGTTCACATGTTTCAGAAGAAAAAAGAAGGTTATAAAATAAAAATGTACTTCTTGGCATGAAAGTTCTAAGTGTTCTCAGTTTAAGGAGAAATGTTAGTAAGTTTTTCTACTAATCATATGCTGTTGAAGTACTAGGGCGCCTTCTCTCATTTCTGGTTCTTTCTATTAGCTATAGTTTATACTTAATGTCTTACTATATTTGATCTTTACTTCGTATATTTTCTTGCTATAGTCCCCCACATATTGCCTTTAATGCCCTGCTTATCTTGGCTTTCTCAGGGTTCCATCTGAGGTTTCTTATCCTATCATAGTAAAAAGAGGGCATATTATATTCTGTTAGCATGGCGACAGAAAGTCCAATCAGAATGTCCGAAACTAGTGGAAAATGGGCTTCCCATAAGAAGGCTGCAAAAATTGCACCATCCTCTGCTAATATGGCAGCAGAGGAGTTGAAATTGCTTCTGAGGGGCCATAGGCTACATAGCAGCGAAAATGATGCTTCCCCTAATCGAAGTGGAAGTGCACCCCCGACCATGGAGGGTTCGTTTTTATCCATTGATAACCTTCTATCCCAGCAGCACTCTAGCACGACTGGAAGCTTGGCAAGTCTAAGTAGTGTTATTGAAAGGTGTGAATCTGAGGAACAATTACTTGCTGATCCAGCTTATTTGGCATATTACTGTGCCAATGTCAATCTTAATCCTAGACTTCCTCCTCCACTTATCTCGTGGGAGAATAGACGCCTGGTACGCCATATTGGTAGTTTCAGCCAGAATTGGGGACCTGTAGATGACAGTGGTAATGCTCCTTTGCATGTGTCTCAGGGATCACTTCCTACACACAAGGAAGAATCTGAGGATGACCAGTCACCCAAACAGGTTTCTAGTGATTGGGTAGATCAGACAAGCCAAATTTGGTCTGAAGAGGATGCAGCTTCATTGGTAGGCCAACACAAAAATGCGGGTGATTTAATACAGGTTAAAAATCGATACCTTGAAATTTTATTTACCAAGGTGCATATGTTCTTATTTTTACTTACCTTGAGAATTTCATTGAATATAATTTTTCTAGTTAGGCTGTCAAGTTTTGAATCATTTTCACTTATTGACAAATGAAATAATTGTTTTATCATACTGTGAATTCCAAAGAATATTACTGCTAGCAAAACACTGGAGTTGATGTGGAATAAGTAATGACTGATTGCTTTTAGCTTGCTCTCATTACAATGTCATGGTTGTAAATGCAAAACCATCTTTTATTTCCAGGAAGATTTTGGTGGCTCTCCACAACCTGTATATAATCACTCTCGTACCTTAGGCAATGAAATACCTGAGGAATTCATTGATCAAAGACCTGTTTCCAGTTCCTTGCATGATCCCCCTATTAATGTGACAGCTGCCATTAGGACCACCATGGTTGCAACTTCTGCAGATAATACAGTACTTTCACTAAATGATGATTCCTCACCAGCCCCTATTGCAAGTTCTTCATCTCTTGATTTTACCAGGACTACAGGGATTAATGATGCTGGTGTTGCAGTTATTGAATCTGAAATGAAGGCTCTTAATGTATCTAACATGCTAGAGAATAAAAAAAATCAAGAACAATGGCAGCGCAGCTACCAGAATCATTTTCCGCAACACCAGATACACCAACAACAAAACAGTTTATCTCAACTTCAAAGTGGCAAGTCCCAAATAGCTTCCCAAGGAGCATACGTTGGCATGGATCAGTATCTCCATAGCACCACCAAGTTTGCAGCGGATGTACAGCCATTACTCCAGACATCTGGGTTCACACCTCCACTATATGCAACTGCAGCAGCCTACATGAGTTCAGCTAATCCATATTATTCAAATTTTCAGGCACCGGGCGTTTTTCCTCCACAATATGTAGGTGGATATGCTTTAAACCCCACTGGCTTTCCTCCGTATATTGGTGGATACCATCCTCCAGGTGCTGTTCCTGTTGTTGTTGATGGAACTGTTGGTCCAAGCTTTAATGCTCATACATCTGGGGTTGCTAATGGTGGCAGCATTTCACCTGGTGCTGATATGCAACATTTAAGTAAGTTCTATGGGCAACTTGGCTTTCCACTGCAAACTTCTTTTTCCGATCCTATGTACATGCAGTACCATCAACAACCTTTTGTGGAGTCATATGGTGTTTCTAGCCAATTTGATTCATTGGCATCTAGAGGTGGCCTTGACTCAAAGAAAGTGTCCAATCATGCTACTTATTTGGATGACCACAAAATCCAACAACAGAGAAATGGAAGCCTGGGGAATTTGAACCCACAAAGAGGAGGGCCAGTGAGTCCCAACTATTTTGGAAGTGCACCAAATGTTGGTATTTTGATGCAGTATCCAACCTCACCCCTTAGTGGTCCAGTGTTGCCAGTATCCCCCATAAGTTCAGGTAGAAATACTGGCTTGTATTCCGGATGGCCAGGGCAAAGAGGCTTTGATAGTTTTGATGACCCCAAGATTTATAATTTCCTTGAAGAGTTGAAATCTGGAAAAGGCCGCAAATTTGAGCTGTCTGACATCACAGGACATATTGTTGAATTCAGGTAAGTTCATTTTGTGCTCAAATTTTGATTTCTTTAATAATTTTTTTTAAACAAGTAAGTCATCATGAATTTTTCAACTCCAGTGCTGATCAACATGGGAGTCGATTTATTCAGCAGAAGTTGGAAAACTGTAGTGCTGAAGAGAAGGCTTCTGTATTCAAAGAAGTTCTCCCACATGCTTCTAAACTAATGACTGATGTTTTCGGTAACTATGTGATTCAGAAGGTACGTTTCTATTTTTTCTTATCTATATGCAGTTAAAGAAATGTCATGGTTCATGCCATTTTATTAATTTCCATTTCCTTTCATTTCAGTTTTTTGAGTATGGAAGCTCTCAGCAGAGGAAGGAACTTGCCAAACAACTTTCAGGTCAAATTCTTCCTTTAAGTTTGCAGATGTATGGCTGTCGTGTAATCCAAAAGGTATGTGAGTGTGATAAGTGTTGCTAAAATATGTGTGGCTTACTAACTTCATGTTGCAGATTTATGTTTTTATGATTTGCAATTCTATAACACGACTCAGCTTTTCCTTTTTATGGGTGTAGATAGTCGAGAACAGTTTTAGAGGGGTCTTATGATTGAATTGATTGATATCTTAGCTTGACTTGTCTTGAAGTTTTGCTAAATTTTATCTTCATTTTTTTTTAGTAGTGTACCTCATTCATATATATTTGAAGGCGCTGAAGAGGTCTTCGATATTAAGTGCTATTACTAGTGATGTTTAGAAGTAAACAACTGAATGCAGGTCCATGTGGCGGTAATTTATTAGGTTCCTGTAATTTGTAAATCTACATTTTCTTGGGTAAAACACAATTTTGGTCACTGTGTTTAGGCCTGAAAACACATTTGGTCACTGTATTTCATTCTGTTATCAATTTAAGTCCAGCTTTTAACTTCTGTTAACTAAAACTAAAATAATTCTGTTTAAAATTAGAAAATAAGATTAAAATAGAAAAGAACCTTGGAAAAAATTAAAACAATAAAACCCAGTATCCCTGCCCTATATACCACCCACCATCCCTGCCACTCCAACCCACCAAGCTCTCTCTTGAATTGATCCTCCCTCTCTCTCAAATAGATCCTCCCTCCCCCCTCACCAGCCACCACCCCAACCTCAGTGCAACCCCCATCTTCCGCACCCAACCCTACCCTCATGCTAATCTTTAATAGCCACCCTCTAATTCATAATAAACTGATGGGTTTGTTTGTTTTCAAGACTGAAACTTTGTTATTATCTGATTATATGGGCTTGGCTGGAAAATGAGATCTCTAACAAGCTGCCAACAATATTTGCATAATGTAATTGGAACTGGAAGCAAGCTGCATAACATAATTGCCTTACTAGCATAATGTTCTTTCTTGTCCCAATTGTAATGCTTATATTACATACTATTTTTGTGGGTGCAGGCACTTGAGGTTATCGAGATTGAACAGAAAGTACAGCTTGTACATGAACTGGATGGACATGTTATGAGATGTGTTCGTGATCAAAATGGAAACCATGTCATACAAAAGTGCATTGAGAGCATTCCGACAGAAAAAATTGGGTTTATAATATCTGCTTTCCATGGTCAAGTTGCAACACTTTCAATGCACCCTTATGGTTGTCGTGTTATACAGGTATACTAAACTTGAGGGGTTTTCGCACTTCTCTTCCCCACTTTAATGTTCTTCCTTTGGTTATCACACAAAGAATGAACTTGTTTCCTGTGTTTGGTTCATTGTAGAGAGTTCTGGAGCATTGTACAGATGAGCTGCAATGCCAGTTTATAGTTGATGAGATCTTGGAGTCTGTTTGTGCTCTTGCCCAGGACCAGTATGGCAATTATGTAACCCAGGTTTGTATTTGGCTCTGTACTATAATTACTATCTAATTATGACTTAGTCTGTCTCTGATGAGTTAAGGTGCCTTTCTAAAGATATTATTTATGCATACCGGCAACTTAGTCGACTTCTTGGTGGTAATTCTTAATATAGAGCTAGCACAGTCACATGTTTATAATGAGAATTTTCGCTCTCATATAGGAAGAGGATAGCCATACATTGGCAGTTCTAGAATCCTTAATCGTTTCAGTAAGACTCCTGTTCAAATCTCTTTTCAGATTCTGCCTAAAGATTATAGTTTATTTGTTAGGTCTTAGGTTCAAAATTTAACAGAATGACTAAGTATATTGCTGAGTAAGCAATGAGATAGTACACTATGCTATGCAAGTAATTGTTTGGGTAACTTTTTTGACAGAGGCTTTAGTTTGTGAAGAAAGAGGCTTCCAATAGTAAGAATAATTCAGATGGTCTAAATGGTTTGAAAAGGAATGCCTACTCCAGAAGTTGAGTAGTCCACAGGAGTGGGCTTGTGGCTAAGGGTGTAAATGAGCCGACCTGAGCCAAGCTTGAACAAGATGAAAGAACAATTGAGCTCGAGCTGTATCAAACTAATTTACAGTGATAAGTTGGCCCGCTTATATAACAATATCTTCAAGCTGGGAAAGATTAATGATAAATAGTGAATACAAATATAGATATTTTTTTTATAAGAAAAATAAAAATATAGATATAAACATAATAATTAAGATTTATCAGCAAGGACATTGGTCTTTAATATTTAAAAAAAAAAAACATTCTTCAACATTAACTTTAAAAGTAGAAGCACAACATGGTACTATAAGAACAAGACATAGCCCATATAAGCATCAAAGAAAAGAAAATAAACAAAATGCTTTGATTTTGATAGAATTGCTTTGTAATCATCATTCAAAAGATCCTTCATTCCAAGTAAACTTCTTATAAACAAGATGTTCATGAGCTTTACGCGCCGAGGCTTGGCTTGCTTTTATAACAAGCTGAGTTCAGATGACCCAAACTCGATATGAACTCAAGTTGTATAGAGCCAATTTACAGCTGTACTTGCTGCTCAGTGTCTGAGTCTACTCCAGAAATTGCCTGCCACACATACATGCTTACACTGTTACACACACAAGTTTCTATGTGAAATGACAACAGGAGAGGTGTTGAAGTGCTCTCTCTCTCTCTCTCTTGTGCCTATTTGGTTCCTCAAAACTCTATGTATGCATGTATATGTGTAGGCTTTTTTCTCCCCAAATAGCTGAAAGTTGAGACAGTTATATTGCAAATATGAAATATCCTTTGCTCTAATGTGCAATACTTATTGCCAACTAAACTTCTGGATGTACTTTATGCTTCCAACTGCATATATGTTTTATTTATCCTTCAAGTGATTGATCTGTGTCAATTGTTGGGCTAATGAATGTTTTTAATGGTTGACAGCATGTATTAGAGAGGGGAAAACCTCATGAAAGAAGCCAAATTATAAGCAAGTTGTCGGGTCATATTGTACAGCTGAGCCAACACAAGTTTGCTTCAAATGTTGTTGAGAAATGCTTGGAGTATGGTGGTGCTGCAGAACGGGAACGGTTAGTTAGGGAGATTGTTGGGCACAATGAAGGAAATGAGAATTTGTTGGTATGAATAATTTCTCTTGATCCTTCAGTCCCAGTCCTATAAGAACAATCCTTCAGTTATATTCTGTATGTTTCGTGCGCTAGTGCACACACTCGCACACTTATATATATCAATTTGTAGTTTTTAAGAGCGGTACAAGTAATTGGATTTTCAGGTCAGTTGCATATTTTGTGTTGCATTTGGAGCTTCCAATGTACTTTCTTTACCTTCATGTTTGATTTGTCTTAGGTAATGATGAAGGACCAATTTGCAAATTATGTGATCCAGAAGGCTCTTGAAATCTGTACTGATAGTCAGCGGGTGATATTAATTAATCGTATAAGGGCTCATACTCATGCATTGAAGAAGTACACTTATGGGAAACACATTGTGTCTCGGTTTGAGCAGCTTTTTGGAGAAGGTGTGTATTCTTAAACTTTAAACCACTCTTGCTGTATTAATGCTGCATGGATTTAAATAGGGAGCATGCATGTTGAACACTACATTAACTTGGAGAGGTAGTGGAAATGACCGAAATGCAGTTGAAGTAGCCTCAACTGCATTTGAAATTTCCTTATTTTTTTTCAGTTCATTGACTAGGAAAATCCACGCAGCCTAAGTTGCATACTACCTTCCGGATGCAAGCATCTATGTTTAATCTGCGTGTACGGTTAAATGTATGGCATAATAATCTTTGATGATGAGTGTCCGCTGTACTGCCCCCCTTGCGACTTTACTAGTTTTGTTTTTGTTTTTGTTTTTGTTTTTGTTTTTTGCTTTTGGTCGTGTTTTGTAACTAATCTCTAAACATCTTTACTTGGTGATCCGGAAATAAATTTTTGAGCATCTCCAAGTGGTATACAGGGTCAAACTTAGCAGAGACTTCATTTGAATTTTCGTGTTTCTGTCTTTTGACTGTACGGTTTGTTTTTCTTTGGCCTACAGAAAATCAATCAGGATCGTGATGCCAACAAAGGGAATTAAACAAGAATTTACTTTCAGTGAATCTGTGGTTTGTCAAAGCATGCAGGTAATGTGCATCCCCCTGGCAATTGAAGAGAATGGCATGAGATTGTGGCTGTGCCGCCTCAGTATGTGCGAAGTTGTCATGTGCAATTCGATAAGAGAGGGTTGATGTGGGTCGGGTTGATAGTTGCAAGTAAATATCTGTTTATCGTCAAGCAATATATACTTAAATACTTTTAGGATGATTTGATTGCAATACAACTCAATTGGATGGAGTAATTGGTAGGAAAACCTTGGTGCTGTAAATTTATGTAGCACATTATTCAGATGTGTGGCTTTCATGATAAGTTGTAGGCCTTGATCTTTTTTCTTTTTCTTGGTTTCAGATTTCAGTAGGCCTTGATCTTTATGACCATATAAAAATTAGCACAATATCCTGTTCATTTCCAGAGTGACCTTTGAAGCACTTACGAGTGCCAACTTTTTGGGTTCAAATATGTTTTGTACACCTGTGGATTGGGGTCTGACAATTTGCATCAAGTCTTGCAAAAATTGACTAAATTCTAAACCCTAAAACCCTTTTGATGTTTGACCCAAAAATAATAATACAAATTTATTAATAAATCAAATCCTAGACATGTATTTATAAAAAAAACTCAAACACTATTTAAACATGGAAACATACTCAAAATCAAGAATTGTATATTTTTTGGGTGTGTTTATAAATGAGTTTTGAGTGTGTAATGATGGGTTTTGGGTGTTGGGTTTTTTTATAATTTCAGCCCCCATTTTGGGTGTTATAATGAAACTCTCAAATAAGGCTTCTTTAGCAATAATAATTTGGTTCATACCGAAAAACAGAGAATAAGGAAAACCCCTTGAAGTGCTCTCACGAGTTAAAATGTCAATACATTTCTCATTATGCGATCTTGGCTGTATGATAGCTGAGATGCTGCTAACACATTCTGAACACCTTATTTGGGGGCAACTTTTATGCATGCCCTTGTGAGGTGACATATGCTGCTATACAAAATTTTGTGTTTCTTTAGCCCCAAAATCCAAAACGATGTATTGAAAAGGCTCTCAGGCTCCTCTTGCGAGTGAATATTGATATAAATAAGGGAGAAAGTGTGCACGGTTTTCATGAGTTAAGTGCTTGTTCAAGGCAAATATTAATCTTTTATAGGTCAGTTTCAGTTGGGTTGGGTGTGCCTTACTCCCCTAACCAATCTTTTTTTCAATCTCGTTTTTTGTAAATCCTTAATCTTCCATTTTTATTATCACGCATGGACAGGTACAATCAATTTAAAATCATTGCATACAAATATCAATATTTAATTGATCTAATTTAGTATTTATTCAATTTTTTTTATAATTCGTAAATTAAATAAAATCGACTGAAATGAGAATCATTCTCTATACCATTTTTTCTATCTTTAAAAGTTGAAATACCGTGACTTGCACGCGGTCAAATTTTTTATTCTAAAAATGTCAGAAAAGTGAGAAAAATATACAAAACTTAAAACTTAAAAAGAAAAAAAAAAAAGATGAAGCTGCAACTCCCAGTCCCTCCGCCCCTCCGCCCTCACCCTCCCTTTATGCTCTCGTGAGTTGGGTGCTTAAGTTCAAGGTAAATATTAACCTTTTATAGGTGAGTTGGGTGTCCATCTTTACAAGTTCAAATGCAATTTTACTTGCATGGCAGAATACCGAGCATACTGTCAAGTGAAAGCATAACACGCGTTACAAAATCTAACCCATTAATAAAAACTTGTAACATATGTTAGTGCGTGTCACTCATCTTGCTAGAATGAGAAATCTCAACTCTAGTTTTTCTCATTTTTGTTCTGGTTTTGGATTGGATCTATGCTTTCCATCCAAGTCGAAAGCCTACCATGTTAGGAGATGATCTTGTAATGTTTTTGCAAGCATTGATGATTGACGGAATTCTTCTTATTGTATAAATAATGCTTAAGTAGACAGCTTGGGAAGGAAAAAAAGACACCAACAAAAAGCTTGGTTTGAGAATGATGAAAACAATGGGCCCAAACTGGGCTACAAAGTTGGACTTCAGAGACTTAAATCTGAGCCCATTAAGCCTGAAGCTTGTAAACCCATGCCACAGTGCTAGGGTTTAAGCTCTATCTGTCTCCTCCCTCTCTCTTTCATTTTGTTGTGTTTTGCGAAACAAGAAACAGAACAGAAAGCAATCATGTCTCGGCCAGAGCTGCAAGCTCCACCTGAGATTTTCTACAATGAAGAGGAGGCTCGCAAGTACACTCGCAATTCTCGAATCATGGAAATTCAGTCAGAGCTCTCCCACCGAGCCCTCGAGCTTCTTTCTTTGCCTGAAGATGGCGTCCCCAGGTTGCTCCTCGACATTGGTATCTTTCGAAACCCAGCAGCTCATCTTTCAATTTTTCATCAAAAAGCAAAAAGGGTTTTAGTTTTATTCACTGAACAAGTGAAAAAGCTGAGTGCTTGAGCTTTTCACTGTAGGTTGTGGTTCGGGTCTTAGCGGAGATACATTGTCAGAGAGTGGGCATCAGTGGATTGGTTTAGACATTTCCCGGTCAATGCTTGGTATATGTTTTTTGGGGTTTTTTTATACTTTGTTTCTAACTTTTGTTTTGCTTGCTCCCATGGGTTGTTTCTAAATTGGCATTTCATTTATTTGATAATTGGAGATGTTGCATTGGAGAATGAGGTTGAGGGTGACCTTTTGCTTGGGGACATGGGTCAGGTATCACACTTCAAGCACTTGATATGTTTGCTTATATCTTGTTTGCAATTCAGCGTAATCATTGAAAAGACAAAGAAAAGAGAAATGCATTCAACCCAAAGTTGTTTCTTTTTTATCAACAAAATGTTATGGTTCAACCCTAATTTTTTATTTTTGCAGGGCTTAGGACTTCGTTCAGGAGTTATTGATGGAGCCATAAGTATCTCAGCTGTTCAGGTTTGCCTTCTTCTTTTTTCTTGTTTACTCGCCAATACTTACAATGAAATTAATATTTAGCTTTATTTTTTCTATGTTAGCATGTGCCCCTTGTCAGGAGTATTTTTATACTCCACTAGTTGAGAGCTTAAATGCCAATTATTTCCATTCTATTTTTAATATATGAATAATCATTTTCTAAATGATTGTGGTTTGTTTAATCCTTAAAGCTTTCCTGAATTAAAATTGCTATTTTATACCTCTTTTTTCTTCATTTGTAATTACTGATACTACTTCATGTATGGATTGTTGATAGTGTGGTATGGTCTACTTTATGAATATTTCTCCAATTTTACTTTTTTTTTTTTTTTTGGAATGCAGTGGTTGTGCAATGCTGATAAGTCCTCACATAATCCACGATTACGATTGAAGTATGTGGTGTTTCTTATTGGTTTTTATATCCTCATCATAATTCTATATTGTTGCATGCTTGAAATGTGAAGATAGGTGTATCAGGATCTTATTGGTCTTGGCCACATTAAACATAGGGTGAGCCTGTAATCTCTTCTTGATTGCAGTATGAGCCTTTTGTCTTAAATTCTTTTGCAGGGCTTTCTTTGGATCATTGTACAGATGCTTAGCAAGGGGAGCAAGAGCAGCATTTCAAGTGTATCCTGAAAATCTAGACCAGCGAGAGCTGATTTTGAGTTCTGCAATGCGTGCTGGATTTGCTGGGGGTGTAGTTGTTGATTATCCCAACAGGTATGCAACCAATGAAAATCTTATGATAGGCTGTTAGTTTGTCTGAAACGATGTGGTTACTAAATTGCTCTCTAAGGTCTTTGCTCATGCATGAGCCTATATATCTACTGACAAACACCTTGTAACCACTCCTGGTACATGAACCTTTTCAGGCTTTCCACATCAGCTTTTAAAAAAACAATAGTATATATCAGATCGACCCATGCACTGCACAAAAAGATCTGAACAATGCCAGTAAATATGAACAGATATGTAGTTTGGATTTTTATTCTGCATGGAAATTTGACATCCTTGACTAGTTCTTAAGGCATGCTATAATCGATAAATGAAATAATGGTAATTTCGAAAGGAGTAACAAGACCCTAATTTATGGGACATAGAATGGATTTGTTAAGAGATGTTGATGTAATAATTAGACAATTTCAGAATAAATGAAAATATCAAAGGCATTGTGGTTATTCATCTCTGTGTATTTCGTGTTATTTATTTTCTTGAGAATACAGAAGGCAATAAACATGTAAAGAATGATTGCTGAACTGCTCATCATTGCTGTTGACTTGTGAATTAGCTCCTGAAGAAATTCAGGTCTTAAATAAATAAATAAATAAATAACCTTTTTCTCTTCCATTTTACGAGTTGCACTATCATTGTATGGTACAATGGTTTTATACATTTTCTTGTCTACATGTTCATTTCATCATTTTACCTTTTACTAGTCCTCTTTTGATTTCCTTTCAATCTAATATTTTCCTTGCCTGGATGATCAAAGGAAAAATTGGAATGTGTTTCCGTAACTTAACCCAATGAGTGAAGCTTTTAAGAGAGTATTGCATGAATAGGATATATAGGAAAAAGGGTTAGTTTCTGAGTTCACATTAATTATCTTGTAACAGTTCCAAGAAAAGAAAAGAATACCTTGTCCTCACCTGTGGCCCACCATCTATTAGCACATCCACTCCCAATGGAAAAGGCGAAGATGGTGAGAGTTCCTCTGACAATGATAGTGAAGATGAAGACAATCAGACAGTAAGTTTTCACTGATGCATTTACTATCCTCATTGTTTTGCTTCGTCAAGGTGATGTTGGCTAGCTACGTTGTCCTCTTCCGGTATAACCTTTCTATTATTCCACAAGGCGAATGTAAATTCCAAAGCACTAAATCATAGCTATTTATTTATTTTCTGAATTTCTGATGTGTTATTGTTTGTGTGAAGCAGGTTTCAATCTCAGACAGGCACAGGCCCAAGAAAAAACAGAAAATAACAAAGAAAGGCAAGGGAAGAGAATGGATAATAAAGAAGAAGGAACAGATGAGGAAAAAAGGAAATGTTGTTCCACCAGACACAAAGTACACAGCTCGGAAACGTAAGGCTCGGTTTTGATCTTACAGCAGGCCTAAATTTTGAGTGTTCTGGCGTTGGTGTGTGCTTGAAGCGGTTTATATGGGCTCTGCAAATGCATTTCCTTTTTTCTCAATAGTGCTTTAGAATACTGGCCATAAGCAATTTATATACAAATCTCTCCAGGTAATGGACGTCTGGTTGTAATATGACTATTCCTGTAACCTTAACAGTTTTGAGAAAATAGAAACTTTGTTCTGTTTTAAGGTATTGAGCAACTTAATAAAAGCCTTGTTTGATGAATGAATATAGTTATTAATTCCTTTTCACCTCTGCATTCATCGTTTTGTGATGATATTTTCTTGGAAGACTGGCTTGGTAAACCCTTGACATTACCATAATCCGGATTGCAATACGCAACTTCGCATTTGAGCCAGCTTAACTCCTTCAAAGTTTTTTCCTCTTCTATTTGTTTGGCATTCATTTTTTCGGAATTTGCAGCTCAGAAATTAAGGGTGTGCAAGATCCAATCCAATCCAATTTTAATCGGTTTTGATGATTTGGCAGATTGGATTGGATCCCTAGTTTCCAAAACCGATATTATTGTATCGGATGATTGATTTGCTTGAGAGAATCCAATCCCATCCAATTCAATTCAATCCAATTTAGTTAGCTTCGTACTTATTTTGTTTGTGTTAGTATTTATAATTGAAAAAGCTATGAACATTTTTAGCCATTTTAAGCCATTAGATGGAGTTATGCAATATATTATAGAATAAAAATAATTTTCTCACATTTCATTTATATTTTACATTTACGTCTATTAATGTGTTTGATTAGATTAAACTTATGATCCAATCGGATTGGACTGTGATTTTCCAATCCAATCTATATTGAATTGAATGCAGATGGCTAAATTATATTGATTTCAAAATGACGCACACCCATGAAAAATTGTCACTACCATCAATTTTGATGTTGAACCTTCAATTTTCAAATTTAGCGCCCAAATAACAAGTACCAAGCCATTGTGCTTGGTATTATAGGACAAACATAACTCAGGTTGGGAACCTTAAAAATCAAATTAGGAACGCAGTGCATACAGGACAGACTTCGATGGCTGCACAGTACATATATACCTCCACTGCAAAATAAGGCTTAATAGTGACGACTCTTTTACTTGTATGGAACGTTGTAACCACCACCAAAGAAAATGTGGTGAAGAATTACGGGAGCAAAAACTAAGCTGGATATAAACAGCTAAATAGATGAGAAATACAGAAAACAAAGCCAAACAGAGAAAACTTTCAACAACACAATCATTTAAAGAGTGCCATCAAATTGTCTAACAAAAATTTATCAAACAAAACTTTTCATGTCTCATATTCTTATCCAACAATTCACAAAAATTCAACACTAATGCAAATTGAAAAAGGAAACTAGTAAGATTATGACATAATATATAACCCGAAAACCACTGAGTTATGACTAGATTAATCAAAGAGAGAGAATCCCATGTCATCATCACTCTCCTCCTTTTCTTCCTTCTTCTCCTCGACTGGCGGAGCCTCTGCAGCTGCCGCACCACCTCCAGGAGCTGCAGCAGCTCCGCCTCCAATAAAGGCGCCACCGCCGCCGCCACCACCAACGATCACCTGTACCAAAGAAGTTTCAAGTTATGGATTCGGCAACACAACACTACAACCATTGAAAAGGGATTAGCAAGCATTAGTATCACATATCAACCACAATTGGTCCTCTTTAAACCAATGGTTTCCAAGGTTTTTCTCAACACAAAACTGCCATACGAAACATATTGCATCGGGAAGTGCTTTTAAACTTTGGCTTTTCACTACAACAGACAATATCAATAGAATTAAAACAAAAACAAGCGTGAGTGCTTATGTGAACAATTTGGGCAACATAATTTTTATTAAATTTGAAGCATAAACCAAATACATGGGTGTTTGACCATTTAGAGCTTATTTTCCATGTAAAACAATAATTTCATTCAATTTCTTGCAATAATCGATTGCAATTTTCAGAAATCACAAATCAAAAGAAAAAGCTCCAAAACAATCCCATATGCACGATCAAACCACATATCATAAACCCATAAAAAACCAACAATAAGCAACCAAAAAAATCAAAGAAAAATCCCAGATTTCAAAATTCCTTGTCTTATCAAACCCATAAAATAAAACACAAAACTAAAGAAATCGAAGGCATAGGATCATACGACCAAAAACAAAAACTCGAGATTTAGTAGAGAAAGACCTGGAAGACAGCTGATGTGGGAGTGACTGGAGAGTAGGAGGTCTGAACCCCACCGGAAGAGTCGGTAGAGAGAGCGGTCTGGACGAGCTTCCTCTGGAGCTCGAATGTGGAGGCAGCAGAGGCCTCAAGGTCTCCATTGTGCTGCTTCGCGCTCCACTCTCCTCCTGAGGTCCTCAACACGAAAGTGAACACTCCCATGGCGAATCGAAACCCTAACCCTAAGTTTCAGATGTCAGTGCTTTTGAAACTCGGGAGACACTGCGGGCATGAACGGCGCTTCGTTTAGTGATTTGCTCTTTATGTAGAATGCGATGCCAAAACCCTAGCAGGCACTCGCGAAAAGTCCTATTTGTCTGTAAGATCTAGGTAATTTTCTGAATGTGATTGGGGATGGATTTGTCATTACAATCCTCGTTTTTGTGGGTCAACCGTCAATGCGGACCCTAACAAGTCAACGAGCCCCATAACTATTTTATTGATATTTAAATATTTTTTTCCTTTTTTTTTTTATTGGTATTTTTTCCTTAATAATGATTAAAAATTGTAAATTAGTGTAATAACACATAAAATGCGATGTATAATCTTACAATTACACTCTTAAAACCCAAATTTAAACTTGAAAAGCAACGAGAAAAAAAAGTTTAAATAGTAACTGCAAGAGAATGTGAAGCTCTATCTTCATCCCCACCCCATTAAAGCGAAGCAAGAATTGGGTTAAATTGTCGTTCCTAATTACAATACCAAACTTTGCGGGCTGAATTGACCAATACTTAACATGAACATGAATAATATTAATTTTAACTCAGATATTTTTATTTTATTAGGACCTTTCTTATTGAGATAGGTAATAATATACTAAACTCACACACATCACATATGCTAAGACTCGAACCCAGGACCTTGCTTGAGGGTAATTGCTCTAAACTACTACACTAGTCACTACTAGGTCCTTTGCACTCGATGAGATTTTTAACTAGCATTTTATGGTTAGGTACTTTTTCTTCCATTTCTTAACACGTTATTGTATTAGCGGAAAAAGAGCCTTAACTTATCCTAATTCTGATTGTTACTCTACTCTCCCTTTCACCAGTTGAACTCCAAGAGCGAACGACATAATATAATATGCTTCACCAAGAAAAAGTGATGTTATTTCCCCTCTCCTATTTCCCCACTCACCTTATCTTTCTACCCATCATGTAAATTTGAAAAAACATAATCCTATCTTTCCACCTACCATTATTCCTACAATACCCTTTAATTATTATTTTCTTTTTGCCAAACGAAATAATTTAAAAGGCAAAAAGAAGCTTAATGAAACTTAACAATCAACTCTTGCAATCATATTCTTTTTTTCTTCTTTCTTTCTCTGCAATTTCTCCACCCAATTGTATAGGTTTTTTTTAACCTCTTCCTTTCTCTAAGTTTGGTTGGTTTTGGTGGTGGCTTGATAAAATTCTGGGTTGGGACCTAAGAATGGGGCCCATGTTCACCACATTATCATAGATTCCGAACCTCTGCATTTAGCATCGGTGCATTTACACTCATTTAAAAGAATGCAAACCTTTATATTAATATAATGATTTTAATAAGTCAACGTCAGCAAACTTGTATTAAACTAAAAATTTATTAGTTGCACCTTATTATCATCATGGGGCCCATGTTCACCACATCATCATGGATCTCTAGTCTCTACATTTAGCATCAGTGCATTTACAATCATTTAAAAGAATGCAAACCATTAGATTAATCTAATGATTTTAATAAGTCCACGTCAGCAAACTTATATTAAGCTAAAAACTAATTAGTTGCACCTTATTATTTCCCCAGCAAATCGCAACTACACCCTACCCCACACTGCCAGCCATGGCTGCCACCTCCGTCTCCCTTCCCCCCCTCCCTCCCTACCTACCTATTTGGGATAGGTGACTCAACAAAGCCTAGGAACTAATAATATCAAATAATTATCTTTAATACTCATCATCAATTAATAGATTCATTAATGAATTGTGTAACGAAGTGGGCAATTTATAGGATTTTCGGGGGTTTGAGTATGTACTCGTAAATATCAGTATGAACTTGAAAATGACCCTATAGTTGAGGGGGTTTTATGTAGTTTTTTCCTTTTTTTTTTCTTTATGGCTTTCAAATTTTAAATTGATGAATGAAAAACGTACATAAAATGTAAAGTCAAAATAAAAACTAAAAATTGAAAGCAATTCAAAGTGTTTTTTCTTTCAAATTTTTCTTTCATGCATTTTTCTTCACCTTTCCTTTCGCCATAGTTTTTCTTTCATGTTTGTCATTTTCATCATTTATCATGTATTTTTTCACTATCTCCTATAAAAACAAAACCCAAAAAAACCAAAAACGAAAGTGTTATAAACTAAATGATTTATAAACAAATTGGATTAATATCAGATCATATAATCTGAACAATTAATTAAATCCGTTGGATTAAGTTGAATGCAGATTAACAATGGATTGATAACTCTTATATCACATTTATCCTACAATATATTGAACAATCCAAGTACCCTTCGGTATCACCACAGATAATAGAAAAAACAAATTCAAAAAAATTGTCAATTGGCATTTGCTCACTATAAAAAATTATACATGTACAACAACCTAGAATATCAAACCTGTCCTGTTGCTTAAAAAAATAAGTCAAGAATACAAAGTTAAATTACAATGCATTATTTCTTTGAACATCCTTTCTGAACCCCCATGCTTATATCCAAAAATCAAGACTTCCTTTGCTCGTATCTTATGAAGGTTGGTTTGGAAGACGACAGAATAGCTACCATTGCGGTGCTGGAAGTGCCTGATATTCTGAATTTCTAAGGGCTTCTTGAGCTCACCAAAGTCTTCAAGAGAAAGAAAACATACTCATTTTTGATGTCACCATTCTCTTTGCTGAAGCCATTCCCACAATTCTCTCAAGCTAAAAAGCGAAAAAAGAAAAAACCTAGTGAATATAATGTTTTGTTTTTCTTCTGATATTCAAGGGGTCCCAAGCCCAAACAAACAAAGAAAGTAGACAATCTAATTCATATTCACTACATCAGGGAGGGCAAAAAGACAACAGGAGAAAAGTCATAAGAGTGCAATTCAACATCAGTTACATGAACAATACCAACTGGTTTCCTGGCTACAGGCTTGCTTTAATACATATTCTCAATCAGATTTACACTATTTTAATGCTGGATTTTTTTTTTTTAATACAGGTACCCCTCGGGTGCATGGGTAACTGCTCTTAACCACTTGAGATATAAGCTCATTGTGGATAGTTTCTTTATTTAATTGAAGAGAACCATGCTGGTTTCTAGTATAACAGATTGATCATTGAGTTCTTAAACATTTAAATCCCCTACTATGTTCAACTCTACCCTCTAGCTCATCCACATCACAGCAGAATTCAGCACATTTAAAAAGAGAGGGAAAAAAAATACCCGAAGGAGATCAAAATGAGAAAAGAGCACTGTGCATGCCACGTCATGGGACCCATCAATCATATTAACAACCTGTGATAAAATCAAAAGAACATTTGTTTTACAAAAAGACCAAGTATATGACTGTATCTGAAACTGAATGATATAAAATATCAATTAAAGAGAAGGGGCGATTTATATCGTGCTCACCTCAGGGTAAAATTCCTTTCTCTCTGGCAGTGAATAGATTATTAAATTCTGAATTCCACGAATCTACTCACCACAAAAATAAAAAGGATGTGTCAGCAAAGAGGCTATTAAGACTGACTTCAATCTTCCATAAAGTATTTTCCAATTTAAACAACAATAGACAACAATGTAGTGTCTCCAATATAGAAGAGCACACATATACATGACCAGTGGACAAAACACTCTAAAGAACCTACCTTATATCTGTGGTAAAAATGTGATCTCTCAGTGTAAAGCATGATCTTCCGCTTTCCTTCAAAAAACTGAACCCGTGCACGAGAAATATCACTTTGTTCTGCATATCTAAGGAGCAAAGAAACATATATTTCATCAGCACATTTGTGACCACACAAAGAAACTCATCACAATATACATAGGACAGATTCTCACTCATGAAGCAAACAAAAGGATGCACTCTGCGACTTTAAAAAATTCCGAACTCGAACATATTCCAAGTAAGAACTGATAAATATCATAATCCCACCCTGAATGAAAAATTCCAAGGAAGATATCATTCACGGAAAAATTTTAAACACTAATATTGCAATAAGTGCAAATTTTAGGCTTAAAATAATTACCTCAATAGAATCTTTTATTTTTGGGAAAACCTGAAAATAGAAAAACAACAAACATCTCAAAATTCGAGCAAAAATGGAAGAAATAAAGTAAATCAGTGAAGTGCAAAATTTAACTTTTCAAGATGCAGCAGATTCGATGACTAGAGTAGGAGGGAACAGGGTGTATATATGGGCTCCTTTTCTTTTGAAAAATCTTCAAATTGAATTATCAAGGTTTAAATCTTTACCTTTTTATGCTGTTTCACAAAAAGGTAAAACAGTACACAGGTTTAATATTTACCAATGATCTTAAATAAGTCATTTGAATTCAAAAAGTTCCATAACTATTGCAATTCAGATTCAAGAAAATTTCTAATCAGAGTTTTCATATATTATCTAGCCATAAGTTACAAAGATCTACTTTAAGTCAAGCTACGTCAATTCAGAAATCAAATTATATTTATATTTATTGCAATGAATTATAAAGTCTCATGTCATTAAGGAACCCATCATGGAGAGCAGAACAAACCTTCGTAGTAAAATATTCAAAACGAGCATCATCAAAATGCTCTATTGAATCTGCATCAAACCGCTGATAAATCTGGAAGGTTGAGGAGTAACAGTATGCATTAGCTGATGAAGTCCATTCCAAACAGAAAATATCCGAGACAGAAATAATTTATAAACCCATACCTTACAATTTAATAAGTAACTGAGTAAAGTGACACTTACCCTAGTATGATAAATATTCAATCACACCAACTAAAAAAGAACACATTCCATATCCATTTTGAGATTCTATTATTACATGGAGTTATGAAACCTTAGAAGGAACCATAATCAGGGACCTAGGATCAAATTCTGCATTTACCAGTTTGAGATTATGGGATGAGAAAGAGTTGTCTCAACCCTGTGTGACATAGCCGCAACAGGTCCCAAGCGAACCCAAAGTATAAATCAATAAATAAAATATCCCTGACTAAATGTTTTCATTTCAAATCCACCTTAAAAACTATATAAAAAAATCCAATTATCAGCAACAAGAAAGATACAAGGAGCAGTACATAAATTGAAATAATACTTGGACAGTACACTCAGCTTCCTAACCATGCGAAGAAGGGGAAATAAAGGATGACAAATACCTGGCGGACTTGAAGTACAACTTTAGGAAGAACTCCTTTATGTTCATGCACCAACTTCACCTATGGTATAACAAAATAAGTATTTTAGACTTGCAAATTTTGCGAATCATAAAATAAGCATTAGCAGTCTGAATGTTTTGAGAAAATCACAAAATGAAGTTTTTCTTTTGCATTTTCTTGGGAAAACAACCATTATTTTTCAATTGATAGACTTGTCATTAATTTCATGTTTTCTACTGATCATTTGATCCATTGTAGGACCACTGGACAGTAGAGCACTGAACAATAGTATTTACAGGCCACTAAAGCTCAGCATATTCTGGACTTAAAAGTCTCTGTTTTAAAAATAGATTTGGGTAGATGAATGGACACATGTTATCAGTTTCTCTTAGAAAATCTAGCTTCAGGAGATTCAATTTCCCAATGAATCTTTGCTTCTAATGTATTTTCTCAATGCAAGCATGAATACCATATACACACACGTTACTATTGGTTAGGATTGACATACTTACCGGCTACTAGTCAGTAATAAATTATCATGATATGTAGACACAGACAAGTATGTCAGGTGTTGAAAAAGTACAAGGTGCCATCATGGAAAACCGAAAAATAAAGACCTGTTCCCACAGGTTTGTATGTTTGTAGCATAAAACAGTGGACCATTCACATTAAAGTAGTTTTGGATAAGTACAGATAAGGCCCTCCTGTCCTAAAATGACCAAGTCTGAACAGAGACAAACTGGTGCTGGTTTTCAAACATTCTATCTCAAAGAAATATAACATTTCATGTTTCCTGCATTACCGTTCTTGTAACTAAAAATGATCCACAACATGACAAGTGTCTCAGTTTCATTATTTTAAAGGATTAAAAGATCTGTTCCAAACAAGTTTTGAACCGAAGAGGAAAAAGCAACCACAAAAAAAGTTAATTATCTGAATTCATATATAGTACACTACCAAAAGGAAAGAAATTTTTTACAGAATAATAACAAGAGCAACCAAGCATGCAATGAATTGTGGGAACATTATTGTAATTTGTAGGAGGAGAAGTGCTATAGAAGATATTTTATAGTCAAAAGTAAAGATTTATGCTCTAAATATTTATTTTTAAACACACCTTCCCATGGTAATTATTGCAGTTCTTGTTGAACAAACTGTTTATATCTGCAGTAAGAAAGCATCAAGATTAAAGGAGATTGAGAACTGGAGTGCATATCTTTATCAAGGTAATGAATACCCTTTAACTTTAATGCATATATTATTGACTTTTTAAATTTGAAATATATCAGAAGTATACAAGAACATACAAAAAAAAGAAAATGATTTCACAGTTGTAATTGATAGCTTATCAACTACATTTTTTCCGTATAAGAAAAGAAGAAGGCATCTTACCTGGGGTTGAATAATAACTCAAAAGTATCATTTGCCTATAGAAGGATGCATATCCATCCAGGTACCTGATCATGAAAAGCAATGTCTCAATCTTCATGACATGTGATATAATAACTAGTTTTGAAATCAAATTTGGAATTCAGAAAACAACATTTTTGTCTGTCATTGCGCTTCTCAAGATATTCATAACTATATAGGCTGTATAGGAAGCATTTCGTAACTAGTAGTGTGAGGGAGGACACTATAAGTAGGAAAACTGACCATGCAACCACATACCACAAAACAATGTTCACATCAGTTGGAAAAAGATTGACAAGAAAACATACCACTGTCTTATACGCATGACATCAGTTCCGTGCTGCTTAGAGGGTATGTGGTTCAATTGTTCAACAACTGACTTTAAAAAGTTCCAGTTCTGGAAATTTTTATAAGAAAAGAGACGATATAAAATTTTGCAAGTAATATATATTTCAAGTAGATAATTGATTACACTCTTTACCTGCATTGTTATAACATCTGCATGATCAACAATTAGAACCTGCCACATCAAATAAATATATCTCCATTAGTGGAACAGAACCACGGAAGCAGAAAAAATAAAAATAATAACTCATGAGAACCATACAGACATACTACCAAACACTGACAGGTTAGTACGTTACTAAGAGATTTACCTCTATGGAAGAAAGATAGTCGACATCCTTTTCCTTATTTACTTTAGCCTCATCAATTTTCTGGAAAAATAAGTCCACTCAATAATAATATAAAGAAAGTGGTAGCCAATCACATTATAATCAGATCTGAGGTGTAGAAAGTGCAAAAAAAAGAAAAAAGAAAAAAAAAAGAAAAAGAAAAAAAAAAGTCAATCAATTACCTTCAACAAACCAACTGAAGAGGCAACTATCATATCTGAGGTATAGAAATCACTGTACAACTTTATGCTCCTCCTACAAAACAAAGAATGAAAAATTCAACAAACCAACTGAAGAGGCAACTATCATATCTGAGGTATAGAAATCACTGTACAACTTTATGCTCCTCCTACAAAACAAAGAATGAAAAATGAGTTGAAAATCTAATTTCCTATAAAACGTTTTGACTTATTTAACACATAAGACATAATGGGATTACTATCCATGGCCACAAGCCCTGCATACTCTTGAAAGAGTTTTACATACTCTCGAGTTATCAATATTATATCATACTCATATAGTATCTTTTGTGTGTATTCTATGATACTGAGGCTCTCAATAAATCTTCTAAAGCCACCTCTAGCACCCAAAATTAACTGTTTGATTGCTCACATTATTTGACTTCGTTAAATCTCAAAATTTACATCGTCTACCAAAGATATACTATCTACTAAATGGCCAAAAGATACTAGTAATTCTAACCTCACATGTCAACTACTTTCTTAATGCATTCCACATTGCATCGAAGATTATACAACACCCTTAATAAAGCAACAATAAGAGCAATGCTTTCCTGAATGGTTTTTACTATAAAATTTGCAGATAAGTCATCATCGTTATAAGTTAAGTAATTTACTTTGTGAACTTGATGCCAACCATGAAGTCATCCTTGCTATTTCCACCAAAAAGTACTTGAAAGTCACCAGGTTTCGTAGACTTATGAGGTTTTACACTTCCGTAGTCAAGGTCACCTGGGGGAATTTCTTTTTCGTCCTCATTATCATGATCGTCTTCAGTTCCGAACTCTCTACAAAATCGATCCATGTGCTCCACATTAACCTGAGAAAGTGGACATAAGGTATTAAAAAGAGGATAAACATAGGTACCTTACGGAATCAAATCCCAGACTATGTGGGAGCAACCAACAGGCCTGACCACTTGACTAAACCCTCGTTATTTAATTCATAGGTAAATAAGATCATTTTTGGTTAAGGGATTGGTTTACAAAGTTTGCTAACATGAATTCTTGGCAATTGAGCTTTCAAGCAGCAGAATGTAGCTATGTAGCTTCCATTAAGAACAATCTCAACAATTATATCAACATCTGAATAATTTACTACTATGCCCTTGAAAATCGCATCCAATATCAGAATTCAGGGGGGACATGGAAAGGGGCCATTATCAGACCTTTCTGCAATAAAAACTTTTCCGTTTTCATTTGAACCAACATAAGTGGAGAAATCTCATACAGGCAGAGTGAGTATTGGAGGATTAGTATTTAATAAAGATTATGAAAATATTCCAAAAAAGGAGTACAGCCTAGACTCCTGGTAGAAAGGTAGTGGAATTTCCTCATAATTTTCTACTCATTGCATGCTTGTGGGGTTTACTCTTAAATCAAAGGTATCAGAGATGCCGGAAAATAAATTAATAATATGGAAAGAATATGAAAGCCTTTTATATAGAAAAGTTGAATAAGGTGCAGAAAAGAAAAGAAATACACAGGAAACCGGGAAAAAATAGTCCATCCAAAAGCGGCACAACACTCATAAAATCATATCATAGGATTAAATCTGACCTTCCTCACATTATTACCCCCCAGAGAAATCCTCACATATTCCCTTATACAAACTTTGTGGGGGTTAACCAGTGCATAATTTATAGAAGCAAAAAAGAAAAATGAAAAGGTACCTTGTGAGCTGAAGGAGTAAGCTGTATTAGCCTCTTAACAACACGAAGTGCAATGCTCGCAATTGGCAATATGATCAAAACCTGGTGAAGAAATAAAACAAATCCTCTTCGCTAAGCATGCAAATTACAATATCTGGATTTGAAGATATATGTTCTTTTCTCTATACCAGAGATATGCATCAAGTCTCAAGAGATAACTTTATATGCAGCTTGATGATGATAAGATTTATAACTATAGATGCACTAAGTCCATTAGAATCAATTGCAACTACAAGAAAAGCCAGGAGTGGATAGCCTCCGGAAACAAGTTTGATTAAATTTAAAACAGAAATTGCACATGTCTACAAACAAGTGGGAAAGATACACTACAGGGCAAGTACAGAAAACAGGATATACTATACCATATGATGATGTTATAAAAATGGACTTCTTGGGTAACTAGGATGAATATGAGTCAATGTGAATAAATGTCTATAACAGGCAATCTAAGGAACTATAATTCACCCAAGTAGTTCAACTCTAACAGTAAAAAATCTCAAGAACTCAGATAACTAAAAGCTAAAATCCTTTATAAAGTCATGCTCTTTGATATAAGAATAAAATCATGACTTACAACAACCTCTTCAATGAAGGGATATCTGGAGACAATGCCACATAGGAATTGGAAAAAATACCCGACTTTTGACTTTCCTCCACTATGTGGACTAATAATACCAACCATTTAAGTATTTGGAAAATTGCACCCACCAAAGGTAATCCATCGTCCGAGCCTTCACAGAATTTTCCTAGGAAAAAATAAAAGGAAAAACAAACAACAAGAGCAACAGAATGCACTTTTTTCTGTCAACTCTATGGTATAGAAATTGGGTAACCTACAAGAGTTGTATTATTCCACAAAACCAAGTTTCAAACTTATTGTACTATAATTATGTAATTCCCATTATGAATCGACACATGCCCTAATATATGTACTGCTACCATATCCACATATGTGATAATAGTGAAACTTCTAGTACATCCAAGTTTAAAGATTAAACAAAATATAAAAATAAAAAATCCAAGTCCAATATATTATAACAAGAACATGACGCTTATATACCTTAGGACGAGTAAATCCATGATCAAGGAAACTATCATCAGCAAGAATTTCATTATTATCAATTTCTTGACGCTTGGACACTTTTGCATCATTCTTCATTACAAGATCTCTAGTTCTGAAGACATGATTCAGCTGCATTATATCACTTCAATTAATCATTATAAGAGCAATATATATAATCTTAACACAAAAATATTGGTATCTTTCAAGGAATAGGGACAAGCACGTACACAATGCATAATATATGCATCCATGGCACTCGAGTCTTCGTCAGAGCCTCTATGATAAAAGGGTTTTTTGTTGCAATGCAATATATCCCGATAGCTGTTGACTGCGGAATGTAGATACCAACGTAACCAGAAAATAGATGTAAAATTAGTCAATCCATACTATAATTGCAAAGCCCAAAAATTTCATGACTACAAGAATTTAGGAAAAATATAAATTATAAAATAAAAATAAAAAAATAAAAAAAAGCAGAAAAATAAAGCCTGTGTGTCAGGATTAACCAAACGCCTCTAAGATAATACAAAAAGTGACAGTCTACTGCATTAAACAATCAAACACAAATTAAATTTCAACACAGCTCAACGAGCCATGTCCCAAGCACCAGGAACTGACAATGTCCTGATTCATAAAACTATTGGTACAATGCTGCCCTTACATACAGCTGAAGCAAGCAACACTAAGAACCATGTGACTACTTGGATATTTCTTGGTATTTTACATGAATGATTAATACAAAATAGTAAAATACAAGGTATAATAGTACCCTAATTCATGACACTTCCTCTTTTGATAAGAAACCCAACTTCCATTGATAAAATGAAAGATTATACCAGACAACGTATTCACCGGAATCAAGCCAAAACAAAACAATTACTGAACAACTTAACAATTACTTCGACACTCGGTAGTCTACGTCTATAATTCAGATAGAATACTAACCATAATTTAATTCTTTTACAAAGACCTTTTTTTTCAGGTACCGTGATTTTTCCAGTGTAAGGAAAAGTCCAGATTGACTTAAATTCCGAACTAGTCATCAGATACAGTATAAAATGGCACTCCTGTCAGAAATAATAGTTGCACATAATTAGCTAAGATTATCAAACGCCCTACTCAGTAATATCATCAATGCAGGCCCTCACAAGGATTTTCCATTCAACTTTGAACTCTAAGTGCTCTCTCCTACACATCTACCTCAAAAACCTACGGCTGGTATGTCGTCTACTTTACCATCACCATTTTATTACTTGGGACTAGATTCTCCCTCTTTGTAAAAGGAACCGCCTACCCACTAAGCTTGAGACATACGGTTATTTACAGCCTCATGTTCACACTCAATACAGTTTTATTTAACTAAAATATATTTAAAGGACAACCCGCTAAGGTATTTAAGTTGAAAAATTAATTTTCAATTAATGATAACTTTAGCATTCTGTACTTGCTCATCTTTTACAATTGTGGGGAGTTCTTGTGTTCTCCATCCAAAAGTTCAAAATGTGCATAGCTAGCTTCTTCTGTAGCCTATCGTATAGAAAGCTGAAGTATTATCCTTCTTCACTCATTAATATAGAATTATATGCTGTGGGTTTATAAGAGTTGGATTGAAATTTAAAATGAAGATAAATCCAAGTTCAGTTCAGGGTAAAGAAAAGTAAACATGAGAACAGCTTTCATGCATGAGTAACCCACTACCATTGCTGTACATGTTTATAAGGAATGCTCCAATGAACTCATAATCGGAAAGCCACTTGCCCAGTGTAAATGACTATGGCTAATTCCTACCTTCCAAATGCCAAAACATAGTAACGGATGCATGGCTGAAACACAGCGGTGTTACCATTATATCCATAATTTTTTTGTCTCTGAAGCAAGGACATGTATCCAGTTTTAGACCAACCCAGCAGGAAATCAAATTATATTGACTTGGAAATTAAAAATTATGCATCAGAATCAACCCAGAGGTGTCCTGGCAGATGAAGCATGGCATATGAAAGAAATCTTATTTATTTGATCAACGAAACGACAAACACTGGATAAACTACAAACCTGTGCTAAATATCATATATATGTGTGTGTGTGTGTGTGTGTGTGTGTATGACATTTTCTATGGTGAAGAAGATAAATAAAGGCTCTCATCAATTTGATTATGGATGCTAAAGCCCCACTAATGAGGAATAGGAATCAATCATAAACTGCAGTTTCAACTCAAAAGACAAGTCTAAACAATATAAAGGTAAGAACAGTCTATTTCGATTTACCCGTACTCGAGATTAATTTATTGTTTAAAGCTCCATAAGAAAAGGTCAGAGAAAAATCACATCAAGTTTAGCACATATTTAGCATAGTTGCATAATCATATCAGGAAGTGCTTTCAGAACAAAGTTGGTAGACTCAACCACATAAGATCTAAAATGGAATTATTATCAGATTAACTTTTTCTGAGAGTTGAGAACTGAGGGGAAACATGTTCCATTGAACTCAATGATATAACTCAAGAAATGACACTGAGAAGACATCAATTCAAGTAGAATTGGGTACACTTACAGAGGGAGAAGAATAATCTTTGTCTAGATGAATGAAAATTATTGCCTCCAGATGTGTTATATACATCCAACCAGTGCTTGTACAACTTTGGCTTCAGACCATAACCAGAATTGGGGTTGTCATCCTGAAAAATATTACACAAAGTGAAAAAGGAATATATGAATATAATTATATGAAAACTGCAGAATAAGAAGCATTTTCAATTAAACTAGCTCATTATAATGTATGCATACTATACTTAGTATGCCAAGGTAAGACATGGACCATGTACCTAAAAGAAAAAATCAATAAGAGCCTCCACTAGGTTGGGAGGAGTATGAGGATGGGAAAGGATACCTCCAGTTTGTAGCCCTTAGGCTGCACGGCCCATACCAGGATTTACATTATGGGAAAAAAAAAAAAAAAGCAAAAGAGATCCTTTCAAGAGCTTTTTTACAACGTACAGACAAACATATATAGCACAGTTCAAAAAAAGGAGACATACTTTTATGAAACACTCTCCTGTTCCAGCCCACTTGCCCTTTGACATCCCAACAGCAGGCACTTCCCACTCATATTTCCATTTCTTTTTTGACAGATTTTCAACCTCTGCTTTTGTTAACTTGTGCCCAAAGTGTACATCAAAGGAACTGCATGATAAAAAAATTAAAAAAAAAAATATATATAGTGTATATATGTAATACAATCTGAGGTTGAAAGATAAAAAAACAGATTACCAAATTGGAAATACCTACGAAGTTCTGCCATAAAAATTCATAATCAGATAGCACCAGAAAACAAATATTCATAGACATAGAAGCATTAATGGAAGAAATTCTGAAGATATGGAAGAAGAGAAAATTTATTTGTGGGACAGACTAAGATTCCTTGCTTCCTTGTGTGTGACATTGTCTAAGAACTTTAAGGATGTAGCTTTCAGTGTGATTCAACTTGATTGGTCCCGTACTTAGTTTGGCGCTTTTTTTTTTCTTTTTTTCTTTTTTATTTTTTTTCATTTTCTTGTTGGCCTAATGTGGCTTTTCTTGTTCTGTTTATGTGCGTGTGCATGTATATAATATACATATGCACATGTGTGTGTGTGTGTGTGTGTGCGCATGCACAAAAAGCATTATACTTAGTTTTCTGCATCAAGAACTAAAACCCCCCTTAATACTAGTGGTAGACTAGTGGTATAATCTTGATAACAACAAAATCTGCCCTCCAGGCATCGACTCTAGACTTCTAGTCAGGGTCAATATGTTATCCAATCCAAGCAGCAGGCTATGTAACATTATTTGCTGCAGCACATTCGCAACCACCTCTATTGTCTTCCCACGGTTAACGAAAAAGGAAAATTTATGAATGTCATCCCATTTCAAATATCATATTTACTCGGTCTAAAGAAATTCCCATATTTACTGTAAGAGATCCATTTTTCATACACTCCCAAACACAAAAGTCCCTTGGTCAAATCAAAAACTATTTTGGCTAGCTAAGAAACTTGCTCTTTCCGAGGAAAGGGCAAATGAATTAGAATCTTTAACCATTTTATGTTCACTGAAATACGCTTCAACTAGGCTTCATTTATACCATCTATCCAATTAACAAAATCTAATGTGACAATAAATAACCATGATAAATTGTTATTTATTCTCTGTTTTCCTAAGAAAGTACGAAATATATTGATAAAAATAAATCTTACAAATGGAATCATAGATAAACATAAATCAACCCTACTTCCAATTAAATAGTGTGAAACTACAGCATTCTTTTTGCCCATTCAATCCCATCTAAGGTCATATTCTCACTTAGGTCACACGTTATCATACCTCAAACTTTCTTGTTCGCTCATTCAACCAAACTGTCCATCATCCTATATTCCGTTGGGTCATCCAACTTACACTCTTGTCTCACTTAGCACTCATATTTGGACATGAATATAGGTACTTTACAGCCACATGACACTCAAGATTGTTGGACCCGCAATTAAACTTTAAGCTAGTGGTGATTTACGTCAAGCTTAACACAACACACTGAAAATTTCAACGCATGATAAAAACATAAAATCTAAATAAACACGACATTTCATGTAAATGCACCTCAAGCACATTGATTCTTCAACAGCAGATGGACAACTGATTCCCAGGTAATGTACACCCGAGTCATAGCTCTCCTGGTCATCCAAGTCAGAGGTCTCCAGATCATCCTCAGTTTCAGCATCTTCACTCTGTTCCTCAATACCAGCTATTTCAGGGTCTTTGGGTTTTCCTTTCGTAGGAAATTCATCATCAACTCCTATGTACAAGCATTACAAGGATTAAATAATATGCAGTGTAGATCAAGCTAACAAATAAGGACAAGACAAAAGGTCAAGCTGACTTGCGCTTATACATGTTGTTTATTAAGTTAACCTGACAATAAAAGAGCATAAACACAATGGTGGATAGTTAACCACGTTTACAAGAGCAAGGCGTTCTCCGGCATCAAAACCCAAAAGAATTCATCAAGTGTAGTACAATTGTGGAAATTATTTTGTCATTCAATTGCTCTTCTATTGTGCAAAGGATGTCAGCTCGTGTATATAACAGAACACCAATACTAAAGTACTTCTTTTCTTCCCTCAAACCTAGAATTCCAATTACTACTTACTACATTCCTTTAGTCTCCATGCAGTAGTGTGATCTTTATGAGGAAACAATGCTCACCAAACCCTTGCTCCCCATGGCTCAGTCCCTAAAACTAATTAACCGAATCCATAGTGACGGAATCGGGATTAAAAAAAATAATCCATCTCTACAACACCATAACTCAATTACATAACGGGGAACACCAATACACCGCATAAGAAAAAAAAACAATGTACCGTAAAGAAGATAGACCTCATCTTAATTCATATTGCATAGGAGATGGAAAGGTAACTAAGCATTCATGCAGACTACAATAGTGTCTTCCTTCCATAAAAATATTGATATATGACTATATGAACCTTAATTAGGGGCTTTCGGTTGCTTACATAAAAAGAAAAGGAAAATGAACGAAAAAAGATATGGGGTTCTGGAGACCAAATCATTACGAAAGGAAAATGCACTAGTAAACATCATTTAAAGGGATTTAATATAAATGGGCTGAGACTGCAAACATATTTACCAATGTTTGTATGAAAATCATAAATGCTCTACCTTCTTCACTATCATCCTCTTCATCTGAGTCAATAGAAGATTCAGTCCCATCATCTTCATCCTTTTCTGTGTCACTTAAACCTTCTTCTTGTCTTTTTCTACACAGGAAATAAGCAGATGGTAACATGTTACTTGTAAATTTCTTGAATAAATCAACCTGTTTTAAATAAATGACATTCAGAAAAGAGCATACATATAAATTATACTGCCCAATAATAACTCCAGAAAGTTACATTACTATCAATTAAACGTAAATGTAGCTCAGCTATGAATCCAACTTGGTTGAGCTTTATATTTTTCTCAAGCACAAAGTGTTGACATACCTCATCAAACAAGCATAAAAAAGAACAAAAAAATGAATTCCTTAATGAGTTACAGAGGACAGCAGGGCCATTTTTTTCCTCTTTTTCTTTTGCGAAGTAAAGAAGTCGACAACATATGGAGTAACTGATTCCTAGAGTACACCCTCAAAAGGAGTACTTGACTCCTAGAGGCGCCTAGGAACATTATAAACCATAATTCAGATCCTAAGCTTAGATCTGGCTGAATAGAGCATGACACAGCTAATAAGTGAATACAAGAGCCAAAACATACTTGAACAACCAAAAGTCACCACCTTATGTACACTTCATAATGGGGCCACAAAATTTCTTTTAATTACATACAATAAGTACACACTTACAGACTGAAAATGAATTCAGGAATTTGAGACGAGTGTTACCTTTGTTTATATGCAGCAGCAACAGATTTACTAGATGACCCTAGCGTCATTAACAATTTATCATACATGGATGGCTCTTTATAAACCATTTCGTCTTCAGACACACCGTTAGATTCTTCCTTTGGTAGTTCCCCTGTATTAGAAAAAGTACCCTGATCTTGAATATTCCAATAATTAGGCAACAACATCAACTAAATATCGAAACTCCCTTATGATAGTAATTGGATGCAAACCCTCAATAGTACAACAGGAATCAAACTAACTTGAAGGAAAACAGTGATTATCTCAAGTACTAATTTTAAGGAACAAATTCAGCCCACAAAACAGCTAAAAGGGAAAGAAAAAAGAAAAGACAATTTATTATTAGATTAAAAGTTAAAACTAACACACATTCGGAATCTCCCAAATCACTATAAAGTTCAAATATGTAACATGGCTGAGGAAGTAGAGTTATTATTAAATTAAAAGTTAAAACTAACGCACATTCGGAATTTCCCAAAACACTATAAAGTTAACATGCCTGAGGAAGTAGAGGAGGGGCTATGTGCAACATTTTCTTCCTCAAGACGACGAGTTTTCCTGCCTGTGTTGAACTTGTTGGGTATTTTGCGTTTCCCAAATCCTGTTAAAGAAAGAAAAAAATAAAAAATTGTCTCACCAGTAATTATTGCTTTAAAGAAGAAACGAAAAATATAAACACAAAGCTAAAAGGAAGAATAATACTGAAAGATTGAAGTTTCTAAGATAAGAGAAACATAAAAGATTGAATTATAGTGAATCAACAGGTACTTGGGTCATTGGAAGCCAAACAAAAAACTTACTTGGGTTCTGAGCTGATTGCTTTCCCATATTAAGAACAAAACAGAAACTTCTCTCCAACAAAATCAGTCCAATTTAAACAAACAACCCAATTCTATTGCAGACTTGCAATGCTTGTGGCTCGGTTTTGGGTAGGTGCGGATGCTTCGGCGGAGATGATGAAAAGCGACCGTTTGGGAAGAAGATGAAAAGCGACGGGAGGAGGATTGGAGTTCAAACCCGGAGTTGCTTGAGTTTAATGCGTTGCATAAGAGAGGGGAGGAGGAGTTGTACGGAAGGTTTATGGGGGTTTAAGGTTTTTTTTTTTCTGTTTTTCTTTTTCTTGCTGTATTTCTGGCGGGTTTAAGGATTGGGCAACAGGGTTAAGATTCTAGGGTTTAAGAGCATCTCCGCTCACAAAAGCTAAGTCTAGGGCAAGGGCTGTCACTATTCACGTAAATAGTATCAGCCTTGCCATTTGTGGTTCCACTCATGAGGGCTAAGTCTAGAGCAAGTCTAAGGCAATTACTATTCACTTAAATTTATTTTTTATTTTTTATACTTAAACCATTGATTTTGATAAGCTTTTCAGATAAGATTTTCAATT
>NC_024127.1:36322146-36362595 GCF_000346735.1 Prunus mume
AAAAAACAATTGGATACAATTACATAAAAGCAAAGAATAGTTCTCCTTAACATTAGAAAATGATAAAAATGACAAAGTACATTTGAAAATGTACCATAAGGAAATAATTGGCATTCAACTAGCCATGATTCAGTTTTTAAAAAAGCTTAGGCATGCAAACTTAGCATATGAGACAATCAATATAATAAAATATTTATATGCAAACATAGCTGAAGGAAGTGGATGAGAAGAGATATTCATCAACAGAAACGTGTGGATGAGAAGAGAAGAAAAACATTCAATATTTTTTTACTAACCTGAAGGAAGTGGATGACAATGGGATACCAAAGTGGAGCCCTAACCATGAAGAAAAAAGATCCATCTGCATGATGCTTGATATAACAAAGGAAAAAGGAATTGGAGACGTTTGGAGACGTTTTGGTTCTATCTTCTCAGCTTCCCAATATTTTTATAAAGTCTGGTGTAAATTAGCAAGACTTTTGGTAGTAAGAATTACCTTTAAAAGTATTGAAAAGTCATTTATTTAACAAAGTTTTTAAAAGTCATTAACATTTTGGATACCTCAAAACTTTTAAATACTCTTTAAAACTCACAATTGAATACAACTAAACTTTTAAAGACTATTTAAAAGTCACAATTGAATACCTTCAGACTTTTAAACTCATTAAAAGTCATTAAAAGTTAGAATTGAATACATATAAAGAGTACATAAATGTGTAAATTTATGGACTTATCAATATTCTTTTATCTGAATATTCGTACGTCGTGCAAATGCCATTGTAAACAAGCAAAAAAGTAAGGAGGAGTAGTACAAAATACATGGTATCCGCACGATAATAATGTCTGAATGTCCCCATTAGGGACATCAATAATAATGAAATACAATGTACATACACACAAATACATGCATTAATTTGGTTGAGAAGAATAAGAAGGAGGCACATGGTTAAGACAGAAAATTATGCACAAAAAGGTCATTCTTGTCACATATATGCATCAGAAAAGCTTAATTCGCTTTGATATATATAATCACAAATGCTAAAAAAAAATTGAAAATCAGATGCTGACGTCAGCAGCCCGAGAGCAACGGCCCAATCAAGATCTGCCATTGGGATTGCCCCGGCTGGTGGGACCCAGGGCTTGCCTGGGCTGCAGGTGCTGCGTTGGAGTGCGAAACTGGGCTTCGGGGGGCCTTTTACCCGGGTTAATGCCTAGCGCTGGAAGTGCTCTAAGGGTGGGTTAGGTATTGTGGTTCTTTTTAAAAAATTTATGGTCCGTTTGGATGAGGGAAAATAAATCAGAATTTAAGTAAAAGTCGGGAATTTAAGAGGAGAAATTGGCAATTCCCTTGTTTGGCAATTTAAGCACGAAATTTGTTAAATGACATGTAGAAAAAATAGTGGAAATTAGGGCATCTAAATCCCAAGTTTAATTTTCACCAAAATAGGCGTCATTTCACAATTTTCACAGTGCCATTTACAAAATTCTGTAGTTTAGAAAATTCGACATAAATAAATTCAAACACTGAAATTTTCAATTGCCATAAATTGAAATGATGGAAATCTAAATTCCGTCAATTTAGAATTCTATGTAATGTTCAATTTCTTCATCCAAACAAAGGGTTAAAGATGTAAAACACAGGACGACAAGAAAGAAAGAAAAAAGAGAATGATGGAAAGGGGAAATTGACATGAGAAGTGGTTTTCCTCAAATCCATTCTGTGAATCAAACGGGCCTATGGGTGGATTATAGGGGAAACGAGCTGGTTTGTTTATTATTTACTTTTGACCCTTTTACAATTAAAATTTTATAAAATAATTGAAAATGTATTTTGAAATAATTTTCAATATCATGTTCTTTTTGTCATTATACACAATCACAAGACTTCTACCAGAAAAATGTTACTAAATGCTATGACATTGTTTTTTATACTCACACCATTTTATAACCAAACGCGTAGCTGCTTCACTTTTACTAAAAATTGTCAAAGTTTTGGCGATAATAAAACATTTTGATAAGAAAAGGTTTTTGGGCCAAAAAGAGTTATAATCCAAATAAAAATAGAAGAAAGTGACACATGCAGCCCACTTGAGACATGATCAAATATAACATTTAACCTCATGTAGGTAATTGAAAGAACACGTCTCAAAGGTTTTTTTTGCTTTTGTTTTTAACACAAGCAATAGTTTAAACTACAAAGAGGAGTTTCACACACACTACCATGGTACCATGAAGGTTTGAACATGAGACCACTGATGTGCAAATCAAGGGCCTTTTTTTATTGGGCTAGACCCGTTGACAAATGTCTTTTATTTTAAACTCAAAGTTGAGGAGAAGAAAAATAATACCAAGTTAAAACTTAAAACTTATGAAACAGAGAACTTGTTATCAGTATCTTCTGAATGAATGTTATACATGCTTGCCTTTGCTGGTAATGCATCATTTGCCATTAGCAGAAATGTGTCAATTAATAAAATAATATCCAAATATTTTTCCTTAATTTGTTCTTCTCTTATCATGTTCACAGTTGTTGGCTTCATGTCAAGATTGGGAAAATGAATTGGAAAGCTTATCTGCTAAGAGTTCATCCTGACAATACAACCATAATAGTTTAATTGTGGGTTAGGATAATGTGGATCCAAATCATTGGGAAAACCGGTAATGGATGAATTGTCATATTTTGGTGTGTGTGTGTGTGTGAGAGAGAGAGAGAGTTTGGGGATTCATAGTTTCAAAGAGTGAAGCACATACCTATACTCATGGCCAAAATTGTGAAACAATATACAAAAAATTATCTATTGAATTTTTATATAGGACAAGACAAAAAAATCATTTGGTCGCCTATTTAATTTCTTACATTTGATCTGAAGGAAGGTAGGCAAAACAAAAAGCTCAAAGCCAAAAATTGTTCAAGCAGAATTTTGAGATTTTTTTAGATTAAAATTCATAACTACACTACTATATTTTTAATCCTGAATGAATCGCAACCACTCCTCCAACAAGATTTTCATATTCCACCTTCTGGAAACCTGCATCTGCAATCATTGAAGCAAATGTCTCCTGCAATAATCAATTAAGATAAATTGTAAGGACATTTAACAAAAGTTACAAAAGAACTACTAGCAATATCCAATCAATTTGCAGATAAAACTGAAATGGAGTATTAAAATATGGAAGCTGAAAATAAAACCTGTGAGGGGAAACGGCGGATACTCTCTACCAAGTACTGATAAGATTCTCTATCTCCTGCAACGAGCTCTCCCAGTGCAGGAATGATTGAGAATGAGTAATAATCATAGCTGCATGAAGAAATAAGGAAACCTTAAAATACACAACCTATACAAACACACAAGAAAGAAAGGACAAGCGTCCATCAAATGACAACATAATCAAACATTGATACAAAATAGTGCGTGACTGATGTAGTACAGCTCGTAGGTATTAGATTAAGCATCCAAACAATAGAACATAGAAGAGTATAAGAGATCGAGGAGACGAAAATATAGATCGAAAAGACGAAAGAAAGGGTAGAACAGTAGAACAAGAAGAATATTGGAGGTCGGGGAGACGAAAATATAGATCGAAGGGACGAAAGAAAGGACAGAAATCACATAGTTTTAAGAGAAGGTTTACTCAATATCCAAATCTGAATTTTAAAGAACTACATGGGGGTATTTATAGCAAACTAAAACCTAGACATAATAGGATAAAAATCACTTGCTTAAACGGAAATCATAACCCAAATAAAATAGGAAACTTAAAACTAGAAATCTGGAAATCTGGAAAAGTAGAAATCCTACTAGAATTTGAAAAACTAGAGAATCTAGGAAACTAACAAATATATTAGGAAACTAATAAATTTAGGTCCTATGCGTCCTGCATCAGTGACACTTGCTCACACTATGGTGAGCAATGCTGCCATCTGGTGCCGTGCTAAATCCCAACCATGTGGCACTTCACGATTGTCCTACATCCTCAATTGCAAGTTGCAACCCATAACATGGAGCAATATATTGTTCACTAAGCTCGAGCCTAGTGAATATTAAATGATACACAAATGCACATTCTAAGTGTCTTGCATATGGTGCTTGTAACAAGAAAGAAAAATAAATTTAACGTAACTTCAAGTCAGCATTTCCTTTTCCTTTTCTTTTATGCGATGAGGAACTTCAATATAACATTTCGAGTAAGCAGCTGGAGCGTCAAACATTCCTAACAGTAGGATAAAGTTCACAGAAAATCATTTTCTAAAAATTTCTTAGAAAAAGATCTATGCAGCCAACTATGAGACTTCGATATTGCTTGTACAAAGATGATGAGGATGACAATACCAGTGATAACTAAAATGAAATTCTGACATAAGTAAGCAAGTGGTTTACCAAGTCTTACTTTAACCAAACTGAAGTGTCAATAATGCGCAAATGTGGGAGTTGGCCAAGGCAGTGTGCCCCTGCCCCCCGAGGTACATTAGAATAGTTTAGAATATCACTTTTGTCAACAAGAAAAAAGTGTCAACAATGCTTACAATTGTTTAAAGACAGGAACGTCTACATGGCTCAGTTCAAGACACAAGAACCTTCCTCCATGTTTTAGCACCCTATTAACAAGATCATAAAAAGCAAACACCATAAGCATATAAATTTGACATAAAAATAAAAAACCAGCATAAGAAATGATACATAGATCTGCTGTAGAAATGCCCTAGCAGAAGATTGTTTCACAGGTCACTACATATTTTAGTACCAATTCTTAGAGTGCAGAAAATAAAAAAAAAGCATTAGTCAGTTATATACCTTTAGTTTCATTTTGGTCAAGTGCTATACCAGTAGTTTAATCTCACTTTTCATCCCCTCAGTAATATACACTCACCATATTAGCTTTCATAGTTTGGTCATTTAAAACTGCATGTGCACACAAATAACAAGATCGATCACAGGCTTTGGCCCACACCAATAAAAAATGCCTCTAAGGCTTTCATCTGGTTCTTTTTACCCACTGTAGCTCTAGATATTGGTTCATCAGTTGTATGACATTGAGCAAATATGATTCTTTCTAAGGGAACACATTCAAATATCAAACTTTGGAAACCTTTTAGATATTTGTATTCTTCTTTATGGAAAAGCCAAGAAATAGATTATCAATCGTCTCAAAAATGTTTTATAAGTTTTCCTAGTTGTATATAACCTCTCATAGAGACAGGGAGGTAGATGTCTCACAATCCTTCCCTCCAATTTTAAAAGCTCCATCATGAGAATAAGCAATTTGAGACAACCAAAACAGCAGTCACAAGGAGGGACAATTTAACTACTCAAGCAGTATCACTAGAATTATAAATCCAAAAATAAAATAAACTGCTGGACATGATGAGATTAAAAAAAATTCAAATAAGTTACGTATTCAACAGTAGACCATATAATGCATTGATTCAGTCTTGATGCAAGCCTAACAACTAAAAGCCACATTCATATGCACGGAGTGATAGCCTGTTCAAGAGAGACCACCTACCAATTTAATATGATGATAATTTTCCACGTATTGGTTATTAACTATTAGAATCGGTTAACCAGTACAAAGGTTTGACCTTACCTATAAGCTTCAGAAAGCACTTTCTCTATGTGTGTAACATTCCTAATCCCAAATGCAATTGTGTAACCATCCATTGTATTATCTCCAAAGCTCAAGGCTTCTGCATCTCCCTCCACCCACAGCAGGGATTTGTCTTCTCCAAGACCTATAAATTTCAGTACACGATCTTAAAAGTAGAAACTTATTTGTCCTTTAAAGAGAATGTTTAATCCAACAAAAGTCAAAGTTCACGGCATTAATTTTACCTCTCTCCAAGGCCCGCTTTTTACCAATATTCAACATGTTAGGGTTTATGTCAGATACATAAACCTTAGTCTCTTCTTGTAAATCATCTTCAAGAACATCTTGCATGGCTCTCCGTCTGATGCTGTTTATAGAGTCTAGTATCCTGAAAGCAACATCGCCTGACAAAACAATAATATTTTAAAAAATAACAGTAAGATTGACATATATAATCCAAAGATTCTCAGAAGAGCATAAAACTAGGTTAGACCAAAGCAGTTCATTTCAATACCATTCCAGGCAAGGAAAACACATTGTCATGTAGAATTATAGCAGCTACATTCAGGTTAGGAATAGGAGATCTCTGAAAAGGAGAATGGTTAAGAATTCTATTTTTCAATGGTAGATGCACTCCTGCACCCTGCAGGTAATATACCCACAAGATCACCATCCACCCCATAATACAGGATGGGATGGTGTCATTCTGACCCAAGGGCAGTTCCAGTCCATTCTGGTCTGACGGAAATTTTTGGATACCTACTAACTCTGTCTGGCTAACTGCATCCTTGGCCCACTCCATAAGTCAGATCTCTACCCAAACCAAACTGGATTCAATATTTAGTGATAGGAATGTAAGCTTTATTTTAAAATACCCAAAACTGAACCACGTACACGAGCAGTATACAAAAGTTCGTAAATGTAGAGAATTCAAACTGGATTTCATACTTGGACCTTCTCCTTTTGCAAGAAGATATAAAGGCACAGATCAGCCAGAAGGCTGCATCTAAAATGTATTTTCAGTTTCTCTAAAGAAAATTGTGAAAAATATGTACCTCAAAATGATAATTGAACCCAGAAACTACGGTAGCATCATAATATTTGGTAATTTGGTAACATTAATACCACTTGTTACTACAGAAAAATACCTGATAAAATACATGTGTCCCAAAGTCTTATGGTTCACATAATTTGACGAATTTATCATATATAAATGCATATCACAAGCTCACCTGTCCCACCAGCCACATCAAGATGCTTCATTCCAAGAAAAGGATTTAGTTTGGAAACTAACCTGAAGATTTGGGCAGATGTATAGAGTCATGGAAAGGAAAAATACAGTAATATGCTTGTTTGATAAAAGTATAGATAGATAAAAACAAAGCATAAAGGTAAATCTTCAAGATGCTAACCTGTCCTTCCATAATCTGTGTAATCCTGCACTCATTACATCATTCATTAGATCATAGTTTGAAGCAACATTGCTGAAGACATCACCAACCATTCGACTTTTTTCGTCTTCCCTTACTTCTTTAAATCCTGCAAATCATACACTAATCGATTATTATTTACCAACCAACTGAACCAAGGTAATTTTTGTTTGAACTAATACAACATTCACTGCGCCACAACACAAAATTAGAAGTTAGGGTTCAATATTCATATTTTGCACACACTGCACTAACCACTGACTCCTTTTTCTTGAATAAATTATACATTAAAACATGCACACAAACACAACTGAGAAAGGGGAGAGAGAGCTAACCGAAACTTGTGGCATGTGAATGCAATAGAGACGCAGGAGAAAACCTGGGTAATAGTTTACTCCCTAACTTCCTCGTCACTGTTCTCAAGGCCATTACTGTAATTTAAAAGGAAAAAAAAGTCATAATTCGGCATCAATTTGTGTGAAGCTGAACATATGAATGTCTTGCAACATTGTCATAGCCATCATCCATGAACCCACTCATATATCATCCTCATGAAAATAATGTCTTCAAAGATGCAATGCATATAAAAAGGAAACTGAAATGTGAAAAAACTTATTCATAGATAATGAAAGTGCATAATGCGTATCAAAGCAACCAACGATACAGTATAAGTAGCAAAATAGTTTAAAGGAGCTAAAGCATTGGGTAAGCACGCCATGATGTGTATTGGAGCAAATCATTTGACAAATATAGGAGTATTTGTCAAACCACGACATGAGTCATGAGCACCATACACATATTCATCATTTTCTAATTTTGTCCGAGATAATATTTATGATCAAGAGCAATGGTCCCAATCATCATATTACCAAATGAGCATTTAAAGAATTGTATGAACCACATTGAAAGTTTTAACCACTTAAACAGAAAAGAGTGGCATTCAAGGTTAATACGACGGAAACTAAGCCTGTGGCTGTGTTTTCTCAATCTTTTTCTAAAGATCCTAAAGGAAAATATGGTTTGGCAAAGAATGGGATTTTGGGGCATGCAGAAGCAGGAAGATCAAGCTATGTTCCATTAACGCCGGAAGAGAGTAATGATGGAAATGTGGCATTGTCTGACTCTGAGAAGCAAACCAAACAAACTGCGCGCACCCCTGCTGCTTCATTGGGACAAATCGTCGAACACATGGTGGGCACGCCTTGCCAAGCCACCCAACAACTCAGGTGGCCAAAATTTCGGCTCAGAAGGCAGTTAAGTCACAAAATATGAATTATTAAACAAAACCCAGTTCATCAATTCTTTATTCAACAAACAACAAACGGAGAAATTGAGAAACACGCGAACGAGAGAGACACAAAGAGATGCGAATGAGAGAGACATAGAGAGTCACCTGATACGAGCTCGCTGGAGACGGCCGGAATTTGGACGGGGGTGACAGTTATTGGCTGGGGTCTTAGCTCTGTTCAACCGTCGGTCGGGATGGGTGAAGCTGAAAGAGTCGGGCGTGGAAGTGGTTTACTAATCTGGACATAATCCGATCCGGTTATTTTTGGGCCTCGGACTGTGAATCTATGTGTTGACAAAGACCCGGTCAAAAACAAAGAAATATACTTTATATATTATTTAACTGCAAATACTTGCAACAGCCCGTCTAGCTCAGTTGGTAGAGCGCAAGGCTCTTAACCTTGTGGTCGTGGGTTCGAGCCCCACGGTGGGCGAATAACATTGCTTTTTTTTTTTTGCTTTTTTATTTTTTATTTTTCCAGCATTCGATTTGATGATTGCTCGGAGATTTGTTCGAGTGTAGGCAACACATTCGATAAAATGCCTCGCAGAAGGGGCTGAGGCAGGCAGACATACAAAGGCCGAAAAAACAAGTTGGCTTGCGGGAAGTCACTTAAAAGCAAAAGCAAAGAAACTTACCAACAGCAACTAGAAATTGATTCAGCAGACAAGACCCGTCTTTTAATCGATTGTTTTGAACTTATTTGCTCAACCAATCTGCTATTACTCATGTCAGACAAAGAGAGCCAAGGAAGTGTTCAAGAGTTGATATCGGATGGTTGCAACGTGCATCTATTTTGCAATCTTGAAGTTACCTTGATAATTCCATTTGGGTCCATTATTTTCATTATATATTTTGTGTTTGATGAACATTTTTTCAGTAGTCTAAACTACTTTAATATACGAAATGGGGGATTCGAATTTGGGTGTAAGAGGACGGACTCACTATCTTAGCTAACAAGACACACGTCAATTTTCAATTTTTCTTCAAACAGTACTGAACCATATATATGGTTAGGAGTGACATTTTAAACCGAAAAACCGCAAAAACCAACCGACAATTTACCGCAATGAAACCGCATTCGCGGTAAACCGAACCGCATTTGCGGTTGCCGTTGCGGTATTTGATTTTCAAAACTTGCGGTTACCGCAAACCGCAAAGTATAGCCGCACGGATAATGAGGTTGAATTCTACAAGGAAATGAAACATATGACAACTTGTAAGTAATTAGTTTATTTATGCTTATTCTTATAATAAAATGTACTAAACTATGTTGTTTTATTTGTAGATAACATTGGTGCTCAAACAATACAACGGGGTTCTTCAAATCCACTCACCACCAACACTTGAGTTTGTAACTTTAGTTTGTAACGTTGGTGCATTGCATTTTCCTTTTAGTTTGTAACTTTAATTAACTTTGAATTGGATTTTTCTTTTTGGTTGTAACTTTAATTCATTTTGCTTTGCATTTTCCTTTTGGTTTATAACTTTAAAGGATTTGAAATTGGAATGCTTGAGAAGTTTAACTTTAATTGGAATGCTTGGGATTGTAACTTTAATTTTCTTATGTTGTGAATGCTTGAGAAATTGAGGAGATTGTGAATTTATATATGCTTGAAAAATTGAGATTGTGTATTTATTTATTTAGGTTGTGAATTTATATTTTTGTGAATGCTTGAGAACTTGCGGTTTTAAACCGCTAATTCGCGGTAACCGACCGCATTTTGCGGTTTACCGCAATGCGGTAAACTGCAAAACGCGGTCGGTTTGCGGTTTCAAAAATCACCAAACCGCAAATAGTCGGTCGGTTTGCAGTTTGAGTAAAAATTCGCGGTTATCGAACCGCAACCACCTCTATATATGGTTGAGGGCCCCTCGAGGACAATCCATCATTGTGTTCCCTCAGGTTTTGTCTACTCAAAGAGACATATAGATAATGTATATTAAATAAGCCCTCAGGTAACAAGCTGTCAAGATGTGTGGTTAAAATATCGATGGTTTCAAAAATATTGGTAGTTAAAAAATATAGAAAATTCTATGAAAATATCGGAATATTATCGATATCAAATTGAATAAAAATCATGGAAATTGTAAGAAAAACTTAGAAATTTTTCTTGAAACTTTGGATGATGTTTATTTAGTAAATTATCTATTACTTTATCACAAAAATTTGGAAGGAAATATTTTGCATGATGGGTTTAATTGATTTAAGTTGATTATATAGCAAGTTGGCAAACACTGGGAGTGTAGAATATGTAGTAATTAATGAAAGAAGATTAAACACATCATAACCATTTATTTATAATGATTTACCACAATATTTTACACTTTATACATTGCATGGTAAGATATATAAGTGACTTAGTACCACATAGAGTTCATATGAGGTTCAAATTGAGTTATTTACACTAACACCTACTGAGGTTTTCAGTTTTTTCACAAAATTCCTTGAGGTTTCAGAAATTACAGGAACACCCCCTGAGGTTTTAAATTGTTTTCACAAAACTCATTTTCATTGATTTTTCATCCAAAGATTGATGATTTTATACAAAATTTTTTTTTTATCCAAATGACAAAGTTGGCTTTGAGATTGGATTGCATATACTTCATTGAGGTTAATTTTGTCATTTGCATAAGTTTTTTTTCAATGAAATCATCAAGTTTTTGACAAATAATCAACGAAAATGGGTTTTATGAAAACTAACTAAAACCTCAAGGGTGTTCGTGTAATTTTTGAGTCATGAGGAGGTTTTATGAAAACACAAGAAACTTTGGGGGTGTTAGTGTAAATAACTCTTTAAATTTTTCGATGTCTTCATCATCTCGATATTATCGATATTATAGTGATATTTTGGCCAAATGTTGCTGAAGTGCAAGGGAAATTATCGATGTCAATATTATTCGATATTATCGATACTTACGATATGTGTATGGATATGTTCCAAAATATTCTAGACTCGAAAAAACAATAATATCCTCAATATTTCGTCGATATTATCGATATTTTAGTTCTTAAGTATAATTATATAAAGCATTGAGTGCTTAGCATTGTACGGCGCTTCCCAATAAGTAAAACTACACTTGGGAATAAAGTTTCTAGTGTTGCTTGTTTGATGGCACCGCATCTTAGATCCATAAAGTAGTAAACATGATCCTCATTTTTCTTGAAAAATATGTCATGCTTCCATTTTCCACAAGGCTGAACAAAAGTTTTGAACATGGGGGGTTGCTATTTTGTAATCTAAAATTCACTCTTTTTTACTATAATTATTCAACACCCATATATATCTTGATACTCCGTGATGATGAAACAGAAAGATCCAGGATTACCAAACACCCCCTTATATTAAGCAAATGCATGTCATCAAAATAGAAAAAACCATCCAAGTTGGGATGAGGTGTCCAATTAAATTTCTCTTTCTTGAAATCAAAAGAAATTATATGATTTCCATGCAAGCTTTGTTGTTGTGCATTTCTGTTATTGTCTTTCTCTTCTGCAGGTTTTGGTTTGGTCCCCCATATTGTTCTTGTATCTCTTTTTTGTTTCTTATTAATAAGTTATGATCAAGGGGACGGGCATGGGGCTTCCAAAGTGTTGGTCCCCTCTTTAAGGGTGGTGGATGTTTGTGCATTTGATGGCCAATATTGAAGAGCTAATATTGCCTAATCCTTTGGTTTATTTTAAAAATAAATAAAATTAAAAGCATGGATCTTTGCATCCAAATCTACTTTTGAAGAAAAAAAAGATGCTAAAAACACAATCTAGCTCGAAACGATTTCCACGACTTAAGAATCTTTGAGACAAGAAAACTATATTTGATTTCTCTTAAGACGTAGTCTCCATTGTACTTCAATGACCGGAATACCATGGTGAATTTGTCATGTCGAGTACGAGAGCTAGTAATAAGCATAAGTTGAGGTACTTCAACAACACCAGGGTTGTTGATGCAGCGTGATGTGTGAAGTGTAGCAAAGAATGAGCAGTCAACTAGGTTGAAAAAATGACTTGGAAATACACTGGATGCGACAAATTGATGGGAGACTTTGGAAAAAGCAAAAGGAGAGAGAAATTTTTTAAAAGAAGCCAAAATGGACAAAATTGCCCTTATTTATTTTTTGATTTCCTAAGGAATCATTTACATTTGTATGTCTTTGATTTGAAAGTTGAAAGGTTTTTTTGAAAAACCTTTGGCTTTTTCCAAAAGTGAAATTTTTTTATGGCTAAAACCTAAATTTACTCAAATGGGGATTGTGTGGGAAGTCTCGTGAGAATGATGTCGTTGGGTAGGTCCGCCAAGAGTAACTTTCTTGTCCTTAGCTTCTTCAATCTTACTCACTCAAGCAAAATATTCAATTACAAATTTAATTTGATTAACAAATCTGCAACCACATAAAGTTTGGAAAGTGCAACCATAGAGTTTGTGTGATTCCCTTCATGTCTGTTTGAGGAATGAGACCTGGTGCATGCAGGTCTATGTAGAATATGACGAAGAAAATTTCTAATCTCAATAATCCAAACCCAAATGATTCTCATACAAATGAGCCAAGAATGATACTCACATTCTTGCTCACAAATACAAAAAAAAGACAAGAATACCAAATTTTTGAAACCACATATAATATTTAGTGTTTGGCACTTGGGAGTTTCTGATGCTAACTTGCATTTCGCAACAAAGCTGATAGTGGATACACTCTCACACATGCACACACTTTAAGAAGGTTGCAGGCAAAACGTAAGAAACTTGAGAAACTAAATAGAAGGAGTATTTACAGAGGGAATTTATAAACTTGGTTCCCTTTTAATCCATATTAATTTGTGTTGTTTCCAGAGTGTTAGTACTTAGTAAGTGACCATCGAAGGTTCTTCTGGCCGTGCAGGTTGTTGGAGCCTTTTGGTACTTGTTCTCTATAGAAAGAAAAGCAGCATGCTAGTGATTACTGTTCATTATATTGTGATGACACACATGGAACCATCACACTTGTGAATGACTCTTGCTCTGCAACTGCAAAGACACCAAATTCCACACTCTTTGATTTTGGAATATACTCGGATGCCCTCAAATATATGGTGTCATTGATTCAGCAGATTCTGTACAAAAGATCTGCTTTTGGTTGGGAGACTACAAAATCTGAGGTTTGTGCACATTAGATCCATCCTATACTCTTGCATTGAAGTGTAAGTAGTAAATACTTTCTGTCAAATTAAACAAAATCATATAAAATAATTGTTGGCCGGCATTGTTTTAGGTATTGGGAGGATGATGGGGTAAATGAACAAAACTTACAATTCATATTTGTAGAATTTTTCTTCTTGCACACTTGTTTACTACCCTTTGGGGATTAACTTGTTTTATATTTCAATTTCATATTTTGCAGCTCCCTCTTGGTCAAAACCTCAAAACAAATACCTGCTATGAGTGGCAAATCTACTTTTCAGTTGTGATTTCAATTTCTAGCTTGGTATTATTTGCATTTCTTATTGAAAATATGCAGGGTTGGTGTTGTGAATACGTTTATTTCAGAGCTCTCGGTTCCCCTGCTGCTAAATCTTATATCCATTAATCTAAATGCATTGTTGTTGGATAATACTCAGAAACTAGACTTATTTGACAAGAAGTCCTTTGGGACATCACATGATAAACTGTGTTTTGTTGTGGAACAGACATATTTGCAGTAAAAAACTACAAGATTGGAGGAAATGAAATGAGAGGGTTTTATCGTGGCTCTTTTATTTCTCTTGTTTTGATGATTTTAGATTCACATGTTAAACTACGGCTTCAACATTATTATCAAGGCATTTTGTTTCACACTGCCTGCTCATTTAACCAGCCATTGTTCCAAAAATCGGCCTACACGGAGCCTAGGCGGTAGGCGGCCGCCTAGGCGGTCTACCGGGTCTGACTCAGAAAAATGAGATGATGATGATGCTATGAGAGAGAGAGAGAGAGAGAGAGAGAGAGAGAGAGAGAGAGAGAGAGGAGGATTGAAGAAGAAGATAGGTCGCGGGTTATGTCTGAGCGAGGGAGAAATGAGATAGCTCGTGTTAGTCTTAGGGTTTGAGAAGGAAAATTGTATTTATATGTAAGGGTATGTTGGCTTTCAACTGGGCCTGGGCTTAAAACAATAATAAAACCAAATGCCCTATTCAGATATATTATTTTGATTGGGATTGGCCTCAGAAAATACAACATTAAATGGATTTTGCATTATAAAATCACTAAAGCAACCACTAATAAGTAACAAATAACAAATAAATATTATTATTTGTTTAATATATATGTATTATGGTATTTTATAATTTATATATCCAGTTAGTTGGCATGATTTTGGTATAAATTTATAATATATATAATACTAAATAATTATATATAATAAATAAATAAAGAAACTCCTAGGCACCCGCCTAGGCCCGATTACTCCTCTAGGGCCTAGACTCTGCCTACCACCTAGTGATTTTTCGAACATTGAATTCAGGTATTTGATATATGCTTGTTAATTTACTTTACATTGAGATATCTTCTCCAACTGGCACCCTTCGATTTCTATAATTAATATGGCTACCAACAATCTGCACTGCATATGGTCACTCTGAAAACAATCAGAAGCCAATATATAAACTGATAAAAACAACTAAAAATCATGAGAAGTTGATATAATAACCTACTAAATTATTGATCATAACGACTCCAATCCGTTGCTTTAAGGATTTAATAAGTCCCTTATTCTGTCATTAAAAAAAATTTACATCAAAGAAAGGGAAAAAAACTGAGTGAGTATTGGCGCTAAAATTCTATTATTTATTTCACGTAATTTATTCTCTTTTAGCTTTGATTTACTTAATTTCGTGCTACTTAGCTTTGATTTTATTCATATGATGATTGCCGTTCAATCTCGATCAATCTCTACTGTATTATATGATAAGTAAAATTCAAAGAAATCGAACCCATAAATATTGTATTGGAAATACAAAATTCTGCAGAAGAAAAAAAACCCAAATATTATACATACATAGCGATATATAAGAGACGAGGCTTGTATGTTTATGCTTGTTCAATCACAATCACATAAGAATATCCCAAATATCACCTCCTGCTTTTTTAGCTTCAACCAAATTGCCATAGTGATATAGTGTTATGAGGAGATGAGACTTGCCGTCATGAAAAAAAGATTCGAACTTGAGACCTCTTTCAACATTGAGAAGAAATCTGTCGGTGTCACTAAACTAAAAGCTAGTTTGTGTGGATATTTTTTTTTTCTAATTATGCTGCTTTTGCCCAAGAAAAATACAGATTTTCTTCCAATTAAAATATGCACTGATAACGTACAGAATCTACACCATTTTGGGTTCTTAAACGAGAAAAATATAATTAACCATATGGAAACACTCTAGATATGGCATGGAATTTGGATTTTGTTTATATATAGATCCGTTTTTATGGCTGTAGATATCTTCTCTGATTTCCTTTCATATATGTCACCGTGATGTTTTGGTGCCTTTGGTTCTATAAAAACACACACGTTTTACAAGAAGTGACAATTAGACGAAAAGCCAGAAAGAGCCAACAAGGAGACAGTAATTTTTTCAAGATGGCCAAGCCCTCCTCAACCACTTATTTCATTCTCCTCCTTGCGTTAACCACAGGTGTATATACTTTTTGTTCCTAAATCTTGCCCTAATATCTACTTTCTCTTTTAAACGAATCCACTGTGTGCTGGTCAATTTATCATTTGGCTTTATTAATGCTAATTCCAATTCATTATGGAGATTCAACGTTACATTCCAGAGAATCGAAGTCTTGACATATCCTAAACATAACCCATTATCCCAAAGGTCGTCCCTCGCCAGTACTTGGGCTAAACCCCAGGGACTTGATATTGAACTTTTCTTTCTTGATTTTATGAAACGACTCTAAATGAGATGGAAGAATGCGTATGGATTTTTAATAAAGGACTTAGATAATAAAGCAAGGATTTTCAAGACAAGAAGAGAGTTAATTAATCCATTGCTATATATGCCTTTTGCAGTTTTTGACAACAAGGTAAAGGGAGACTTATGCTCTGAGGTTTTGGGTGGTTGTCTCGACTGCCAATCAAGGTGTGAATCCCAATATCAAAGTGGCAATGGGGTTTGTGATCGCTCTTCTAATCCTCCACAATGCAGATGCTATCATAATTGCCTTGAACGACAGCCAAATGGCCTTGAACGACCGTTGTCAAACGGCAAGACATGCAATCTGGGTTTAGGTCCATCCAGCAATGAATGCAACAACAATTCTTGTAGTTTGAAATGTGCCGGTAAATTCCCTGGAGGTCAGGGACTTTGTTCTCCCGATCCTTACTCTCAGTGTGTGTGCACGTTCAACTGCTAAGGTGATGTAATTAGGGGAAGTCTCTCAATGTATTTGTGCACAACTCATGTCACTGAAACCCCAAGTTTCACAATAAGCGCATTGATAAAAGATAAAACATAAACTTTTAATACAGACTCTCTCTCTCTCTCTCTCTCTCTCTCTGTGCATGGAGTGTTGCATCAGCACCCAAATGGAGTGTGAAAGATTGAAAACTGAGTAATTAAGTGTTCTCTCACTATTGCTGTTCGATTGTGGGTAACGAAGGTGGTTCAAGATAAACACACCAGTCCCTCAAATTAAATTCTTCCAGGAGAGAAAAACACAAAATCATCAATTGTATATATGCATTGATCTAATGGCTCCGACACACTCCCTGTAATGTACATTACAGTAGCTAAAATATCGCTTTGTCAAGACAGAGAAATGGATAAAGCCACAATTTTTGTCAAATTCAAGGAATACATTAAGAGTAGAGAGTATTCATACGACTATAGTGGAGAGATTTTAATTAGTATAGGTGCAACTTGAATCGATTCAACATATCACATCCTCAGCTTAGCACCCGAATACGCATAGAGACACTCATTAGAAGGATAGATAATGCTGTAACAAAATCCATAACCTTTCAGAGGTCCAGCAAATTTCATGGCACAATTCGAATTGCAACATTGATAGTTGTAGGCAAAGCTGCATGGACCTATACCCAGATTGCATGTCTTGTATTTTGGTGGCGGTTGAGAGCATTTGAAGAAGCATTTGCATGATGGAGGATCAGAGGTTTTATCACAAACCCCTTTACAACGAGGATGCTGGGACTTACATATTTTCTTGCAACTTTTATCACATGCTCCCAAATCTTCAGAGCACAAGTCTCCCTTAACCATGTGATCAAACTGTAATAAAAATGAGATACCAAAGTCAGCACAACTTTCAACAAAATCTACTAGTTTGTTTAACTGAACCATCAAAATGTAATAAAAAAGTAATCCAAGTAATCAAATTCATTCTATTTTTAAGATCTTATTCTCGCTTCTACTCACAGTCTAGTCTTTATTAGAATGTCAATATCCAATCCATAACCAATTGGTAATTGGTGCGGAGGCCCAAGATCTTTTAAGCATATTTACGCTAGCCTTTCATTTTTCAATGAAGGATACTCTCTCAACATGCCCCCTCATGTATGGGCTCTTTTACGCCTAACATATCACAAGGTTCAGCTGACTCTCCTCATGCCTTAGCCTCTATTATCAAAAGGAAATGTTTGTGCTAGTTACTATAGTGGGGACATCACATTCCAGCGGGCTTCTACAGCCCTGGCAGCTTATGGGTCCCAGCCCGCCATTTTGTGGGCACATGCACTGTTGGGCCAAGTACGTAAATAATCAGGCTCTGATATATATCATATTAGATTGTGAGCATCCAACCAAAAATCACGTTAGCAATGGATGAATATACTGTTAATAGTCTTGATATAGACTATGCTAGGCTTCTATCTTTCGATGTGCGTTATAATACTCTTAATGGTCTTGACATAAACTTGTGAAAGGTTTCTGGAAAGCAGAGAAAGAATCGGATTGTAGTTAGTTATTCTTAAGTTTTTGTCACTATTGCGTGTTGCACTTTTTTGTTAGCCCATCCCAAAGTGCTTTAGTGCATTCCAAATGAAATCAGCTGAAATTGTCACTTTTTAAGGGAACTACCAGACTCATGTGAAATCTATTTTCACCTACTTCACAGTATTTGCGGCAACCAAATGAAACCTCTTCTTTTTTCATAATTATAAATCGGGCTTATAAAAACCAACACCATATCGTCTGCCACATCCACTAAGAATCTGTACATGTCACTCAAATTTTCAAAAAGCAAAACAATGGTGGTGAAAATCAAAGGCTGCTATGTACTGAAACCCTCTACACCAACGTTGCAAGGTACCCTAGCTCTCTCAGAATGGGACCAAGTTGGCACCATAACTCATGTTCCCACTATCTACTTCTACAAACCAGACCAAACCTTTGCCGCACAACCTGACACTATAGCCAACATCCTCAAAGACTCATTAAGCCGCGCACTGGTGCCATTCTATCCTCTAGCAGGTCGTTTGCGTTGGATTGGAGGAGGCCGTCTCGAGCTCCATTGCAATGACATCGGGGTTCCGTTCATTGAGGCTGAGTCCGATTCGAAACTTGATGACTTTGGTGACTTCTCTCCTTCTCCAGAATATGACTATCTTATCCCTACTGTAGACTACACCCTCCCAATTCATGAACTTCCTATATTGCTTGTACAATTGACTAGGTTCAAGTGTGGTGGTCTTAGTCTTAGCTTGACTATTTCACATGCTGTTGTTGACGGGCAAAGTGCATTGCATTTCATTTCTGAGTGGGCTAGGCTTGCAAAGGGTGAGCCAATTGGAGTAATGCCATTTCTGGATCGCAAAGCATTTCAAGATCGAACACTCCCAGCTGGAAATACTCTAGGGCTTGACCACTCAGAGTTAGACCATCCACCCCTTTTGCTTGGCGAATCGGATAATATCGAGGAGAGGAAGAAGAAGACCACTGTGGCCATGTTGAAGCTTACCAAGCAACAAGTTGAGAAACTTAAGCGAATGGCAAACGAGGGGAATGATTACAAAAATTCTGGCACTAAGCGGGCTTACACACGGTATGAGACTGTGGCAGGGCACATATGGAGATGTGCGTCTAAGGCTAGAGTTCACAGAAATGAACAATCTACGGCAATGGGGGTTTGCGTCGATTCGAGGAGTCGTATGCAACCCCCATTGCCCCAAGGATACTTTGGAAATGCAACATTTGATGTGATTGCTACAAGTCTTGCTGGCGACTTAGTGTCCAAGCCATTAGGGTATGCGTCGAGCAGAATAAAGGAGGCAATCGAGAAGGTGACGAATGATTATGTGCTGTCTGCCATTGATCACTTCCGAAACCAGCCGGACTTGACTAGGTTTCAAGACCTTCATGCTCTAGGGAGTGATCAAGGGCCTTTCTATGGAAACCCTAATCTTGGGGTTGTGAGCTGGTTGACACTGCCTATATATGGGCTTGACTTTGGATGGGGAAAGGAAATTTATATGGGTCCAGGACCGCATGATTTTGATGGGGATTCCTTGCTCCTTCCAAGTCCTGATGGAGATGGTTCTATAGTTCTGGCTTTGTGTCTACAAGTGGCGCATATGGATGCTTTCAAGAAGCATTTCTACGAAGATCTTATATAAATAACTTGTGCCAAGACCAGATATATATTGTCTACGTTATATAGATGAAAAATAAAGAACAGATATATGCAAAATAATATAATTACCAAGTACTATGGCTTTAGCCTACATATACCAACTTAATTGGTCTGTATTGAGAAATTATTTCCCTAGTTAATTGTAATTCAAATAACTCTAGTATATAAATGGAAGTATTATAACCCTTTATAATTGTAATTATACTACCTAGTTCACAATAACTATACAAGTCTCAGGTCAACAGTTCGAGCTCATGGTTTCAAGGCCCGAGGATCAAGTTCGTTCGGTACTTGAGGTTTGGGGGCTAGACGTCAGAATTTTAAGGATCATGGATGGATGAGTTTGGGTCGTAGCCTGCAACTCAACTATGCAGGGCAGTAGGATTGCAAAATAAGGCCCAAGGCAAAGAGTATTGAAGTCATTCTATAGGGAGGGTCTTATCTAAGGCACTTTCTTAACCGTTAGTTTGATACAACAATTAAGAGATATGATCTCATCAAATTTTTAGCCCTTTTTTTTTTTTTTTTTCTCTCTTTTTCCCGTTACCTTTGGGGAGGGGGAAAGGAGAGGAGCGTTTTAAAATGGTAATAAAACAAAATATAAGATCTAAATGGCATAAATTATTACCACATATATTCTTCCTCAGATTTGACACGATATATGAACAAAATTATTGATTAAGGGATTTTCCATTAAAACCAGAATCACATTTATTATTTCTTAATTCAATTTTTTATTTTATTTTTGGGTAAAAATTTCTTAATTCATTATGACACTCTCTCCACAGAAAGTAAACCCCCAAAATTCTGTCATTGTCTATAAATAATTAAATACCAAACATTTGAACCCCACAGCTACAGACATGAACATGGCTGCTTCTTACATCATCATTGTCCTCCTTGTATTCACTGCAGGTATATTTTATCACTTGGGCTTGCATGATTTCTGCATGTGTATATGGAAGTTTTGCTGTCTTTTTTTATATGTTTGCACTTCCAACTTTTATTTTCATGCTTTGATTCTTCTTTTGTTTACTCGATTGAAAATCACCCCAAATCAACGAACAAGAGTATGGGTGCCTTGCCTTCTACTATGTGGCTTGATGATCCAAATTGTTTGTTGTTTATTTTATGAGTCAATTCTTTTGTTTATTTGTTTGCTTGTTTTTCATTTGCCATTGTGAGTAAAATTCTACGAACTAATTCATCTAGGATGATGGTTTATTAGGGACCCTGATGCCTATGGTGAAAGGTGACATTTGCACAGAAGATTTGGGTGCATGCGATGATGGCTGCAATTCAAGGTGCACATCTGGACATCCTGGGGCTAAGGCCGGTTGCGATTTGAACAACAACACCCCAGTTTGCAGATGCTACTTCGACTGTCCACCTCCATCTCCACCGCCATACTCAAAAACTTGCAAACTGAGTTTGGGAATATGGGGAGAAAACTGCTCTGACGAGGACTGCAACTCAGAGTGTGCTGCTAAATATCCTGGACCCCAACAAGGAATGGGGTACTGTTATAGCGTTGGAGCTCCTTTTTATACTTCTTGTTTTTGCCAATACAAGTGTTAGCTTTCAGCAGCTTGATTGATTTCATTGTCGCCAACAAAATATTACCATTCACTACTTGTTGGCACCTGTTGGATATTTCTGCTATTTAAAATTATTTATTTATTTTGGATTCAAAATTTATTTATAATTATTCTTAAAAAATTATTGTGAAATGTTATGTTGGTTTTCTTGTTTTTATTTTTTTGCCAAAGTTAGAAAGAAAGAGAAGGAAAAGTTAAACACACAAGTATCATAGGGCCTTGAACCCATGACCGCTTGGGAACATGCCAAAGGACTAGGTCAATCCAACCAACTAACACCATTAGTCGGCCCCGTTTGGTTCATGGGAAAGGAGACTTGGGAATGGGAAACCAATTGCTTTCCCATGTTTGTTAAGTCTATGTATGAGAAATCGTTGCCTGGCTCATGGGAAAGTAGGGGGGAAATTGAAGCCATCCTCCTAACTTGGGTTTTGTTTTCCCTCCTCATGGGAAAGTTTGGGAAAATGAGCTAACATTAAATACATATTTTTATGACCATTTTATCCCCATTAACAATTTAGAATTACAATATATCATTAAATGCATTATTTTTTTATTTGATTTAATATGGGTATAATTGAAAATTTATACAAACTTTGTTTTCCATTTCTACTCAAAACAAACATGGGAAAGAAAATAAAGTGATATTTCTCGGTTACTTTCCCAGCATTACCAAACGTGGGAAAGTAATCTTCCATTCCTATTCCCCATTCCTTGGGGAATGACATGGGAAATAGTTTCCCCTAAATACATTCCATAAACCAAACGTATGTTAGTTGACGTACGTAGCCCTGTTTCCCAACACTCGGATGTCCAGCCTTTTCATTCACCCTTACCCCTAATCCCTTCTACTACAAAAATCGCAATAGACGACATTTTTGTTACCATCGTCTTTATTCCTTGAAAACCATCATATAATCAACACTGATTCCTGCATAATTAGAAAATAAAAGTACCTCATTTTAGCTGCTTTCCCTTATAGCTTTCTTTCGCAGCAATTTTTAATAATAAGTGACTTTCTCATAGTTTACCAAATGAGTTGGGCTTCCCAAATTTTTTTTTAAAATCACTTATCACCCCAAATAAGCAATGCCGAAATGAGCACTAATAATCTAGGTGGTATATGTGCAAATTCTCATAAGGAAATTTTAAGAACAAAGGTAAATAGTATGAGCATTTCTTTTCGGAACTTGGAAGAGGGGGAATGGACCAACGTTTTAAATGGTAAAAAGTATCAATTTATAATATCTAAATGGTAAAAAGTATCAATCTATAATATCTAATTGACATAAATGTTAAAATATGACACAATTATTGAGTAAGGGATTTTCCATTAGAACCATGATCACATTTATTATTTCTTAATTAATTACGACACTCTCTTCATCATGGAAAAAAATTCCCAAAATTTTCTCATTCTTTATAAGTAGTTAGATAGAAAGGATAAGAATCACACAAACACTCCGATATAGGGATTTTATGAAGATGGCTACTCTCTCTCGATCTTCTTGCATCATCATTGTTCTCCTTGTCTTCATCACTGCAGGTATATTTTGTCATTTGGGCTTGCATGATCTTTTACGAATGTGTATGTCGAAATTTTACTTTGGGGATCAATAAAAGCTAACTAATTAAGCGTAGAGATTGTTCCACTCTCTTTTTCCTGTTTGCCCTCCAACAATTGTTTTTATCTGTTAATTCTTCTTCTTATTTATAATTAAAAAAATGGTTTTCATTTAGCATTGATATTAAATAATTAATACTACCTAATCTAAGCTGATGTTTTACTTAGGGACCCTAATGCCCATGGTGGAAGGTGACGTTTGCACAGAAGATGTAGGTACATGTGGTGATGACTGCAGTTCAAGGTGCGCATCTGCACATCCTGGGGCGAAGGCTGCCTGCGTTTTGAACAACAACATCCCAGTTTGTAGATGCTACTTCGACTGTGGACCTCCAGTCCCACCGCCATACTCAAAAACTTGCAAATTAAGCTTGGGAATATGGGGTGAGCGCTGCTCTGAGGAGGACTGCAACTCACAGTGTGCTGCCAAATATCCTGGACCCCAACAGGGAATGGGATACTGTTATAGTGTTGGAGCTCCGGTTTATACTTCTTGTTTTTGTGAATACAAGTGTTAGCTTTCAGCACAAGGGTTATGGACATTCAAATAAAGGGGCTAATTAATAATTTCATTGTGGTAAACAAAATATACATGATTTATTTTCTTTGAATTTTTGTGAGTGTCGCTATTGTCACCCACTAGCTCTAATACGGAGTCCCACGTGCCTTCCCAAGTGGTTCCCGCACTTTTGAAAAGTACTAGTCCTCATTTTAATCCTCAAATTCTGAAATCAATCAATGTGGTCCTTCATCTTTTGTTCTACACATCAATTTGCTCCTTCATGTCGCATTACGACAAAATTTTCGTTAAATTTAATCACATAACCAACTTTAAATAGGTACCTTCATAAGAATATAGCTCATTTTAGTTCTTAAACTCATAGTTTTGCTCAATAAGGCCATATTCTCTCTATTTATGTAACGACCCGGTCCTAAATAAATTATTAATTATTAATTTATTCAGATAAAAGACCATTTTGCCCCTAGAATATTTTATTAGGTTTAAAGTTGACTTTTGACAGGGAAGGAATCTGGGAATTTCGACGGTACTGTTGCGTAGAGAACGGCGAGATGAGTTCATAGACATGTAGTGGGCTCGAATCAGAATTGTAACGAAGAAGTTATGAGCAAAACATCACCAGTGGCACAATCATAATTATCACGAAAATGGTTTGATAAAAATCTGATCTTTCTCTCTCTCTCTCTCTCTCTCTCTCTCTCTCTCTCTCTCTCTCTCACTCTCTCTCTCTTCTGTCGTGACGACAGCACCCAGCCGGCCACGTTTTGGTCGGCCGTTCCCTCGTCTGGCCACCAAAGCTGACGGGGCCGGTACCAAAATGACCAGGCCATCGTCCTCTTCCAGACCCAGCCCTTCCCCGACATTGGCCGCCGCTCCAGTCGTCGAAAAATGGGATTTTTAGGACGGTTTTCGCTCGAAACTTTGCCAGCTCTGATCTCTCTCCTCCGACCGCCATTTTTGGCGATCAAGGTATGGAAATTCATCCATTCTTTATAATCTAGCTGATGGTGGGTAGGATTTCATTAATTTTGAGCGTAGGCAGTTTGATTTTCGAAGTGAAATTCGGCCAGTTTTGGGATCACAATTCTGGCCACTTTCGGCCATTTTTCGGGGTATGTTCAAGAACAAAAGCGACTCCAAATAGGGTCTTAAACCTAAGGTAGGAACCTTGAGTCGTGATTTTGAGTTTTTCTGGCGAAACGTTATCGCTTTGGACACAAATGCGCTGCCGGCGCATGTGGCGGCGTGTGGGACACTTTTTGGCTGGTCTTAGAGTATTATAATAATCCTTATGTCGTCCCGAGTATGACGGTATGCTAGGATATGGTTTTGGGTGTTGTTTGATCATCGATCTGATATCGCATATTAGGCGTTATCTGGGTTTAACATGTTCGAACCTTTGGATCGACACCATTTCATTATATTGTGATCTAGGCATTCCTAGGATCATGTAGGAATTCACGGATCATGGATCAGAGTCCCGAATGTTCCAATTTAATAACTTAAAGTTTGTGTTTTATCATGACCGTCCGATCAGGACCAAACTTGCAGGACGTATATCTTAAACCTTGTGGAACCCATAGGAACTTTCGGATAGTAAAATGGAGGTCGTGGGTCCCACAGGCCCAGTTGACCAAGTTTGGGTAGTTGGACCCCTCGGTTGACCACGAGTCTTCTGAGGTAGTTTCAACCTTCGAATAGTATTAGGATAATATTTTAAACGGGTCTTAAATTTCTATTTGAGTTTAAATGGGGAACTGGTTCAATACGGATTTTTCTTTAAAGGTTGTTGCTTATCATTAATTAAGATTATATGATTATAAATAAAGCATAATGCTCTAATTATAGGGTACAATACTTTAGGGAATTTGTGTGAAAGTAAGTGTTGATTTCTATTAAAATGGTTTTAGGATCTTTATGGAATTTATACTTATGTGCATAGCCGTTGGTCGAAAAATAACATTATTTCCATTAATTAAATTACGTTGCAGTCTACTATAGGCTTGTACCGTTAAATTGTGAATATCTCTATTATTAGTTTGGCTAATTGAGAATTATAATTACTCGGAATGCGGATTAAATATATGTTGAGTACCACCCAGCAGATACTAAACTTTTCATACGAGATGTTGGATTTTCCGGCATATGAGAAGGATATGTGATTTGATAGTCTCACACGTGGCGTTGGATTTTCCAGCATGTGAGACACTTCCCATACGTGGCATTGGATTTTCCGGCGTATGGGAAGGTTATGTGATTATAGGGTCTCACACGTGGTGTTGGAATTTCCGGCGTGTGAGACACTTCCCATACGTGGCGTTAGATTTTTCGGCGTATGGGAAGAGTACGTGACTATCAAGTCTCACACATGGTGTTGGAATATTCCGGAGTGTGAGACCCTGCAATTTGTTATGGATTATCACACGTGACATTGGAGAATTCCAGCGTGTGGTAAAAGAACAGGGAGAGGAATAAATGATTGTTACAATATTGGAAAAGTCAGATGTGGAAAAGGAGTATTTTTGTTAGGATGTGATTTAAGGAAAATGGAAAAAGAATAATTCTAGAATTTACTATTTTGTATTGCTGTAATGGATTGTATGTGGATGGAACCAAAAATTTTGTTGAAAGAACTATGTGTGGCTTGATCCCTCAGTAAAGGTACGTAGGTAGCCTGGGGTCTCACCCAGGTGCAGGCGCGGACTAAATTCTATTTATGTTGTTTTATTGAGATTGGTTATGACCTTCTCGTTGGTCCTGAAATTTGGTTGAAAACGAGATGCGATTAAATAATTGTTCATACTCCCGTTTGGCTGCGGGAGGATTGTGTAAATGTGTTCTGGTCACAATAGGTATAAAACTTGTTTTGGATTGTTGTACGATTTGAACTGAGGCCTTAAACTACTTGCGCCTGTGTTAGGAGGTTAAAACCTCATATGTTGGATATTTGGGAAAGTTTGATGATGTAAATTGCCTTTGGCATTCATAATTATGTTTGAATTTATTATTTTGCCTTGTTTAGGGTATTATTTGGCCTAAGGAATTTGTTGGTAGTTTGGTTATGGATTATTTGAGGCCAGAGGCCGATTTTGTGAATCGCATGAAGTTATCTTATGCTTGCTACCGGTTGAGGATATTAAATGTGTTTTATGCAGGTTGAAATTTTTGGAAATTGTTCAATTTACAGGGGAGACTCAGACAAAATTTTGGTAGGAAGTCTCGGTCTTTAGTAAGTGGACCCGGCATCGGTGTGATGTCCAAATTTCCATAGGATTCGTCTCGGGTTTCGAGGAATTCGGGGCGGGTCCTATCAATTTAAGGTTTTATATTTGGGTTCCATCAAGGATAACAGATAGTCTTGTTGAAAAAATACATGGAATTAATTTTTTTCATGAGGGGATAAATTGTATTTCGAAGGAAAACATCTTTAAAGTTAGTCGAATATTTTATGGAATCCGACGAGAGAGGCCAAACTAATGTGTGGACCAAATTAAGGACCATATTGATTAATTTCAAAATTTGAGGACTTCAATGATCCAAGCCGCCTATTTCTCAAGTCTTTATTCATAGATGGATCATCATATGGCGTCCGCATCATAATAATGTTCGGCCGTCCACGTAGGAGAACTTCTATATATACGCATAATAATCCAAGCCGCGTATTTATGCCTTGTTCAAGACTAGGTTGCTTGCTGCTATTGCATCTATTTATATACTTTTGCTCTTTTTTACCTAATGATTGTATTCGTGCTATGAATATTTCAACTGAGAGCTAGCTCCTCTTAACTCTTCATCTCTATGGCACCCTTGATCTCTGTACAACTCCTCATTTGAATCATAGTAGCTGAGCAATAGTCTTCACAAAGATGACAGTTCATCAACCTTGAGCTCATCAACTCCCAATGTATTGCTTGATAACTAGCTACTCAAGGTCTTGGATGTTCAGCATTCACCCCTGCATAAAGGGCGACGAAGCCTCCTTATTTTGACACAGATTCAATCAAACAATATTACAAGAGGAGCTATTAATGCAAAACAAATACACCATTGTCCTTGGGTGAATATATTGAAATGAGAATTTGTTGGTGATTGAATGTGGGAGACAATGGGTCACCCGAAGGGGGAGACAGAGAGGGAGTAAGGGAGAGAGGGAAAAAGAGAGCGGGAGAGAGAGAGAGAGAGAGAGAGAGAGAGAGAGAGAGAGAGAGAGAGAGAGAGAGAGAGAGAGAGGAAGATGTGTGGTTGTCGTTGCCGGTGGTTTGTGGATGAGAGCGAAGCTAGTGATGACGATGAAGGGACTAGAGCATTTGACTTGGGTTGAATGAAGCGTTGGGTTTGTTCTTTGTTTTGTTTTTTTTCTTCTTTTAGGCCAATTAATTTGGGGCATTGTCATTCATACTTTATAGAAAGAGTAACTGGAGATCGATTTGTGTGCATATGTTCCATGTGTGGAGAAGAATCCTCTAGCTATCCCTTAATCCATATTTCATTCACAACTTAGTTGTTTGTTGCTGTCAGTTTTACTTTAGTATAAATCGTCAAAACTCCCCCCAATCATTGTTCCCTAAACTTAGCTTTCAGTTTAATAAGTTTATGTTTGTGTTGATTAGTATCCCTCATAATCCCCGGAATAGAATGATCCCTACTTACGCGTACTACGATTGCATAATTTATAGGGTTTAATTTGTGCGTTAATGATTTCTCACGCCACTTATATATTTAAATTGATTATATATATATAATTAACTTGGTATGTGTTATATTTTCAGAAATTTTTCTTATTAATTATTAAAAATAAGTATATTATAATAAGTATATGTTTTTTTTAATGATAGCCTTATCTTGTTGTTACTTTCTGCATATTAATACTTGAATGGCTAAGTTCAATAGTCTAGTTGTCATCTAAATCTTTAGACGTGCAACACTTTAGACTCACTGGTGTAAAAAAAAAGACTCACATGTGTCATTATACCTAGATGACTAAGCTCTATTTTAGCATGAGGTTTTGGCAATCTAGTAACATCTAAACTTGAAGCCAAACCTTATCAACTGCCATACATTGGATCAATTGAAGGAAAGTAGTTGCCACGTATGTAGTACTATAAATAGGGGCCATTCCATTTCATCTTGAAGAGCAAGGCATGCATAGTTTACATGAGAAATAAGAGGGAAAGAAAGAAAGAAAGGAAGGAAAAAAGGACGAAGAGAGAGAGAGAGAGAGAGAGAGAGATTGCTGATGAAATTCTTGGCGGAGAAAGAGAGTGTAGCTTGTGTTTTCTTAAACTTTGAACTAGCTTTGGAATTAAGGTAGGGGGTTTTTTGGGGGCCTTTACGTAGATTGATTTAATTAAATTTCGTGAGTATTATATTATGCGTGGTATTACAGTATGGTTGGTATTCTTTGTTATTGGGTGTTTACGTGTTGTTAATTAGCATTATATTATTTTATTAATATTGACATGTTCATATGTTATCGGAGATGACTAGAATTCTTGGGTTGATAAAGAAAGTATGGAAAAAAGGGTAATAGAAAGGATTTTTGTATAGTTGAGTCTGACCATTGTAGGAACAAAGTTCAAGCAAGCCCGTGTGCATAGTAGAATAGGATATCGGTGGTATAATTGTTGATTATGTGATTTTGCATGCCATTTAATTTAGTTATATAAATCTACTGTGGTAAGGTCTCATGTCCCTATTAAGAGGTGGTTGCTCATCCCCACTCTGTTTAATTTTTTAGATGCATTAGTGGGCAACACAAGGACTAAACCAATTGAGGCTGAATTAGATGAGAGTGATAGAGCTTTATTTATTTTTTGTAAAGTTGTAAGATTTTGGAGCTATTTTTATGTGAGAAGTTTATTTTTAAATTCATGTTTCGGCTTATTTTTATTTTTATTTTAACACGCAACGGGTGAGGGAATTCCACCGACCCCTGGGTCCGAGGCGTGACACCATATTTCCCCTTTTGTTAGTTATCTGGTCTAACTCCTTATCGCAAGTCCTAAATCACTCAATAAAAACCATGTGCACTATAGAATCCTTGAAACTTTGTACCCACCAAGAGTTATACTCAACTGCACTAAAAATCCTTTCCAAACCTTCATTTCCATATTTGAGTATGTTTTGCTTCTCTTGGATGATTATGAAATTTTGGATATGGAATTAATTTTGAATATGTTTCACGTCACCTTTATTATTATTATTATTTTGTAAATAAATTAAACTGCATAATTTTTTTGAAAAGGGGGGGGGGGAGGGAGGGGCGGTGCTAGACTCGGAGTTCCCTTCCACGCCTCTTTTTTTTTTTTTTTGGTGAAACAGGGGGGTATAAAACCCCAGAAGAGAAAAAAAACAACTAAACAGAATTAATAAAATGGGTCTTTGTAACCCCTAAAGAGTCATCCAACAACAGAGGCCCAAGCCAAGTCGGATTTTCCTCAAGAAACCAGCACCCCAGATCAATGTCGTGGCTCCAAGCAGCCAATCTGTCAGCTACAGTGTTCTTCTCTCTGTAGATGTGGTGAAGAATGCATCTTGGAATTTGGCTCATAAGTCTCTTGCAGCTGCTACCCAAACCAGCCATAGGATGACAAATATTCAGATCATTACTCAGGATAAGATTAACGCTTCAACAACAATATCCATTATTCTTCTTGTGATAGCTAATTTTAGACCAAAAAATAAACCCCACAGCTCAGCTTCAAGGATTTGTCCTTTCCCCAGGTTGACAGCAAAACCACCAAACCAGTTACCCAAGTGATCTCTAATAACTCCTCCAGCTCCAATGGACCCCGAACTTCTCATGAGGGAACCATCCACATTTAGCTTTAACACACCATTCTCAAGGGGGGTCCAGGCCAAACTAACCTGGATTTTATCACCTCCCAATTGATTATTAGTAGAGGCCTTGATCCACTCCTTGGTAGCAGACAGAATCAGCTCTCTAGGATTGAAAGGCAAATCATCCTTATTTTTGAAAATAAAATCATTTCTCCATTTCCAGAGGTGCCAGCAGATGACACCAAACAGAGTTTTCCACGGGATCTGCAAGAACATATTCTTAGAGCAAAAGTTGCTGAGCAGCCAGAGGTGTAGCTCAGCTTGGAAAAAAGGAACATTCTGGTTAGTGTTCAGAAAAAGATTCCACACCCTTTTAGCTCTAGTGCAGTCCCTAAGAATATGTAAGGTAGATTCAGTATGCCAATCACAAATGCAACAAGCAGGGTCGCCAATGAAAAGCATGCGCGTATACTGCTCATTGGATATGATTTTTCCTTCATACACCAGCCATAAGAAGAAAAGAATCTTCGGGGGTAATTTGAGTTTCCAAATGACTTTCCACCAACCACTCCATCCCTGAAAAGAGCAAGTTATAAGCCGTCTTGATAGAAAAAAGACCATTAGAAGTAGTTTGCCAAATTTGACAATCCTCCAGAGTACCCCCAAAGTCAGCAGGGCAACCAATAATTTTCTGCACCAGTCTTCAGGGAGCACGCTTCTCAGCATTTCAACATCCCACCAACCATCCATAAAAAAGTCAGAGACTAAAGTGTCCATACTAGAATCAGGGTTAACCTCCACCATATGGATAAGAGTTTCATTGGCAATCCACTTATCCTTCCAGAAGCTAATATTGTCCCCTTTCCCAAGCCTCTAGATCAGACCTTTCTCTAGAAGTTGAGAGCCAAACACAATACCCTTCCAGGTGAGAGAGCAATTTTGTTTGAGAAGTAAATTGGGATCACAAGGGGAGTGGCCCCTTAGGTATTTTTTCTCAAAAATCTGGGCCTATAACTCATCTTTTTTTAAAAGTCTCTAACCAGTTTTAGCTAGCAGGGCTTTGTTCATGTCGTGAGTTTTTTTGAAACCCAGACCCCCTTTACTCTTAGGTCTGCACAACAGATCCCACTGACAAAGATGAACCTTAGTCTTTTTGTCACTACCTCCCCAAAAGAAATTGCGGTTTAATTTATCCAGCCCATCACATATGCTCATGGGCAGCTTGGCAGTTTGCATGGCAAAAACAGGAATATCGGAGGTGACGGCATGGATTAGAGTTGCTCTACCTGCAGAAGAAAGGACTCTGCTTTTCCAGGAAGCAAGTCTGGCATGCATCTTGTCAACCAGATTGTTGTAGGTAGTCTTGGTTACCCAAGCGTGAAGTAAGAGCATCCCCAGGTACTTACCCAAGTTATTCGTGGTACTTACCCAAGTTATTCGTGAGAGGTGAACCACAAATGTGACTAATATCAGACGCTAAATCCTTGCTAATATTTGGGGAAAAATCGCAGATTTCTCAAAATTGACAACTTGGCCCGAGGCTCTACAAAAGTCATCCAGACACTGCTTCATAATATGAGCTTGTTGAGGAGTAGTTTCTGCAAACAAAATCAAATCATCAGCAAAGAACAGATGGGAGACATACGGGCCACCCTAGGAGGATTTCACAGGTTTCCAATTGCAATTCTTCACTGCTTCCACAATGAGGTGAGAAAACTTCTCCATGCAAATGACGAAGAGGTAAGGCGAGAGGGGGTTTCCCTGACGGGTGCCATTCTTAGGGGTGAAAGTCTCAGTGAACTCCCTATTGACACAGACTTGATAAGTAACAAAAGAAACACAGTGAGTGATCAGCTGGATGAGATTTGCAGGTAAACCGACTTCCTTGAGAACTGTCCTGATAAAACTCCAGTTTAATCTGTCATAGGCTTTAGAAAGGTCAATCTTCCAAGCAATAAAACCTTTTTTCCTTTTAGTATTTCTGAATTTAAACATGAGCTCTTGAGCAATCAGAATATTATCAGATATATGCCCACCTGGGATAAAGCTTACCTGATGAGAACTGACAAGCTTAGCCAAAAGAGGTCTCAATCTGGCCAAGATCACTTTAGAAATTACCTTGTACAGAGTGCAGCAAAGACTAATTGGTCTAAAATGCATCATAGACATAGGGTTATCTATTTTAGGGATGAGAGTTACCAAAGTGGCATTCAAACCTTCGGGGATTCGACATTCCCTGAATGCTTCGGTGACAAGGTCGAAAATATCATTACCACAAAGCTGCCATTGATTTTGATAGAAGCAAGCAGGAAACCCATCCACTCCTGGGGTTTTCAGGCTACCAATATTGAAAAGACTTTCCTTGACCTCATTGATATCAATACTAGCCACTAAGGGGTTGAGCTCATCCTCCCTTAGGCTGGGGAACAGCTTAGGCATGGGAGTATTGGTGTTATCCGGCTGGTTCGAACAAAAAAGCCCCATAAAGTAGTCCACCGCTAACTTCTTTAGCTCAATAGCTTCCTCTACCCAAACTCCAGCATTGTTCTTCAGCTTTTCAATTTTGTTCCTGCGTCTTCTGACAATAGTAAAGAGGTGGAAAAACTTAGTATTTCGATCACCCTCCTGTAGCCATTTGACTCTTGACTTTTGCTGCCAAAACAAGGCTTCTTGGTCTAAAATGATATTGTATTCAGTCGAGAGAGATTCCTCCAGTTGGGTGAGAAATCTATTAGGTCTATGGCACATACCACGTTGGATACCGTTGAGACGAGCAAGTAAACGAGCTTTTCTTTGCTTCAGATAGCCAAAAACAGCAAGTTTCCAATGCTTTAGAGGTTCCACCAAACTACGAGACTTCGCAAGGGCCAAGCCAGACCCTTGATTCCATTACTGAGAAATAAAATCATGGAACTGGTCATGCTTTAACCACATCGTTTCAAACCTGAAGGATCTTCGATTTGGGCAAGGCCCAATGCGAGACTTCAGACAAATTTTGATGGGACAATGGTCGGATTTTGTCCTTGGGAGATGTTGAACAAAGGCTTCAACAATACGTTCAAAGACTCTGTTATTAGTCCAAGTGAACTTAGGGCCAGAATAGCCCAAGTCAATCATGTTATTCTCATCAAACCACTTTTTAAAACCCCTGAGCCGGTGTAATGGCCCCCATTTTCTCATCTGTTTTGAGCATGCCATTAAAATCTCCAGCAATAAGCCAAGGCATATGGTGACAGTTAGCAACAAAATTCAAGTACTCCCATAATTTTGCTCTTTTGGTGAAGCAAGGATTAGCATATATTCCAGTAAATATCCCCACATACCTCCAGAAAGTCCAATAGGATCCACCACTTCAAAATTTGAGAAACCCAATGATTTGACCATTTTAAGGGCCTTCTCACCTCAAATTATAGGTTCACAGATAAACAAAATATCAATAGAATGAATTTTAATCAGTTCCAGCATAAAATATCCATAAAAGATTGTTGATAAAACAGATAACCTGGGGGCTAAACCCATCCATTATAGACCAAGAGGCATACCTCTATCAGACAAACCAACAAGATTTACCCTTTCTTCGCCAATGGTGTGATCTTGACCTTCAGCAAGGTCCATGCCTTCCACTATATAGAAACTATCAGTTGCATCAGAGGCTAAAGCGTCAAACAATTTATCAGCTTCCCTCTCATTAACCAATCTATCATGCCCACCGGTAATCAGAGGCGGACCTACAGAGGCGCAAAGAGGTGCATATGCACCTCCTCTCGCCGGAAAGAGCTATGGAGGTTGTGGAATTTGCCCCTCAGCTCTGCCATAGAAGTGCCCACAATCTGCTCGAAGAAATGCCTCTGTGAAATTGCTTTTTGTTTGCTGTGTGTTGCGTTGTTGGGCTGTTGCACGCAGCACAGCCGCATTCATTTTTTTTAAAAGTCCCTGGCCAAAACGACTCGTTTTGGACCAGGGCAATGAACAAAAATAGGGATAAAGCCTTATGTCTTGCGGATAGGAACCCAATGCCAAAGTACAATTAATATTATTAATAATTTAATATAAAGAGAGTCCTAAATTGAATTGAAGAAGTCAACAGACCCAAATCTCAAGGTCTGTGTTTTTTTTTCTCTCCTTTTAATCTTTTTTTCTTCTGGTTTTTTATTTCTATTTTTTTATAATATGTTTTTTAATAATATATATATATTTTTTATGTAGCTCTCTCTGTATTTTTTAATTATAAAGTTATGAAACATTACTAGTAATCTTCAATTGAATATTGCCCCTTCTCTAATAAATTCTTGGGTCCGCCACTGCCGGTAATATTCAGAGGTTGGTGTCCAAAGATGAACGCCCCTTTAGTAGATTGAACGTTCTGGTTTCTCACCCATTCACCGACCTTATCACTTACTGACACGGCTTGGGAGGGTTGCAGCCAGGGGCGGTCCTACACCTAGGGCAAGCCTACCCAAAAATTTTCAAAAATAAAAAATACCCATATAGAGTAGGCCCATCCATGTGAAACATACAAACCATTGCCCACCCATGTGAAACATACAAACCATGCCTATCCATGTGAAACATACAAACCATGCCCATCCAAAAAGTAAGCCATATGTCTTTTCTCTTTAATTATCTCCTCTTTAATTATCTTCTCTTTAATTTCCTACCCCCAAATTTTAAGATTTTGTATATGACAACATTGAATTTAATATATTCTAAATAGGTTAGAAGTTATGTGCTCTAATCTATTTTAGAGTTTACTTAAAGAATGAATTATAATTTGCTGACTTTGTTGAAATTAATTAGGTTTTTGATTTTTGGAATTCTGTTGAGATGTTTGATTTGATATTGGTATTTTTGAGATGTTTTGATTTGTTGTTGGTATGTTAACGTTTGATTAAAGGCATTGATGCTATTATGAGGATTTATTCGATTCTTTGTTGAGATGTTGGATTAAATAGGTTCTCTTTTGTTATGTCATATCACAATCCGAACCCCAAGAAAATAAAGAATTTGTTGGAAATTTTTTTAAATGAAAAATAATAGGTTTTTTTTTTTTCTCTTTACTTCTATTTATGTATAGAGATGCATTTGATGGTAAGGCTCATTATGTCTTCCTACCATGTGTATATTTTTATGTTTATTAATGAGATTCACTCATAACCTCGAGTTTTTAATGTAAGTTGCAGCACATTGTGTCAAGCTTTCCTTTGTTCAATATTACAGTCTGAGTATTGTCTTTAGGATTCACTCTTTTCTGCTGATCAGTTGCCCCTCTGGAACTTGAAGCCATACTTCTGTTTGAGATATCTTTCATAGCCGGTCTACCTGCACCTTTAGCTTTGTTAGACTTGGTCCATATTTTCACCCCAGCATCATAATTAATCTTATTGGTCACCTTATTGGTTGGGATGACATCGACAAATGCCTCCGCGGATTCTGTTCCAAACTCTTCAGTAATCTTCTCGAGAGCATCAAAACGAGAGCCATGGGGCTTAAGGCTGTTACTTTCCCCACCCCAAATTTTTGCACCGGTCTTAGTTTTCCTTCTAGGTGGAACGTTCATCCACGGTCCCCTCAAGTTCTCCACTACCTCTTCACCACTTTCCTTTTCCATAATAGTATCTTGTCCCACTTGTTCCCCACTTGGGTCAGATCGATTCCCTTCAGGCATTTCTGTAGTAGGCTTCCTTCTTTGCGTACAGCTGTCACTTTTATGTCCATATAGTCCGCAATGATAGCAGACTTCATACTCAATGCTATACCAAATTTGATTGATCTGTATAAAGGCATCCAGGGGCTTGGTCATATCTAGTTCAATACAGAGTCGAGCAAATTTACCTCTGTTCTGGCTTGTGGTGAGAGCATCAATTTTCAGTAATTTACCCAGTAAATTACCAATTCTCTTGAGAGCCGAGACATCAAAGCATTCCAACTGGATAGCGGATACTCTGATCCAGGCTGCCATTCGGGTGATGCGTACTGTAGCAGGGCATGGCTCAAAGGTATCGATCAGTCAGAGAAGAGGCGAAGTGTGCAAACCAAAACCCAGTAATCTTTCGGCTTTCTTCCACTCTCTCTCTCTTCTCTCTCTCTAATTCTTACTTTTTACACTCTCCCTCTCCCACGCCTCTTTGATGCCCCACATAATGAGAAACTCGTATATATTAAGGAATCCCAGTTCAATCTATTCCACCGATTGCTGCAGATAATTGGTTTCTCTTGAAAAAAAAAAAAAAAAAAAAGGAAGTAGTGGGTTTGTTCAGATTGCTGTAGAAAATTCACTTGTGTTTATCTTTTCTACATCTTGGTAGTGCTGGAGAAAATTCAGGACGTAGTTAAAAAGTTTATCCAGTTCAAATTTTTAAAGAGTTGAAACTATTTAAAATCATATGTGTTAAGATTCTTCTTTTTAAAAAGATGAATTATTTTTGTATATGTGTCAAACTTTGATTTGTAGGAAGTAGGAATGCTAAGGAGGGATTAGTGTCCATAAATCAGTTCTATAAAAACCAATACCATATCGTCTGCCACATCTATTCATAACCTACTCAAATTTTGAAAAAAAGAAGAACGATGGTGGTGAAAATCAAAGGCTGCTATGTTCTGAAACCCTCTACACCAACATTGCAAGGTAGCCTAGCTCTCTCAGAATCGGATCAAGTTGGCACCGTAAGTCATGTTAGCATTATCTACTTCTACAGACCAGACCAAAATTTTGTCTCACAACCTGACGCCACTGTCAACACTCTCAAAGACTCATTATGCCGCGCATTGGTGCCATTCTATCCACTAGCCGGTCGTTTGCATTGGATTGGTGGAGGCCGTCTCGAGCTCGATTGCAATGGCATGGGGGTTCAGTTCATTGAAGCAGAGTCCGATTCAAAACTCGATGACCTTGGTGACTTCTCTCCTTCTCCAGAATATGACTATATTATCCCCACTGTAGACTACACCCTCCCAATTCATGAACTTCCTATATTGCTGGTACAGTTGACTAGGTTCAGGTGTGGTGGTCTTAGTCTTGGCTTGACTATTTCACATGCTGTTGTTGATGGGCAAAGTACATTTCATTTCATTTCTGAGTGGGCTAGGCTTGCAAAGGGTGAGCCAATTGGTGTAATGCCGTTTCTGGATCGAAAGGCCTTTCAAGCTCGAACACTCCCAGCTGGAAATACTCTAGGGCTTGACCACTCAGAGTTAGACCGTCTACCCCTTTTGCTCGGCCAATCGGATAATATCGAGGAGAGGAAGAAGAAGACCACTGTGGCCATGTTGAAGCTAACCAAGCAACAAGTTGAGAAACTTAAGCGAATGGCAAACGAGGGGAATGATTACAATAATTCTGGCACTAAGCGGGGTTACACAAGGTATGAGACTGTGGCAGGGCACATATGGAGATGTGCGTCTAAGGCTAGAGTTCACAGAAATGAACAACCTACGGCAATGGGAGTTTGCGTTGATTTGAGGAGTCGTATGCTACCCCCATTACCCCAAGGATACTTTGGAAATGCCACATTTTATGGGGTTGCTAGAAGTCTTGCTGGTGACTTGGTGTCCAAGCCATTAGGGTACGCGTCGAGTAGAATAAGGGAGGCAATCGAGAAGGTGTCGAATGATTATGTGCTGTCCGCCATTGATCACTTCAGGAACCAACCGGACTTGACTAGGTTTCAAGACCTTCATGCTTTAGGGATTGCCGAAGGGAATTTTTATGGAAACCCTAATCTTGAGGTTGTGAGTTGGTCGACACTGCCTATATATGGGCTTGACTTTGGATGGGGAAAGGAAATTTATATGGGTTCAGGAACATATGATTTTGATGGGGAATCCTTCCTCCTTCCAAGTCCTGATGGAGATGGTTCTATGGTTCTGACTTTGTGTTTACAAGTGGCCCATATGGATGCTTTCAAGAAGCACTTCTATGAAGATATTATACTGCATAAGTTATATAGCAAGCTATAAGCTGAGAAATACAGAGCAGATATATGGAAAATATATATATAATATCAGCTTATTAATTGGTCTTCAGTGAGAAACATTTTCAAAAATAAAGTAATTCATTCACTCTCTTTTGTATTTGCTCCCAGATTGTGTAATACTGTGGCTGATAGACTTGCTAAGTTTGCTTTAGGTAGTGTGTCAAAAGACATTTGGCTTGAAGATGGTCCTCCATGGATCAATGTGTTTCTTCAAGCTGACGCTAATAATCTAGAGTTGTCATGATCTTTTGTTTGTAGCCATAATGGAGCGTGTGGCACTCTTTTTCCTTCGTCCCAGGTTTTGTCCCACTGGGTTTTCCTGGGCAAGGTTTTAATGAGGCCACGTTTGGTCGCTCGAGTCTGTAACCTTTCACAATTTTAATAAACATTTACTACTTCAAAAAAAAAAAAAAAACGTAGCTATGGACGATTGATTTCTCCAGCCAAGTAAAACAGATGGTTGAGTTTCTTTCTTTATAATTATGTATGAATAATGCAATGCATGGCAGTAGGTGAATCTTATTACTGTGAAAGATGTAATCTGCATTGTAATTCAAATAATTTTAGTAAATTCACATCCTGGTTGGTGTTATTTTACTAACCTCTTGGCAAAAGCTCTGCCAATTGGCTTATTTTTTTCAAAGATTATGAAAATGTTTATTAAAATTAATATATATATATATAGATATATATATATATATTGAATTTTTTATGTGTTTTTAATAGGATCCAGATTCTGATTTTTTTTTTTTAATTTTTTTAATACACAAAAGTATAAATTTACTATATTATACTTATTTATTATATTTTCAATTCTTAATATTATCATTAATTATGGGCATTTTATGGTATTTTGAATGTTTCATCATTCACTATCTATGGTATTTCATTAAATCCAAAGGAACATTACATAACCACTAGATGTGGTGTTGTTGGCAAATTGCCACCTTCAACTAATGAGCTATCTGGTGCCTCAATGACAAGGGTTCAAAACCCATTGGAAACACTTTGTGGCCAGAGGCAAGGGGAACCTTGAGCGGGGATTATCCCACAATGGGTTTCATGTTCCCCCAATAGGTCTGGCGAGGGGCTTGAGCGTTTGGTGGTATGATACGATAACTTGTGATATTGTTGCTTTATTCGAAAATTTGATTGATTGTTGGCTGCAGACTCCTCTTAATGGCACTCGTGTCCGTACCTCTTGGATTTATGGAAATCCATACAGAGACAAGAAAGAAGACTTTTGGCATGGTCTGGAAGCATCCTTGCTACTGATGCTCCTTGGTTTTGCGGCGGAGACTTAAACGAAATCATGCGGCGGCTCAGAGTTGTCTCGCTCGAGGCCCAAAGAAAATTAATCCGGTAACGTTTTCAGAGAATGTTTTCAGAGAATATTATCAGAGAATGAAAACAAAAAAACGAATTTGCATTTTCAGGAAATAAAAATGCGTCTGGTAGTACACTTTGAAATAATAATATGTGAGTTATTTTTAGGAAAAAGTTTTCCATGACAATAAAAACCTGTTGCGTCTACCCAAGTATCGTATCCTCAAGGAGCAGGTAGGCAAGTATCTGCACACGAAGAAATAATTAAACGTACCACAATAAAAGTAACAAGCAAAATGGAAAAGTAATTTGATTTGGTTGTTGTGAAAAATTGAGTTTAAAAATGAAATATCAATAATGGAAATGCTAAGGCATCAAGGTTCAATTCTTTAAACTAAATATGTTTCATGCTCTTTAATCCAAATTATAACTCGATTAAAATCATCATTGAGAAACTTTAACCGGAAGATAAAGAAATTAAAACCAATTTAATTTTTCAATGTAATCTTTTATTAATGATTGTTCAGAAAATGGAGTTACTTAATATCTACTCTTTTAATTTAAAAGCATGTCAAGTCAATTCTTAACAATGAGAAAAATATAATTGAACTCATGAAAAGATAATAGCACTTAACATCAATCAAAATAAAAGGATATGAAAATATTGAACAACCAAAAATAAAAGAATTTAGCAATTCATACCGTATATTGGATTAAAGAA
>NC_024127.1:36368478-36390642 GCF_000346735.1 Prunus mume
GGGCAGACAGTTGAGTATATAAGCTTGATTGATATTCTTCTTCAAATCCCTTTTTAGTTTCTTTCTATTTCTATACAAAATTCTAATGTCTTTGTTTCACATATGGGCAGAGGCCACACCAAAGAGTTTGATGAGGGTGATGGGAATTCATGGACTCACTTTGTACCACCTAAAGAACCACTTACAGGCATTTTTCTCCCTTTTCTTGGTTAATCACATCCAGTCTTTTTTCAGACTATTATGGAAAAGCATAACTGTAAAACTGTTTTGTTTTCTTGTGCAGAAATACAGGCTAGGGAAAAGCCACCAGTCAGAAAACTGCACTGACATTAAGAAAGAAGGTGACTCCAATGCTTCATTAGATTATAAAAACTATAAAGGATCATCATCTTTACTCTTTTTTCTTCTTCTTAATCTTCTTGAAATCTTAATATTTGAAATGTTTGTCTGATAATGCCCTACATTAAATGCAGGTCTTAAATTATATCTTACATGCCGTTCATAGTTATACAGAATATCTTTATCTTGGTTCATCAAATCTCTCTCTCCCCCAAATTTGTCTAATTTATCTCTCTACTGAGGGCAATTCTTTTGAGCATAAATCAAACAAAACCCAAAACAATTATTATAAAAAAAAAAAATCACTATCAATCAACAAAAACGATTAAAAAGGAAGATCAAAAGAGAACCAAATAATAAATACAACCAACAATGGAAATATTCATCAATTTTAATCTTTTTTTTTAATTTTTTATTAATTTATTAACCTGCCTAAGCAATCAAAAGTCACCCTAAACCAAAATATTTGACGAAATTCTAGTAAAAGAAAAAAAAAACTGAAATTAAAGAGAGGGAGAGAGAACATTGTATACCGTAACTTCTGTACACATACACTAGCTCTGTCCCACAACATCAGCGAGGGCAATGGCAAGCCTTTATTCATGCACAAACAGTCCCCAGCCATTACCAATTCAAAAGCATGATCAATTCCACCACAGGGGAGAAATACAATCAAAATTAATAAAAGGGAAAGAAATTGAAATACAGTGGAGGCGATTAAAAGATGCAAACCTTGTTTCTATTTCAAAGTCCACGAATAGATGTAGTTGCACCATTTTGTTATAGTTCCTGCTGTAACACCCCGACTCCAATTATTTCCTATTTTAATTAAATTAAGAGAAATTATTAATTTACTCTTGGGTTAATGGTAATTTTGGTCATTTTCTTATCCAGGAAGATTTTGGGACCACGAGTGATTTGGTTGCGTAGGTGGTACTGAGACGAAACCATAGACAGGCGGTAGGCTTGAATCGGAATTGTAACGAAGTTTTGGCGATCAAAATAAGTTCGATGGCAGAACCGTAATTATTTCGAAGAGTTTGGTAAAAATCAGATTTTTTCATTTTTACCTCACTCTCTCTCTCTCTCTCTCTCTCTCTCTCTCTCTCTCTCCCGCATACGCTCTCTCTCTTCTCCGTTTCTCTCTCCCCGATTCTCTCTTTCTCTCTCCTCGGTTCTCTCAGCTCCGGCAACGGGAAGGGCCGGCACCAGTCCCGTTTGACTCGTCGTGAAGTCCCGATCACAACCCAACCCATTTCCCTGCCGGAAACCTCGAATCCCGACGTTAGATCCGACTGGTTCGAACCAGAGGTTTTCGTGCCATCGCACCGCCGTCTCCGCCGTCCAATTCGGGTGAACCAGGTGAGGTTTCTTCTCCTTTTTACGTGCTCTAGCTGATTTTGGGGTAGGTTTGGATCGATTTTGAAGTTTGGAAGCTGATTTTGAAACCTAAGTTTTGGTCGGTTTTCAATGTGAAATTCCGGCCACTTGCCGTCCGAATTGGACCTTGTGGTAGTTGAAGAAGATGCTCCATTTGTCTAGTAGTATCTAGGATTGGAAGGGTGGCTTGTGATTTGGAGATTTTGCGTCGTCGGAAATTTCTCTACACACCCACGCGCTGCCGGCGAGTGTGGCGGCGCGTGGGCAAGGCTGGTGAAGTTGCTTTTTATCTTGATGAGATTCTTAGGTTGCCACGAGTGCGTAGGATTTTGCGGATCTCAATTTGGATGTCGTTTGACTATCGAACGAATTTCGCATATTGGGCGTTATCCGGTTTCGATAAGTTCTAACCGTTGGATCGTTTCTAAACTGAAGTATGTTGATTTAGGTACTCTTAGAAACCTATAGGAATTCGCGGATCGTGAATCAAAGCCCCGGATGTTCCGATTCAATAATTTGAAGTTTGGAGAATCGCGATAACCGTATGATTGGGAAGCGATTCCCAAACCTGTAACCGGACCTTAGGATATTCCATTAGACGTACACGCACCGGGAACTTGGGGATTTAAGTATTTCCTTTTGTGAATTTCCGTTTTGAAGTGCGTTATTTTAATCAAGAGTTCGTATCTCGAAATAGGTACTTCGGTCGACCATTCGCAGCAGGCAGGACCCTCTCGGGGCCGGGCAGCTTGGGATTATCTGTGAGTGGACTTTGTTTTCTAGCATTCGCATGGTTTTATTGATAAAAGATTTGTGCATATATTTTTTAATGGTAAATGTGATTTAATGAGTATTTGGTTGATGGATTTGGATATTCTTATACGTATTGGCAATATATTTTGAATATGGATATATTTGAGTATGATGAATATGTTTATATGGATTTTGGGATGACTATCTATATTGGCTATGTATAGAGTATGAGAGGTTGTTGTGGTGAGATTGTGGAAAGATATGAGTTTGAGGGATGGTTGTGAGATGTATGAGTATGTTAGGTGAGTACCATTCCCCAGTTACTAGGCTTCCCACACACGTCGTTGGCAGTGCCGGTGGGGTGAGAAGGCCATGAAATTGCGGGTCTCACACATGTTGTTGGCAGTGCCGGTGTGTGAGACACTTCCCATATGTGTCGTTGGCAGTGCCAGCGTATGGGAAGAGTATGTATATTGCTTAGTATTATCACACACGTCGTTGGAAGTTCCGGTGGGGTGATGATACTGTCTGCGCGCGTAGGACTTGTTATGAGATTTATGAGCTACACGTGTCGTTGGCAGTGCCAGCGTGTAAGCTATGGAGTTTCGTCCCCCGGTTGGACTACTCATCCCTGGACGCGGGTTAGTGTTCGGAAATCCTGCGTACCAGCTAACAATCCCCCGGTTGGATTGTTTCCCCAGTACATTAGTATGGAGAGAAGTATATATTATATTATAGTTATAGTTATATATATATATGTGTGTGTGTTTACAGGTTGATGAGAGTTGCATATCTTTGGGAATGGACTTGTGATTTGAGATTTGAAGATTTATTGGATTTTGGGATAATGTGTTTTGAGTTTTTGGTTTCTGAATTGTGAAACTGCATGCTAGAGCATTATTTTTACATGGTGGGGTTATTATGTTGTTTTAAAATGCAAACTTTATTTTTGTCCACTCACATATTTCTGTTTTGCGCCCCCCAGGCAGTAGTTGCTCTTGCTTTTGGAAGCGTTCAAGCAAGTTGCGAGTTCCAAACATTTCATCCGTAGATAAGACTTGTGTAAATCCCTTCTACTCAACTGTTTGTTATAAACAAATTCTGTTAGATGCTCTGTTATCGCCCATGTTAGATTGATACTTGAGGCCGGAGGCCACTTTATTTTGAGATTGTTGTATGTTAAAAGCATGCTGGCAGTTGGGATTTATTTCATGTAAATTATGCAGGTTAAATATTGTTGGGTTTGAGCATTTTACAGGGGAGACTCTGCCAAATTTTTGGTAGGAGATCTTGGGTTTTAGTAAGTGGGCCCGGCATCGGTGTGATGTCGGCACCAAGACGGGGTCCGCCCCGGTTTTGAGGGAAATTCTGAGGCGCGTCCTGTCAGCTAATTTGTCACGACCCGACTCCCCTAGCACGATATTGTCCGCTTTGGGCCCCCCCTCTCTGCCCTCACGGTTTTGTTTCTGGGAGCTCACGAGCAACTTCCCAGTGGGTCACCCATCCTGGAATTGCTCTAGCCCCCAACTCGCTTAACTTCGGAGTTCCTAAGAATCAGAAGCCAGTAAGCTCCCAAAAGGGCTCGTGCTAGGAAGAGAAGTGCCCACACATTTAAGCACTTCACCTTTCCCTCCCCGAGCGATGTGGGATTGCTCACCGTTCTTGTTTCCCTAAGACACGGGTCTAATGCACACAGTCATCAGCTTCACCCAAGCAACTCTGCGTGCCAATTCAAATCCACCATGAACCAATCCATAAGCTGAAACATAGAACCCAATCATATGATAAACCACAAAACAAAAGGCTTAATTTTGGTCCAAATGGTTCTTACCTGAAATGCTTTGGTGAGGTTGCAAAATCACCTTTTTCCTCATGCTCAAACCCTTCAACAACCAAAAAACAATGAAAGGAAATTTTCATTGTAATTCCAAGCACATGCAAGAAAGAAAAAAGGCACCAAATTTTCAATCCGACATAATTATAGAACAAAGACTCAAACTTTTGCCTTTATGTTCTTGAGTTTCCACAGAAACCCAAGTGATTTCAATAAAAAGTACCAATGCTATTAAGTGGGTGACCTCAAACGCTCTTATAAGCATAATTATTGAACTCCTACCCACAAAACAACAGTGAAATGTTTAAAAAGATGAAATTTTCTATTTTTTTCTTGCATTTTCTTAGCAAACAAATAGAGGGTAAGTAGGTTTCTACATATTTTATAGAGTGTTAAATCAGATTTTTTGTTTGAATGATCTTATATTGAACCAACCATCTTTACCTTCCAGCTGAGAGACTGGTCGATTTGTTCAGAATATCAACTCCTAATCATATTTCCTTTTAGATGCATACAGATATTAAGCTCCTAGGGTTCATTATCCACATGCTCAAGTAGAGAGAGAGAGAGAGAGAGAGAGAGAGAGAGAGAGAGAGAGATGTTGCCTACTTAATAATTTTTTGTTTGAAATCCTCGGAGAGACCTCTGGTCCCAGACGATTGATCATGTCATCGTCGGATGGCTGTCGTTGAATCAACGGGTGAGGCATCAGAACCGTCGGTCGAAAGACTACCTACAAAACATCAAAAGAAGACGCGATTAAAAAAGAAGAAGAGTAAAAGAAAGACATATCTGAAAAATTGAAGAAGACAAATACCAGCACAGGCACAAACGAAGGAAAGAAGAAGAAGACGATATTCGCACCATAGCAGCCACAAACGAAATAAACGGCCGCAAGAAAGCCAGATCAAGCTTCAACAGTGAAGCTCTCATGGGAGAAAGAGCCAATCAAAAAATATCTCCCATCCCCCAACAATTCCAACGAAAGGCAAAACCAGATGGTTGGACTTCTCTCATCATAGAGTTTTCCCTCCCTCTGCTACGCCAACGAAGTCGAGCAACTGATTGGGAACTTCAGTTCCCACGAAGAGAAAAGAACAGGGCTGCGATGAAGGAGATGAGGTTTTCCTTCTCTCACTCAGCGACTCCAACGAAGAAAAGAAAACAGGGCTGGAGGGCATAACAGCCAATCCACTGTTCATAAGTCAGCTCAAGGAAGCAAACCATCACTTAAGTGGGGGCAAAATCGTCACTTTACTATTCCTGAGCTACAGTCTAGGAACAGTGAATTCCTGAACTCAGTTTTAGTATATATATAATTTTGGATTCTTGACTTTCAGGGTTACGCCATGATATGGGAACAATTACTTAGTTTGTAAGTTATGGTCCATGGACTATGACCTTGTGAAATTCCTTATTCATTTAACTTCTTAGCCCTTTTGTAGTTCTCGAAAAAGATTTGATGAGAAATTTTTCCATGTCTTTTTTCAAGGGATGAAAAATATAAGATTTTTTTCTCATGTTTGATAATGCTGGGAAAGTAGCCAAGAAATACCACTTTTATTTCATTTCCCATATTTAGTTTGCGTAGGAATGTAAAACACACTTTGTCTAATTTTCCAATTATATCCATATAATTTCACACGTGTCAATTTGTGGCTAAGCCATATTAGTAGGTAAGGAGGAGTTCCTCCTTATGGATAAGAAGGGAAGCATTATCCTTTCCGATGTGCCAGATAACCATTTCCGATGCCTAGACTTACCAAACATGGGAAAACAATTGATTTCTCATCCCCGAGTCTCATTTCTCATGAACCAAACACCACTTTAGAAATATGAACTAAAGTTGTCTATCAAGATGTGGATGATCAAGTTATTATATATGTTATAGACTTCATAATGGGTGGAACTCTATAAGATATTTTCATCTATAAAAGGCTGGGGTTCATGCTCTCACATAAGGCTGCTCATAAAGTTTAGCTCCATTAAGAAATGCTGCTCATAAAGTTTAGCTCCATTAAGAAATGTAGAGGGTAAAAGATGCCACATGTTAGTTGAATCGGTCTAGATTTTGTGTAATCTCAAGTGATCTTGGGTTCAAGCTCCCATAGTATGTGAGTTTCCTCCTCCTCTTTCAAACTTTGGAAAAAAAAAAGGGAGCTTCACTAATATACCCAAAATAGGAGCTGAAATTATAAAAAAAAACCCCACATGAAATGCACTTTAGAAACACACCCAAAATTCATTTACCACATAAAAAATGAGTGTTAAAGTTCCTATAAATTACATGATTGTCATTGATAAACTTAAAACAAGTCCAATACAAAAAACTTTAAAAAAACCCAAAATAAGCCCAACAAGCCTGAAGTACATTGTTAATATCATATCATAGAAGTACATTGTTAATACCATCTCATAGAAGTACATTGTTATTACTATGTCATAGAAGTACATTGTTATTACCATGTCATAGAATTACATTGTTAATATCATTTCTTACAAAAAAATCCAAAAAAAGAAAAAAGAAAAAAGAATCCAAAATAGCCCAACAAGACATCCGATATCCTTTGCAGAAACCACCTCCAATTGTCCATAATTTCACCAAAAACAATTGCAAAAGCAAAAGGAAATACATCTACAAGAAAAAAAAAAGTACATTGTTAATACTATGTCATAGAACTATCTCCTTAGTAAAAATCACATTATGCATATCATAAACTTCAAGTGCACAACTATATATAGAGCAAAATATAGAGCATGCTTTGTTACTGAAAATCTATTAATACTATGTCATAAAAGTATATTGTTAATATTATGTTATAGAAATCAACTCAATTGCATGGTATGAACAATATAACAACTGTTCATACCACTTGCTGGAAGTTAACGACTACATCGTACCACTCAAAATCAATACTCAACAATGATAAAAATACAGAGAATGACTCCATCTCAACAATAATTGCAGGTCTTGACATTCAGAATTTTTGGTACTCATGATGCATCATAGCCAAATGTGGCCATTGACAGTCATGAAATGAGAATTATCATGTTGAAAGCATTTGGTCTAATAAGAGCCCATGACATAGAATTTATCAGTATCCAGCCCCTTGTACCCTCATGCATGGTGGAATAGTAAAAAAGGAGGAGAGAAAGAGAGAATAATTCAAAGATAAAGATGGCTTTGGCTGCACTGTGGGCAACCCCCATTTGCAAATCCATGGGGATTGAAAGACTTTCTTTCTGTTTGGGATTCGAGGATGAAAGAATAAAAAACTTTTACCTCCATAATGCATATGACTTATGAACAGTGAGGAGAATACGACTAGTCTTCTGATATATATATGCATATAGGATTGGACTTGCTGAGGTATCTTGATATATGACTCAGTTCAGTGGATTGGGATATTCAGGTTTCAGTAAATCTATCAAGGTTGAATTTGGTGGTACATAATCTTCTGAATACAACCGACTTAATGTCGAATTTAAGACACGTTTCATGATCTAGTTTAGTTTTATCTATTATGCAGTGAACCAGTCCTAAATAATCTGCAGATATCATCACTGGATAGCATCATGCATGAGATAGGCTTTATGTGAAAGTCTAATAATACTAACGAAACCTTTGTTGAAGAATAATGACGTGCCAAAAGATGGACGGAAGGCAAATATTCCAAAGGCAACTACAACACAAAGAACAAAATCTAATTTCGAGAATCTACTTCCATTTTTGTTCTCTTTACTCCTTTTTTCTCCTTTTTTGGGACAACTTGTGCAGGACAGGTACAAATGTACGTGTTCTAGTTCTGTGGCTGCAACTAAATAGCTGAATGCAAGGCAGGGAGTGAAACGACAACGTTTTCACGCTCTCAAAAGCTAAAATTGATATCAAATAACTATACTATCAGCAATAGCATGAGGAGAGGATCGAAATCCATACTTGGATCGGCAACAACGGCCGCCGGAATAGTCGAAAAAGGTGTCGAAAAACTCGAAACCCTCGAAGGTTCTTGGAGCTCGCGACGGCGAAATGAGGCTGGGCTCAAGCATGGTTTGCTGGCCTCCTCTAGTCATTTTCCGACCAGTCACGCATCTAGCCGTGGCCGGAGCACCAAGATCGTCGGCCAAAACTGGCCGACCTGGTTTTTGCGAAAGGAGAGAGACGAGAGAGAGAGAGAGAGCCCAGAATTTTTCAAAAAAACTAATTTAATACTAAAAGGATAATAAAGGTATTTGATTTAACTAATTAAACTAAAAAATTGTAACAACCGTTAGTTGGGTTTTTTTTTGGTGTGTTTATATACATTGAATGGTATTGGGTTTCTTTATAGAACCATGTCTAGGAATAGGTATTTAACTAATTTTCTAAATAAATAAAAAAGCCATTCCATTTTCCTTGATTCATAGGTACTATTGTTTGTTACAAATACATGGGTATAATGTCTTAGGGAGCTGGTCGGCAGTATAAACATTGTACAAATAACAGTATTGTTGAAAAATACAAGACCTTCACTTTTTTTTTTTGGGGTCTGAAAGCCCTTTACTTAGGAAGTGGGCTTTTGAACACTACCCGCGCAGCCCATTAGAAAATCACAATGAAAAATTATTGTGTGTCCATTTCTAGCCGCCATTCCCCCTTCTTGAGTTCCCTCTTTCCCCTTCTTCTTCTTCTTCTTCTTCTTCTTATTCGGTTCTCTCATAGTCAAATAGTCACTCCTACAGTCCCACTGTTCCAAGGAGGCTTCTTCCAAGCCGATTAAAAAAAAAGGAAAAATCTTTTTCCTCTTTCTTCTTTCACAGTAATTCATTCAGCCATGGACTTGGAATCGAATTACGAAATCGCCCCCACGGCCGAGTTCATTCAGAGCAACAAGTTCACCAGAGTCGCTTTACAGGTACGAGTTCTTCAATCTTCCTGTTGCGTCTTGTTTTCCTCTCAATTTTATTTTTCTTTTGTTTGCTTTTTTTTTTTCCCTGGGAAACCAAACATCGACTTGAATTGTATTGAATTGAATGTCGTCTCAGTTCCCTGACGAACTTCTGAAGGACGCGGTGAGAGTTGTGAGTGCGCTAAGGGCCAAGCTTCGCACACTGAGGGAATCCAACGCCGAGCAAAACGACGATGCCCCGGAAGTGGGCTTGTTCGTGATGGCGGACACGGCCTACGGTAGTTGCTGTGTGGACGAGGTGGGAGCATCGCACGTGGATGCTGATGCTGTTGTTCATTACGGCCACACGTGCCTCAGCCCGTGAGTGCTCTGTACTGGAAGTAATTTATGGTTGAAGTCTGGTTTGAGTTTTATTGTGTATGTTGTTGAAGGCTCATTCTCTTAGTTGGGTTTTGTTGGCAGGACCTCGACGCTTCCAGCATTCTTTGTTTTTGGGAAGACTCCAATTAGTGTGCCTGATTGTGTGAAGAATCTATCGCATTATGCTTTTCCAAATGGGAGGCGGGTTTTGGTATGATCTTTGTTCACTTTTCACTTCTAGATTCATTAGGATTTGATTAAATGGGCAGTTTTTAAATGTTTTGGCTGATACTGAGTCATCATTCTAGTTAGATCATCAAGTGCTAGAAATCATGGCTGTAATCAAAGAAAGAAGAGATTATGGATATGGAAGTTAAAACAATAGATGATATGCAACTTAAATGATATTCTTACTTGATTTGAAGATCAATTATTCTGAGGAGTAGGATATTGAGGATGAATTTGTAGCCCATAATTTCTTCTTTTCTTCTGTTGAATTTAAATTTGGTAAATTTTTTATTTTTATTTTTATTTCGAAGGAGGGAAAAGAAAAGAACGGAGATGAAAACAGATGAATTCTAGTTGTATCCCATTGCATGAGTAATGAGTTAATTTTTGGCTCAAGGTGACAAAATGGTATTAAACTTGTAGCCCTTCTACCCATCAGCTTACCACTTGATCGAGTCAGTGTTCAGCGTTGTTCATTCAGCATGAGAGAAAGATTGTCTCCTGCAGCAACCTCATCGTCCTTCTACCCATCATTTTTTTCTTTCTCTCTCAATCTTCTTTCTCCTTTATACTCTGCATTATTCTACCCATCATTCAGTTATTTAATATTGAAATGTAGATTATCGTCTATGCACATAATTTTCTATAAGAGACCAAGTACATTTTATTTTTTGATTAGTTTACCAAATCTGACTTTCTATCCATATGTAGGTCCTTTTTGGGCTGGATTATGCACATTCAATACAGAATATCAGAGAAAAATTTGCAGAAGTATGCGGGGCTGAATCCAAACCAGAAGTTCAATATGCTAATGTTATTTGCTCAGTTATGAATCCATCAAAAGGTCGTAAAGTCTCAAATAAGGTCCAGGGAACATCTGGCAGCCTCACTGATAATAATAGTTTTGGGACAGTATCTGCTAATACGTATAGCATTGGAGGCTTGGTCTGGAAATTGCCTGAGGGACACAAGATGGACGATTACTTACTTTTCTGGATTGGTTCTAATAACTCTGCCTTTGCAAATATTGTTTTGACATATAATGGCTGTGAAATAGGTACATAAACTACTTTCCTTTGTTTGTTTTGGTCTTGAGGTTTCAGCTTTCTTTTGTTTTTCTCTTGTGGATTCCTTATCCACTTGCTTGTTTCTTTGAATTTATAAAGTTTCTATTGAAAAAAAAAGGTGTATAAACCACTACTTTCTTTTGTTGTACATTTTGTTTGAGTATGTATACATGCATGTGCGAGTGCATCTCATATTCTGTTTTCTTGTGTCCTCAAACAATTTTTTTTTTCTGATGAGTTGTGCTGTTTCAGATACATCATATAGTCCCATACATCATGTATCATACATGTGGTGGTTCTTGGACTTTCGTTTTCTTTTTTCTATATATTGGTGGATTTCATTTTTGCACAAATAAAGAGGAATATTTTTCTCTATACATTTATCATGATGGATGCATCATATCTGTAGTGCACACACATTTGATATTTTCCATTTAGGCAAATAGCTGTTTGCGTTCCCCTTTCTCCTTTTCTGACCGAGGCAATCAAAGTGTCTAGGACTCTAGCCACTCATGTACCATGTCTTCGAAAAGTAAATACTCAACACACACACACACACACACACATATATATACAGATTATCTTCTATGCGGACGTCCGGACATTATTAATGTGCAGACGCCATATATTTTTTACTACCCCTCTCTGCTTTCCTCCTTGTTTACAATGGAGTCCGAGCGGTAATAACGTGCCGACGTCCGGATGAGAGAAGAATTTCAGTTTTCTCATCTTATTATATGCTGCCAAATCAGCCACTACGCTGCTATATAAAAATATCCAGTCGGTGCTGTAGAAGTATGCATCTTCACATCACTTTTTACAATGAAACACACCTGCATACATTGGAGTCCGCATGCTAAACAATCTGGTCGTCCGGATAAGAGAAAAATCCTATATTATATGTATCCCAAAGTAACCAATTCCCCACAAGTCCTGTTCGCAAAGTAGGATGAAGTCTTTTTACTTGGTAAATGAACTCAGGCCACTTACGGTTCTCCCTTAGTTTGTCCAATATTTGACAGAAGGAACTCAGGGAATAATATGAAAATATGATAATTGGTCCTGTCATTTTTGTTTTCTTGGTTACGAATAGAAACTTGATTAATTGTGGGAAAGAAGATAAGGAGCCAGATTAAGATTTTCAAGTTCAAAAAGTTAATTTTCTTAAAGCACCTAGTATGTGGAAATTGATATGCTATTGATTATTCAATTTTTCTTACTCAATCTTGTTTATAATTTTTGGTGGTTTTGGTTTTAGTCAGATATGATGCCTCGGAATGCAGTATGGTGACTGACTTATCTCAACAAAGAAAGATTCTTAAGCGCAGGTATTATCTCCAAAATCTTTGTACTGTTCCCTGTTTCCACTAATCTTTGCTCTAACAAGCACAATAATTGTGACATGATAGACCGTGTGTTCCTTCCACCATGTGTTTTATTCTTGTCATGCTCTTCTTTCATATGATTTATTGTGTGAGCAATCTCTCATCCAGATATTACCTAATGGAGAAAGCAAAGGATGCTAACATTGTTGGGATCTTAGTAGGAACCCTTGGTGTAGGTGAGTTCTTGTGTGGGATCCTCTAGTCTTTATTTTTTATTAATCCACTGTGTTGAAATTGAGCAATCAGTTTGAATAGTTCTTGTAATGCACAGCTTGCTATTGGAGATCATTGATTTTTGTTTTTGTTTTTTTTTTTTTCACTTGAAATTAGTTTTTCAATATTGAACCATGTGTTGGTTAATTTCACACTATACCCATAGTGTTTCTGTATGTGCCGGTATTTTGTGTTTTATTTTTTCCTTTTCCATCTCAGTTCTAATCTGGTAATTCATTCTGTAATTAATCATGATAATCATGAAAAGTTTTGTTTTGTTTTGTTTTGTTTTTCTTTTCGCATTTCAGTATGGGTACATCTTATTATGTACCATTCAAGGACTTTAAATTACTCTATCTTAAATTTCAATTACGTTGGGATCCTTTCAGAAAAAGAAAAAACGAAATTCAATTAAGGGCACATTCTTTTACTGATGCATAACCGAGAGCCTAGAAAATTAATTAACTTTTTTGGCAATTATGATGCAGCTGGTTACCTGAATATGATTCATCAGATGAAAGTGCTGATTACAGGAGCAGGGAAAAAAGTCTATACTCTAGTTATGGGAAGACCAAACCCTGCAAAACTTGCCAACTTTCCTGAGGTCTGATACATGCAAGTAGATGTGTTCATATGGAATTTAGAGTATTTGAAGTTCTAATAAGTTAATTGTAGATTTTTATTCGTGGCAGTGTGATATTTTCATTTATGTCTCTTGTGCCCAAACTGCTCTTCTGGATAGCAAAGAATATTTAGCTCCAGTAATTACACCTTTCGAAGCCATGCTAGCTTTCAACAGGTACCGCATTAAATAAGGTCATACTTATATCGTACATTCAGTGCCATGAACTTAGGTTCCTTGTATATAGAATGGTTCCATATTTGCTCATTGTCTTATGAACTACTTGCTACTTGATATCCCTCACATGAGATGATCTGTTATTACATATTCCTAAGGTGTGGATTCAAATTAGTATACCTTAAATACACCTAAGATGTGCATTGACAAGATGAATTAATTAGCTAGTTATCATTCCTCGTTTATCCCTGACCACTGAAAGTTCAAATTCTCACCGCAGAGGATGTCAGTGGACTGGAGAATATGTAATGGAATTCCGCGATTTGATTAATTCTTCTCCAGTGGAATCAAGGAACTTTTCTGAAGAAGCACGATTTTCCTTCTTGCAAGGTGGTTATGTAGAAGATTTTGATCCGCAAGGTAGTTCTCTTATTTTTCTAATTTATGCAATTGTTATGGCATCATTGAGTGAAAAAATAGAAGACTTTCAACATATAAAGTGACTCGTGTGTCTCTGAGAAATGAAGGATACTGTATGCACCTTCTCCCTCGCCCCTCCCCTTTTTAAAAGACATTTGGATGATTAGCTTAATTTATTTTTCTTACCTTAGATTGATTTTTAGAGCAAAGAAATCTATGCTTTAAGTCCATATTTGTCTTAAGCTTCTATCCTCATTAGAAGCATGGATCAAATATTGCACTATCCACTGGCTTTTTCGTTGTGGTCTCGGTCAATTAAGGACAGGTTTATGCTGGTCCATCACAGCGCCATATAATGTGCTATTATCTGAGAAGTTGAACTTTTTTGGTGGAAATAAAAGGGTTTGTAGTTGAGCTGAGTAGTGCTATGATGGAAATTTTCTGGGTTCTATCGGTTGAAAAGAATAGTAGCATATTTGGGGGCGAGGAGGTGAATGTTTATGGGATAGGATGTGTTTCTGGGCTTCTTTGTGGGCATCTGTAGATTCGGAGTTTAAGGAGCTATATTTTCCTGCTATCTAGTCTGATTGGAAAGCATCTGTTTTGCAGTCCTATGAAATTTCTGTTGTCTTTATGTTTTCCTTTAGGATTGAGGTTATGATGCACAGGTTATGTGTAGTTTTCTTTCAGAAATGGACTCCTTGTTCACTTACGTTGTACTGTTATAATTTTTTTAATAAGAGCTATGTTTCTTATAAAAAATAAAAAAGTGAAGGGCAAAACAAAGTTTAATTGGGATTTGTTGTTCGAGACCCACGTGTAAATAATTACATTGGAAAACTGTTTATCATTTAGATATTATGAGACTAAAACTACTTTGTTTTACGAAAAAGATTGTTATAAGGGTAGACATTTCAAACTTGGATAGTTCTGAAATTGTTGTATAACCAGGGAATGGTACTGAGGAAGATAAGGAAGGAGCTCTTGCTTTAGCAAATGCGACAGAGAAGGTTCTGCAATTGCGTGATAACCCGAATTCTATAGTGAAAGGAACAGCTAAATCTGGTGCAGAGTTTTTAGCCACTCGATCCTATCAAGGTCTAGATATACATTATGACGGTTCCTTGCCAGAACCATATTTTATCGGGAGAAGTGGGAGGGCAGCAGGGTATGAAGATGAGAAGAACGGGCATGAGAAATCATGATCAAATTAGAAAAACGTGGAAAGAGTAATTATGATGAAGTGGTGCTTGAGGATGTGCCCTTAAGGAGAAGTAGATGTGTGGAAGGCAGCAGGTCTAGGCAGCCAGCCGAGAGGGGACAGGTAAATGGAAGAGCATACTCTTGATGTCTGCCTTGCAGCATGGAGCGCAGCTATTTGCCAATGATGAGACTGTGTAAGGGGAGAAACAAAAGGGGATTCTATTAGAGGCATGCCTTTTTGCCTCATCTATTTTTGCAGACATTTTTGGGTTTTTGGTTCTGTTTTCTATTGTGGTATGTAATTTAATGAAATAGTGACATGTAATGAGCAACCAAGGTCCTGTTTGATGGCGTTATTTTTTATTTTTTGGGTACTTTTCATCAAAGATATAGAAGAAAAATGAGAAGATAGCGAGAAGAGATACAATTAAATGTGTGGGAAGAAAAGACTATTCAGGTTGACTCATAAAATAAAAACTAAAAACAGTAATAAATAGATTATTTTTTCCGTTTGGTTCATGAGAAAGAAGGCTTGGGATTGGGAAATCAATTGCTTTGCACATAGGAAAGTACGGGGAAAGTGAAGCCTTTCTCTCTCCTTGGGTTTTGTTTTCCTCATGGGAAAATTTGGGAAAATGAGCCAATATTAAATACATATTTTTTATGACCATATTGTCCCTATTAACAATTTAAAATTATAATTTAACATGATTGCATTATTTTTTCATTTGGTTTCATATGGATATAATTGAAAAATTAAACAAATTTTGTTTTACATTTCTACAAATATGTGAAAGAAAATGAAGTGGTATTTCTTGATTACTTTATCAGGATTACCAAATTTGGGAAATGAATTTTCATTTCCATCTTTTGGAAAATGACGTGGAAAATGATTTTCCCTTAAATTCGTTCCGTGAACCAAACAAGAGGTTAGGTTTTAGATTTACGACTTTTTTAAATTGAATACCTCCAAACTTTTAAACTTTATAAAAATCATTAAAAGTTTGAATTGAATACATATTCGTTCCTGGACGGCATGACTTTATCTTTTATTTATTTAAAGAACTTGGACAGCATAAGTAGGTAAATTAATAATAGCTTGATTAATTATCACCGAAACCAATTTGCACGTCCCACATGCAAGTCAAGGATAACTCAAGTCATACGCGATTGCTGACAAACACAAATCGGAAAATGAATTTCTAGGGAAGTTATTATGTGTATTTCAAACTCTATGTTTCTTTATAAATATCCAACAACAAATCTTGACCTTCATTCTCATTCTTCACTAAGCGCTTCACCAAAATGGCTTTCTACAATACAATAAAACACCTTGTAAGCGTCATTGCCCTATTCTATGTAGCTGGAGTAGTGCTAAAAAATTTGACAGCACAAAGTTGTGGCTGTGCCCCAGAGATATGTTGTAGCCAGTATGGCAACTGCGGCACCGGCGATGGTTACTGGGGCCAGGGTTATAAAGAAGGCTCTTGTACTAGCAGCGGTGGCAGCACAACTACCACACCAAGGACCAATGGTAGTGGTGGTTCGTCGGTGGCTGATATTGTAACCCCAGAATTCTTCAACAGGATCATTAACCAAGTGTTTAAGCCTAGTTTTTACGTATCCAAAATTAAAGCTAATTGGTCCAAGTACATGATTTGGGCTTTAATTGTACAAGTGTAAGTCAAATACTTATAATTTTTTTTTAATAAGAGCTATGTTTCTTATATAAAAAATAAAAAGTGAAGGGCAAAACAAAGTTTAATTGGGATTTATTGTTCGAGACACACATGTAAATAATTACATTGGTGAACTGTTTAGGTTTGTTCTAATGCTTTTTCTCTTCTTCATTTGCACGTATTGTTTAAATTTGAATTCATTTAGATATTGTGAGACAAAAGCTACTTCGTTTTGCCAAAAAGATTGTTATAATGGTAGACATTTCAAACTTGGAAGTTCTGAAATTGTTGCAAAACCAGGGAATGGTACTGAGGAAGATAAGGAAGGAACTCTTGCTTTAGCAAATGCGACAGAGAAGGCTCTGCAATTGCATGACAACCCTAATTCTACAGTGAAAGGAACAGCTAAATCTATTGCAGTATTTTTGGCCACTCGATCCTATCAAGGTCTAGATATACATTATGAAGGTTCCTTGCTAGAACCATATTTTATAGGGAGAAGTAGGAGGGCAGCAGGGTATGAAGATGAGAAGAACGGGCATGAGAAATCATGATCAAATTAGAAAAACGTGGAAAGAGTAATTATGATGAAGTAGTAGATGCGTGAAAGGCAACAGGTCTAGGCGACCGCCCGTGAGGGGACATGTAAACGAAAGAGCATACTCTTGATGTCTGCCTTGCAGCATGGAGTGCATGTATATGAAACCGAGAATATGTAAGGGGAGAAACAAAAGGGGAGTCTATTATAGTGGCATGCCCCCTTTTGCCTCATCTATTTTTGTAGACATTTTTGGTTTTTTTTTTTTTTTGGTTATGTTTTCTATTTTGGTATGAAATTTAATTAAATAATTATTGTGTGGAAACACCTTAAGACTTTGTCGTTGATGGATTACGCAACATATACGCATAAAACCACAAGAAAAATAAACACACACACCACGAAGAGAGATAAAGCAAACACACAAGAACACAAAGATTTATAGAGGTTCGGCAACCTGACTATGTCCTCTCTAATGATAGCCCTGAGAAATTTCACTAGAACAATAAGAACAACTTTTGTTTACAAGGAAAACCGCCTTAGCTTTCTATATCAAACCCTAGGTCTTAATTTCTCTCACACACCTTCGCTCAAACCCTTTGATGCCCTAGTAAACTTCCCAAGAATTATGTTGTGATTGGCGTCTTCTATTTAACCTAGCTCCAAAAGTACTATTTATAGAATATAGGACTTGGGTTACAAGTTTACTAAGAATAGGAAACCAAAACCCTACTAGATTAGGCTAAGAAACCCAAAACAAATAGGCTAACACATCAAAACTCACCAAAACTCCAAAACACGCATGAGACTACTCACGCACTGATTGTTCGTCAAGATTAGGTGACAGGTCGCCTGGAGCAAAATTCACGACTCGAGCCTCTCTGCCAAAATCCAACCAGTCGGCTAGCCACACTGACCGGTAGCTTTCTTGTTGCTGCCAAATCCTGCAACTTCTTCTCCTCTCTTGCTGCTCCTCTTCATGCAGCACCTTGATTCCTCTTCTTCTTCCCGCATTATGGTGAGCCAAATCACAACAATAGCGACATGTAATGAGCAACTAAGGCAAGGGTGAAACTACTCCCAGGGCTATATATAACTTGTTTTATATATAGCCCAATATGTACTAACTTATTAAAGTCCAAAAAAGTCTAAGTCAATTTAGTTGGAGAGCATTAATAAACATACACATTAAAATGGGTACACTTTCAATTATGTTGTTGAACATATTTTCATTTTGATAATATGTGTTTTTTGGTTGCATTTAATATGTATTTGTTTTAAGTTTTTTTTAGGACATTTCCTTTTGAGAGGGGCGATAATGTACTAAACTCATACACACTATACTGATACTCGGACTCGAACCCAAGACCTTGCATGGGGGAGTAATTGCTCCAAACCACTATACCAGTGGGTCCTTTGCGTATTTGTTTTAATTTAAAGCTTATTGGAAATTAACATTTAGCTCTGCACTCCAGGACCTAAGTTCGATTTCCCACTCATCCAATATCGCTTATATAAGAAGGAAAAAACTTATTGGAAATTAGTCAAATGAACTATGAACTAGTGTATGTTTTATTATTATTATTTTTTTATTTTTATAACAAAACAATACAAGCAACAGTCTAAACTACAAGTGGGAGAGGGGTTTCTCACACACACATTATCAAGGTGTCATAGGGGTTCAAACATAAGACCAATGGTCTTGAAGTCAATGTCATTTTCCATTGGGCTAGACCCCATTGACGAACTAGCGTGGTTATATGATTTAGGACAAACTACAGTAAACCCCCTAACCTATAGGGTCATTTATGAGTTCATTTCCGATTTTGTGGACATTTATGGGTACATACACAACGTCGCAAAAAATTACAGATCGCCCCCTCCGTTAGCGATTCCGTCATGAAATCCGTTATGTGCCGACGTGTCAAAAGTGGTACCCATTTTTTTAATGACTTGGACTTCCACGTGGACCAAAAATTAATAAAAAATTATTTTACTGTTTAAATTATTTTTAAATTATTTTTAAAACACACACACACTTTCTCTCTCTCTCTGGGTTGATCTGTACAGCTTCGCCTTCCCCTCCAGATTCGAGTCCAGCAAGTCCATCACTCACATCAGCTGGAAATAGAACGGCGATTGCTGATCGCTCTGCTCGTTCGCATTCCCCGACGACCCCTCGCAAATCACCGCCTCCCCAAGACGGCTTCGAACCGTGGTGGTCTCCGCTTGCCGGAAGCAGAATCGGGTTTGGCTTCAACCTCGCTGACGATTGGACCTTGTTCGTCGGGGTTCTGGCAGACGGCAGCTTGAGCCTGGGCCAGCCAGTCGCTCGTGACGATATCGTGGTGCTCCGCTCGGGTTTGGTAGTAGGCCGAGATCTTAGGGTTAGGGCTTTGCGAGGGGTCGGCCATGGATGAGGATTGTGGTGGCGGGGAGAGAGTGAGGGAGTTGGGTTTCAAGGCCGATGGGGCGTCGTTTTGTTCTTGGTCCTTCTTGTCGAGAATGAACGAGGCTAATCTGCAAAACCTAGGTGGTTGGGTCTTCGTAACACGGCATTGGGAATGTTCTCAAGACCTCGCGAGCTCGTCGTCGTTCTTCAGATCTCGTCGGAGCTAGAACAATATTAGGATCTGCAAAATGAGTTTAAATTTGAAGAATTATCTGCGTTTTTTGTGTTCTGATAGTCGTTTGTTATTGGTGAAGGATCTGCCTTTTTGGGCAATGTTCTTTTTCAATTTTATGTTTGTTTGAACTTTATCATTTTGTTCCAAAAATTAATCTTGTTTCTGGGTTTATCAGTTTACCCAGAAACTGATAATTAATCAAGAGGAATTATCTGCAAAAATTAATCTTGTTTCAAATGTGGTAATTTGGAAATCAACCTATCACAGTACTTTACCAATATTCTTCTTTTCCAAGTTTCTTCACGATTTGTATTTCCTAATGTTGTTGTAAAATGGGTTTAAATTTGAGGAGAAGAAGGATGAGCTTTCTGGAGAAGTTGGGGTGGGTTGGGAGGGAGAATGAGAGAGAGAGAGAGAAAAAGTTGGGTTTGGAGGGGGGGAGGTGGGTGACGAAAGGGAGAGAGATGAGATTTTTTTTTTCTTTTCATTTTTAATGATTTTAATATGATTTGAAAATAATTTAAACAGTAAAATAATTTTTTATTAATTTTTGGTCTACGTGGAAGTCGAAGTCATTAAAAAAAGGGGTCCCACTTTTGACACGTCGGCGTGACGGAATCGCTAACGGAGGGGGCGATCTGTAATTTTTTGCGACGTTGTGTATGTACCCATAAATGTCCCCAAAATCCGGTATGAACTCGTAAATGACCTTATAGGTTGAGGGGTTTACTGTAGTTTGTCCTATGATTTAATGTATGCTTTTTTTTTAGAAAGACTATAGAATCTGTAAATACAAAAAATTATCATTAAATTTTAAGCTAATAACTTTAGCTAGACCACCCTTGAACTAAGGTCCTGTATGATGGCTTTGTTTCTTAGTTTTTGGTTACTTTTCATCAAAGATACAGTGAGAGGGGAGACAATAAATGTGTGGGAAGAAAAAACTGTATTCATATTCAGGTTAATTCATAAAACAAAAACTAAAAAGGGTAATAAATACATTAGTTTTAAGTGTTAGATTTACGACATTTTTCATTTCTGCTTGCATTATTAACTGTCATTTCTTTATCTTTTTCTCATCTACATTGTCTTCATGTCTTTAAACTAAAAGAAAAATTGCTCTGCCCCTCTGCTAATCCCGAACCGGGTGCATCCGTAGTAGTAATTGGTACGAACACAATCCAATGGATTGATATCAATCTATGCCCTGGTATAGAAGAGTGAATCCATCAATCTAACGGCTACAAAATCGTATTTGTACTAAGTCGATTTCGTACCATAATTTCTATTTTCTCTGGTTACAGCTGAACTGGCTTTTGTTTCTCCTACGCCACATGACTTCGAAGAAAATTGGAATGTTCAAATTTTTAGGGAAATGATTTCGGCACTTGAAAAAAAACGCTTAAATTACCCTTATGAACTTCTCATGAGTAGTAGAGGAGTATGCAACGTGAGATTTGAAGTGTGGAAATTATCTACAAATTTTATTATATTTGTGGCGCTTAAACAAAGCACATGTACTACAACTTACAAGTCTACAAGAGAGGAGAAGATGGTTCGAATTCGAAGCTTCAACAGTCCAGTCAATGGATGGGGCCGTCTGAGTTGTTTGTAGTACAGTGTCCTGGACGCCATGACTTCAAGAATTATTTTATCTTTTATTTATTTAAAGAACTTGGACTTCGTGGAAATGGGGCTTTTTCTTTGGGTCAAGAAGTCAGTCAATTGAATACGTGTTCTCTCTGCCATCGATAGGGCCGCCTGTGTTTGCCTTTTCTTTTGGGTGAAGAAGTCAAGTCTTTGTTCATAATATTTTTGAAATTGTTAAGGCATCTACCGTGGCTAATAAAATTAATCAACACGTTGTTTTAAGAAACTATTAAGATAACAACTATTTATTTGAGTAGACAAATTGATTCAGATTCAAGTGATGATTTTTGCAGAAATCGTCTTTAAGGAATACCAAAAATATAAATTATTTGGATTATTGAATAACAATGTTGTGTGTGTCTTATATCGATATTTCACATATAAAGGATCCCTCAAATGAAGCTTTTGTGAGTAGGTAAAGGAATGCGAGCCCTATTAATTACCCCGACAAGATTATGGACCACCATGGAAAAATTCCTGCGCTAGTAGATGTAATTTGGGAATCCAAAGAAACCAATTTGCACGTCACACATGCAAGTCAAGGTCAACTAAAATCATACACGATTTCTGATAAATTCATGTCGGAAAATGAATTTCTCGGGAAGTTATGAGCATTTCAAACTCTATGTTTCTCTGCAAATATCCAACAACAAATCTTAACCTTCATTCTCATTCTTCACTAGCCCTTCACCAAAATGGCTTTCTACAATACAACAAAACACCTTCTAAGCCTCACCGCCCTAGTATTTGTAGCTGGAGCACTGCTAAAAAATGTGACAGCACAAAATTGTGGCTGTGCC
>NC_024127.1:36400563-36488728 GCF_000346735.1 Prunus mume
CTTACTCGTTTAAATATTTTATATATATATATATATATATATTAATGGGGCGGGGTGGGCAACCATTTCCGAATGAAGGCATAAATGGGGAATCCCTAATTTGAATATAACGGGTATAGCCTAGTTATCATTTTCCTATATAATACTCGTATTATACATATGCATACATATTTTTCAAAAATACTTTCGTTACAAATCTCAAAAACTAGGTGAAATACACTTTTAAAAAAAATCAAACGCACAATATACGTATTATACAGGTACGCATATATTCTTCATGTTTAAAATACATATTTTTCACAAAATTTTCAATGATACAGACAAAATTCACATATTATAAATGGTTTTTTTCCCCACATATTATTGAATGAAAATAATATGTACTACATATTTTAAATAAATAATATTAAAATATTAACTTTTCATTTTGATTATTACATTTTTTTTCCAATTTGTACTTTTCTCGTTCCGTGTTTTATTAATTAAGGGGTATGGAGGAAGTAGGGCTGATTTTTGGATGGATTAGAGCAGAATAATGGGATTCCAATTCCAATCCAAAATTTTCGGAAGTTTAACATCCATTCCCATTCGGAAAACTCATAATTTTTAGAATATTAGAAAATTTTCAAAAAATAGTTGAAAATTTTAAACATGGCCAATGACTAATCTTTCCCCATGTTGAAAAATCATACGTAAAGCGTGAAAACTATTATGTGCTTTTACTTAAATGTTGTTATCCTTTATTTAATAACTTGTATATGTCTATTTGGTCATCAAGTCATATTTTGTTCAACATGAATTAGTCATTATGTGTAATTTAAGTTTGAAACCCCAATATATTTTGGAACTCGGAATTTTCGGAATCTTGAAATGCATTCTAATTACAATCCAAATTTTTTCTTTTCTTTTTAGAAATTTCAAATTTCTGATGTCCGAATTTGGGGTGGGCATTCAAACCAAAAAACCGAGCCAAATTGGGTAGGAAAAAAAAAAAAAAAAAAGGTTGACCAAAAATCAAACTGGGCGAAACTGGACCGGTTGTGTATGTTTTAATAAAATTCAAATGCTAAATTTCTTAGCCCATAACTAATCTTTCCCCAAGCTGAACGCCAAATCACCTCTATTTTCTAGGCCCAATCACCATTTTGCATGAAATTGGGCAATTCGTTAATTTTTAAGCCTAATAAAAAAATATATTTTAGTTGTCTTTTGTAAAAGAAAAATTCACAAAATTCAAGAACAAAGAAAAAAGAATATGGTCTAAAACCAGATATCGAACCTGTTTATAATTTTTTTCATCAAAATCGGACTAAATGAATAGTGCTGGTTTTGGGTTGGGTTGAGAATCGGATCATGGCCCTAGTAAGAATTGATCCGAATTTGCCAAAATCAGAGATTTTGGAATCGAAATTTGATTTTCCAATCCAACTTGCACCTCTAAGAGGAAGGGATGGGGAAAAAAAATCTTAACGGGATGGGGATATAAAGGGCATACTCGTCCCCAATTTGCTTCGTTGTCTCCATTGAGATCTTAGTTTGTTTTTATCTGTAAAATGTATAACGTTTAAATCTAACCATAGTCAACATGCGTATTTGGATTTACCGTAAATCCTTAATATGCGTATCTGGATTTACTAAAGACAACTAACCATAGTTCATCATTACCATAATGGATTAACGATAGTTAACATGAGTAGAAATGCTACAAGTAGTGAGTGTGTCAGCACATAAGCGTTAGAACAACAAAAAGGACTGAAACGTGAGAATGGCACCAGAGACTAGAAGAGAAGAAGATGCCAAGCCAGTGCAACTACATTGACGGACTCTGTGGACCTTTTGATAGAGATCCTAATGCGGCTTCCGACGAAGAACATTTTCAAGTGCAAGGCAGTATCAAAGCACTGGTACTCCATCATCTTCCCACCCTCTCTTTATAACCAATTTTGCCAAAAGAAACCCAAACCCTCTATCGGGTTTGGTTTTGGACGGTCGCTTAGGCTCATCACACCCCAAATATTTCTTCGTTTCCCTTTGTGGCAATAGAAGAGCTGGTAGCCAGCAAAATTTCCTTAGAATCCCCAAAATAAAAATTCAAAGTTTATGTAATGGTTTTTTGTGCTATTCTGAGCCTCACAACGATAATGACCCTGAACTTTTCTCTTATTATGTATGTAATCCTTGTTAAGATTTCAGAGGGATGGACCCTTGACCCTCCACTAGCAACATCGATATTGTCCCCAACTTAATCACCTGTTTAGCAGGTGTGGGGTTTTTATACAAAAGGTCTTGATGTTATTAGGAGTGGAACCATTTATTATATGAGACTTTCTATTTTGTTAAGTTTTTGATGTGAGACTCGTGTATTCTTCAACACTCCTCTTCACGTGGGACCACTTTTTTAGTGAGCCACACGTGCAACCAATTCCACATCGGTCAATTTTTTTATTTTTTTTTTATTTTTATATTATTTTTATAATTTGAGGTTTGTTTGATTTTTGATTCAATTTGGGATTTTTGTTTGATTTAGGTTTAATCGGGCCCAGTCAACCGACCCACTCTGATACCATGTTAAAATATGAATATGGTTTGAATACTTTGGGTTAAGTTTTATTCTTCTCCATAAGGAGGTATATATAGGAGTTTACAATAGGGTTTTGCAAGGAATTAGATACAGTAAAGAATTAGGAAAGTATCTCCTAATTGTACAATGATTTATCACTTATATAAAAATAAGAAAGTAAATCCCTTAATTAATCAAGGAAGTAAATCTTCTTGATTAATTAGAAGACTCACGTCAACACTCATCTTCACGATTTTTTTCCCCAAGACGTCACTCTGCATCAAAGTGACCGGTTGCCAGTGGAAAGCAACCAGTCACCCCCCTTTAGTTCTTCAGCTGCAGAGAACCTGCTTTAAAATGGCCCGTCGCTAGAAGAAAACGATCCGTTGTCTCCACGAGGTCAAAATCAGGAGGAGGAAATTGAACCGTTTTATGAGATTTTGCCCGCTTAAGCTCCAGTACCGCACCAATCACCTGCTGAGGAAGTCATTCAAGTAACATCTTTTCCTGAAACTGATAACACTAATAAAATATCCCATGATGATTTAATTTCAGAAGGCACAGAGCCTACATATCAGCTTCTAGAAAGGAAGAACCGTGGTAAACCTCGAGTACAATATGAAGCAGATCTTAAAGCCAAAGGGAAATACCCTATCAATAATTATATATCTCTCAGTAGATTATCAGAGTCACGTGTGCACTATGTGAAGCAGTTGGCTGACATATCTGTCCCCAACAGTGTAACTGAAGCACTAGAAAACCCAAAATGGAAAGAAGCTATGAATGAAGTGTTGGAAATATTAGTGCTAAATTGCTATAAAATAAATACTGCACATAAAACAGATTTTTACAAAAGGAGAATTGAATTAGAAGAACCTTAATTGAGTCGAGGCAAGTGTTGGACACTCTGACCTTAAGACGAATTACGCCCCACACTGGTGCTTATGGTTCACTAGCGTTCGCCTCCCAGGATACAACGACTCCCCTCCTTGTGAAAGAAGCACTGCAATTCACAAGGAACTTTGAACCAAATTATGCAGGAACCTCTCTTTATGAAAACTCTAATGCTTTCTATATGTGAAAGTCTGTATGTAGAGAATTAAACTGAATCTCTAAAACTGCAGGAAGATTGATCTATTTATAGATGATGAAATACCATTTCTAAAAAGGTATCCCTATCTGAAAAGGCAAACAATGCATCCCTTGGTTTGAATAGTTGTCACCCCCCATGTGAAGATGTCTTTAACCCAAGGGTCATGTCTTTAACCCAATGGATTTTATTAATTTCCATTCAAATAGGAAAATCAATATTAGTTAATATTAAATTTTCCAACATGAAGAAATGCGAGCTCTCCAAAAGAATGTCACATGGGAACTCGTGCCCCTACCTCATGAAAAAAAGACAATAGGATGCATGTGGATTTATACTATGAAACTCAAAGCAGATGAATCCGTTGAAAAATATAAAGCTAGATTGGTGGCGAAGGGGTACACACAAAGATATGGGATAGACTACGAGGAGACCTTTGCCCCAATAGCCAAGATTAACACTATTAGAGTCCTACTGTCTCTAGCAGCAAATCTCGATTGGCCACTACATCAATTTGATGTCAAAAATGCATTCTTACATGAAGACTTGGAAGAAGAAGTATATATGGACTTACCCCCAGAATGTAATTCAGCTCCTGACACGAAAAATCAAGTTTGCAAACTCAGAAGGTCATTATATGGGTTAAAGCGATCTCCTAAGGCATGGTTTGACAGATTTACTAAATTTATGAAGAATTTTGGATACACACAGAGTAATTTAGATCACACCCTGTTCTTGAAGCATGATGAAGGAAAACTTACTGTATTGATTGTTTATGTAGATGACATAATCGTAACTGGAAACGACGCAGAAGAGCAACTGAAGTTGCAAAATTATTTGTCTCAGGAATTTGAGATGAAGGATTTAGGTGATCTGAAGTACTTTCTCGGAATCGAAGTAGTAAGGTCAAAAACCGGTATATTTCTATCTCAAAGGAAGTATGTAATGGATCTACTCACTGAAATAGGAATGCTTGGATGTAAGCCTACTGACACACCCATTGAGATGAATCACAAGTTGTGTGAAGACATGGACTAAGAACCAACCAATAAAGAACAATACCAACACCTTGTGGGAAGGTTGATATACCTGGCACACATAAGACCAGATATTGCATATGCTGTGACTGTGGTTAGTCAGTTTATGCATTCACTTAGTGTTTCTCATAGGAATGCAGTTGATCGGATCTTAAGATACTTAAAGTCAGCTCCTGGGAAAGGATTAATGTTCTAAAAAAATGGAGATCTTGAAGTTTTTGGATATACAGATGCTGATTGGGCTGGTTCATTACAAATAGACGCTCTACTTCTGGTTACTTTACATTCGTGGGAGGTAACCTAGTCACTTGGCGGAGTAAAAAACAAAATGTGGTTTCTCGGTCCAGTGCAAAAGCAGAGTATTGAAGAATGGCTCACAGAGTTTGTGAATTATTGTGGATCAGAAGCCTCTTGACAGAATTGGGCTTCAAGCTAGAAAAGCCAATGGAGTTGCATTGTGACAACAAGTCAGCTATCGATATTGCCCATAATCCAGTTCAACATGATCGAACCAAACATGTTGAGGTGGATAGACATTTTATCAAAGAAAAAATTGGGAAATCAGAAGATCAACTGGCAGATATCTTAACCAAAGCTGTTTGTGGAAGAGTATTTTATGACTCACTTACCAAGTTGGGCATTGGTGACATATATGCACCAACTTGAGGAGGAGTGTTGACGTGAGTCTCCTAATTAATCAAGGCGATTTACTTCCTTGATTAATTAAGGGATTTACTTTCTTATTTTTATATAAGTGATAAATCATTATACAATTATGAGATATTTTCCTAATTATTTACTGTATCTAATTCCTTGTAAAATCCTATTGTAAACTCCTATATATACCTCCTTATGGAGAGGAATAAAACTTAACCCAAAGTATTCAAACCATATTCATATTTTAGCAATCCTACTTCTGGCCAATCCGAAAGAATTTGAGTTCTTCACAGTTCAGAAATCCAGAAACTACTGGGCGTGAATTTGGCTTTTGATCCTTTAAAATCAGCCTTTTACAATCTCATTTTTGTATCCAAGTCAGAAACACAGAAACTGATCAAGTTTTTTATTTACTCTTCAAAGACTCAACTTCGGAGATGCAGCCTTTTCTTTATGCCATTTGATGTGGCCTTTGGCAACGGGGTTCACTGTAATGGTGCAATCTTTTGGTACAATGAAGAGAGGAACACGCTGGCATACTTCGAGCTCAACACAGGCCGCTTCCAAAGTTCAGAAATGCCCCAACTGGCATTGCCCTACCCTATATACATCGGATACAACGACTCCCCTCCTTGTGAAAGAAGCACTGCAATTCACAAGGAACTTTGAACCAAATTATGCAGGAACCTCTCTTTATGAAAACTCTAATGCTTTCTATATGTGAAAGTCTGTATGTAGAGAATTAAACTGAATCTCTAAAACTGCAGGAAGATTGATCTATTTATAGATGATGAAATACCATTTCTAAAAAGGTATCCCTATCTGAAAAGGCAAACAATGCATCCCTTGGTTTGAATAGTTGTCACCCCCCATGTGAAGATGTCTTTAACCCAAGGGTCATGTCTTTAACCCAATGGATTTTATTAATTTCCATTCAAATAGGAAAATCAATATTAGTTAATATTAAATTTTCCAACATGAAGAAATGCGAGCTCTCCAAAAGAATGTCACATGGGAACTCGTGCCCCTACCTCATGAAAAAAAGACAATAGGATGCATGTGGATTTATACTATGAAACTCAAAGCAGATGAATCCGTTGAAAAATATAAAGCTAGATTGGTGGCGAAGGGGTACACACAAAGATATGGGATAGACTACGAGGAGACCTTTGCCCCAATAGCCAAGATTAACACTATTAGAGTCCTACTGTCTCTAGCAGCAAATCTCGATTGGCCACTACATCAATTTGATGTCAAAAATGCATTCTTACATGAAGACTTGGAAGAAGAAGTATATATGGACTTACCCCCAGAATGTAATTCAGCTCCTGACACGAAAAATCAAGTTTGCAAACTCAGAAGGTCATTATATGGGTTAAAGCGATCTCCTAAGGCATGGTTTGACAGATTTACTAAATTTATGAAGAATTTTGGATACACACAGAGTAATTTAGATCACACCCTGTTCTTGAAGCATGATGAAGGAAAACTTACTGTATTGATTGTTTATGTAGATGACATAATCGTAACTGGAAACGACGCAGAAGAGCAACTGAAGTTGCAAAATTATTTGTCTCAGGAATTTGAGATGAAGGATTTAGGTGATCTGAAGTACTTTCTCGGAATCGAAGTAGTAAGGTCAAAAACCGGTATATTTCTATCTCAAAGGAAGTATGTAATGGATCTACTCACTGAAATAGGAATGCTTGGATGTAAGCCTACTGACACACCCATTGAGATGAATCACAAGTTGTGTGAAGACATGGACTAAGAACCAACCAATAAAGAACAATACCAACACCTTGTGGGAAGGTTGATATACCTGGCACACATAAGACCAGATATTGCATATGCTGTGACTGTGGTTAGTCAGTTTATGCATTCACTTAGTGTTTCTCATAGGAATGCAGTTGATCGGATCTTAAGATACTTAAAGTCAGCTCCTGGGAAAGGATTAATGTTCTAAAAAAATGGAGATCTTGAAGTTTTTGGATATACAGATGCTGATTGGGCTGGTTCATTACAAATAGACGCTCTACTTCTGGTTACTTTACATTCGTGGGAGGTAACCTAGTCACTTGGCGGAGTAAAAAACAAAATGTGGTTTCTCGGTCCAGTGCAAAAGCAGAGTATTGAAGAATGGCTCACAGAGTTTGTGAATTATTGTGGATCAGAAGCCTCTTGACAGAATTGGGCTTCAAGCTAGAAAAGCCAATGGAGTTGCATTGTGACAACAAGTCAGCTATCGATATTGCCCATAATCCAGTTCAACATGATCGAACCAAACATGTTGAGGTGGATAGACATTTTATCAAAGAAAAAATTGGGAAATCAGAAGATCAACTGGCAGATATCTTAACCAAAGCTGTTTGTGGAAGAGTATTTTATGACTCACTTACCAAGTTGGGCATTGGTGACATATATGCACCAACTTGAGGAGGAGTGTTGACGTGAGTCTCCTAATTAATCAAGGCGATTTACTTCCTTGATTAATTAAGGGATTTACTTTCTTATTTTTATATAAGTGATAAATCATTATACAATTATGAGATATTTTCCTAATTATTTACTGTATCTAATTCCTTGTAAAATCCTATTGTAAACTCCTATATATACCTCCTTATGGAGAGGAATAAAACTTAACCCAAAGTATTCAAACCATATTCATATTTTAGCAATCCTACTTCTGGCCAATCCGAAAGAATTTGAGTTCTTCACAGTTCAGAAATCCAGAAACTACTGGGCGTGAATTTGGCTTTTGATCCTTTAAAATCAGCCTTTTACAATCTCATTTTTGTATCCAAGTCAGAAACACAGAAACTGATCAAGTTTTTTATTTACTCTTCAAAGACTCAACTTCGGAGATGCAGCCTTTTCTTTATGCCATTTGATGTGGCCTTTGGCAACGGGGTTCACTGTAATGGTGCAATCTTTTGGTACAATGAAGAGAGGAACACGCTGGCATACTTCGAGCTCAACACAGGCCGCTTCCAAAGTTCAGAAATGCCCCAACTGGCATTGCCCTACCCTATATACATCGATTATTTCGGAGAGTCAGGTGGGCGCTTTCATATTGTTGGGACCTGGAGACTGAGGAGGACTCAGTTCACTATCTTTGAAATGAAGGAAGACAGGTCCGGGTGGTTTGTGAGGTGTCAAAGTGATTTCAATACTTTGGCAAAAGCTTTGCCGCGGATGATGATGAATGTCCCGTATAGGCATTTTCTAATTTCTGACTGTGCTTCAAGGAGAAGAAGAAGAAGATTTGAGTATTGTCCTGAGTGTACCGGGAAGTGTTGTCCAGTACAATGTCAAGGACAAGACCTCAAAGAAGCTTCGGGGCCTCCCAAGAGGATTAATTTTCAGTGAATTTTCATCACAATACTTGAGTTTCAAAGCATACAAGTGCATTGAGACAGTTGCTAGCATATGAAAGCAATGCTTCTTTGGCATCTCCTCCCCTGTATGCTTCCCTAATTGCCTTCAGATCTTACAATGAGAGAGGGTTTTGTATTGCTATTTCTAAAGAAGATAGGAGCTGTTATTTTTAAGGGAGTTTCACTAAAACACCCAAAATGGGAGCTGAAATTATAAAAAAACCCAACACCCCAAACACTTTATAAACACACCCAAAACCCATCATTACACACACTCAAAACCCATTTATAAACATACCCAAAAAATATACAATTGTTGACTTTGGGGTTGATTTTGGGTGTGTTTCTATGTTTAAATAGTGTTTGGGTTTTTTTTATAAATACATGTTTAGAATTGGGTTTATTTATACATTTGTATATTTTTAAAGCATAGCCTCTTACAATTTGTATTTCGGACTTTATGAGCTGATACATTTGGTTTAATGTGATATTTGTATGCATTTACTGTCTCCAACATGGAAGATCCATTTATGCTGAATGATATTCACATGTTCACTACCTTCTGAAATTTGCTTGTTCTTCTCTTCCATCCCATAAGTTAAATATTTGACCTCAATTATAAAAAGTGATGGCTGCTCCAATACCCTAATTCTATCTCCTCCCTGCCAAACCATACCTCTCTCTCTCTCTCTCTCTCTCTCTCTCTCTCTTCACTGTGAACTTCTTGTGCTCAGGAAATCCGTGTACAACGGAAGATCCTGAATTTGAGACTCTCTACACCAAAAATATTCTCTTAGTGAAGGTATTGGCATGCAACCAGCTACTTTTTTTCTTTTCTTCAATCATATTCTCTCTCCTCATTTGATAGCCAATGTTCCTACCCGTTCCTTATCGAAGTCATGAACAACCTCCCAAGGTGCCCTATCTCTGTTTCCTCATCCTCCTCCATTGTCAGGCTTGCTATAGTTACAGTTGGGAGTTTCTATTTAAACCTTACACTTCTCTTTGTTTACCACATGCTATAAATTCAAATTTTCACAATTTCTAAGAAAACCCCACTATCTTCCCAAACCAACCACACTCAGCAGAAAAATAAAATAAAAATAAAACGCATCAACCTCACACCCCCCGCCCCGTTGTCTTGCTCCTTATCACTCTAAGTTCAACTCAATCTCACATTACTTAAAGAGATAAAAACATTGTTGTCAAATGTGTAGCCGTATTATTTTATTATTATTTAAACAAAACTGGAGAATGAACTAGAATGTTTTGATAGAGAAATGTTGACAGTTAAATTGATATGTAAGTTACCATCATCAAACATGAAGAGTGGTGGGGTGTGTGTATAGATGTACTAGGGTTAAGTATTAAATTGGATGACCTTTTTTGTCTTTTTACGCAATAATAAAACTTAAGAGCTTAATAATTTAAGTATTAGAATGAACAAAGAGAAGAGTGATGTTTAAATAGAAAAACTCTTATATTAATATTATTATACAACTACTGAGTACAAGGAACAATTTAGGCCTTCCAATACGTCTCTAGACTTCATCAATGACTGAACAGGTGTTAAAAGTATTGCAGTCCATTGTGTTGGCGAGATTGACCCCTTGATTTCCTATATTAAAATTTTACAAATTTATAAATAAACCCAATCCTAGACATGTATTTATAAAAAAATCCAAGCACTATTTAAACATAGAAACACACCCAAAATCAACCCCAAAGTCAACTTTTTGGGTGTGTTTATAAATGAGTTTTGAGTGTGTGTAATGATGGGTTTTGGGTGTGTTTATATGTTTAAATAGTGCTTGGGTTTTTTTATAATTTCAACCTCCATTTTGGGTGTTTTAGTGAAACTCCCTATTAATTTCCCATTCTATTTGGGTTTTTTATTTGTTATCTAGATCTATTGTAATTAGGAATTTCCTTTCCTTGTATTACCCTAATTAGGATTTTACTATGTTATACTATAAATACATCTTTTTAGAGAATGAAATATATATCAGAAAATTATTCCATATACTTTGTTTGGCACATCAATAGCCTGGTCTTGTGCTAGCTTTCATACATTGGGAAAAAGTCGCGGCTATTATGTTTGTAATCCTTCAACAAGGCACAGTTCTTAATTCTTCCTCCTCCACCCAATGTTGTGTGGAATTACCTCAAGAATTTGTTGTCAATGGACTTTGTGACTGGCAAGGATGAATCAAACACTCATGCACTCAGAAAATAATAAACAACAAAGAACACAAGAAATTTGTAGATGTTCGGCAATTGCCTACGTATGTCCTCTTGGTGATCACCCTGCTGAATTTTACTTTGAGAAATAAGTTACGACTTTGGTTGACAATAACCCCCTTAGAGCATCTCCAAGGGAGATGTCAAATACCAAACATCAAATACCAAACATCAAATTTAAATTTGATGGCTGATGTGGCAATTTGACATTTACACAATTTTACACTTTACCCGATATGTCAAATAAATAATTATTGTAACAGCCAAATTATTTAAGATAAAGAAGAAAAAAATTTTAAAAAGAAAATAATACATAAAAGTAACAACCAGTTGTCTTTAAAAACTAATAAAATATTCATTTGACATCTTGCTTGTGAGATGTCAAAAATAACATCTCAACCTCCAGCCTTCATTCCACATCAGTTTTAACACATCGGTTGAAGTGATGTGAAATGTTATTTCTAGCTGTTAAATATCTATGTGGCACTTTTGACATATCGGTTGAAGATGCTCTTAGAACACTATCCTCACTCTCTGTTTTTCTCTCTCACCCTTTGCTCAATAAAACTTGATACAACTTGTGAACTCTCCCTTATTTCTCACCTTAATTGATCTGCACTTCTCTTTATGAGGGCATGAGAGAAGCTACCTTCCAGCTGCTAGCTTACAACACACCAATCTCCCGCCTTAACTTCTTGTCGGATGAGATGTCAACACCTAGAGCTACCCAACTACTAAAATCAAATGAGTTCCTAGATCCCAAAATTGATTGCCAAAAGTCCCAAAAATGTCAAAGAGTCTTTGGTTACAGATTCCCTTGGATTGACGGGCAAAAGCACGTGAGAAGACATGACTAAACTAAAGAATAAAAAAAACCATATGGGCAAAACACTGACCGGTTGGTTTAAGTGTTTGACCGGTCGGCTTGGGCAGACCGCAAGACTGGAGATCTCTGTGCAAACCAATCGGTCTTCGGGGAGAAAGCTTTCGATCGCTTGGAATCTGCTCCTTTTGGCATAAACCGACCGGTCGCCCACTTCACTGCATTCCATAGCCCTAATTGGTGGGCAAGTTAAATTATCAGTACCTGGTAAATTTCGGAGGAAAAAGCTTCAGGACCCTGATTTTGAAGCTACAAGTTTGATATTACTACACTTGAAAAATATTTTCCTAATAAAAAAGTATCGCATGACCTTAAGCATATGCAAACTTCTTTGAAGCCGAATATTGGGTAGGTTGATCCTGTTTTTTTTATTTGTATTGTATGTATGAGTTTTATAATTTCTAATTATTAATATTAGGGTTATTCTGAGAGTGATTCTGAATAGGCTAGAATCATTTCTAGAGAAAGTGCATCTCATGTGTTTCTCCATATAATCATTTAAAACTACTTAAAATGATTATTTGGAGAAATGATTCTCCATAGAAGTGCTTTTGGTCTATCAAGAATCACTCTCAAACAAGCTCTTATTTGTTGTGTTGTACAGGTTGCTAAAATAGTTATTGTACCATCCAGGGACGAACGCATTCCCAGGCTAACCTAGGCTATAGGTGTCTTGATTTGTTTTAGTCTATAGTAATACTCCTAGCCCACCTAAGCAAACCCCACACACCCTCTTGCTCAGTCCCTTAGCTAATGCGCAAAGTGAAAAAAAATAAAATATGAAGAAAGGGCCAATCATCCCTGCTACACGCCAATCAATCATGCCCTTCAAGACTTAATTAAAGCAAACCAAATTTATTTTCAATTATTAATCTTCTTTGATTATCTTAATTTATTGATGTTGAAATTTGGAGACTTTTTAGAATTTATGAAGTATCAATTAGGAATTTATAATTTTTTATTTAAAAGAATTCTATGTAACTTTTTTTTTCTACTTGCCCAAAACATTTGATTGTACAGGTTTTGTAATTAAAAATAAACAAATGAAAGTAGGTCAACCATCCACCGGTGTTAAGTCCAAAAGAGAGAAACAATCAAAAGTAAAGGCTACTCAAAGTTTTTCGAAACTCGTATAACTCGCTATGATCCGTTCGAAATGGTGTCTCCACGCATTTCAACGCACACTCTTGAGATCCGATATTTATGTTACTTTAACATCCAAGAAAGACAAAGGTAGGCTCATATCCAACTTACAATTTATATATTAAGGTAAATTCATTTTCTGTTGTTTTCTTTAATTATTTTTATTTGTATATAGTTTATCAATTTTTATCGTTTGTTGTGTTGTACAAGTTGCTAAAATAGTTGTTTTACCATCCACCACTCTTTAAGTCCAAACCTGAGAAAACAATCAAAAGTCAAGGGTCTACTCAAAGTGGTTCGAAACTCGTATAACTCGCTATAATCCGTTGAAAATGGTATCTCCTCTTCTCTATCACGTTTTCTTTTTATATAGGTCGGGATGCCTGACTTTGTGTAGAACACATTTTTCCGGATGATTACAAAGGTAGAACACGTTTTTTTATATAATTTTATTTTAATATGGACGACTATAAAGATGCTCATCAATTTTCAAATCATCAAATTTCTCTTCGCATCGGAGAGCAAAGAACCATTCGAACCATCTGCGAGTAAAGTACAACTTCATCTACGAAGCTATGAGGTTGAAAATGTTGTCTCCACATCTCTATCATCTTTTCTTTTTATATATCTGACTATGTGGTAGAACACATTTTTTGGAATGATTACAAAGGCAGAACACTTCTTTTTTGTATTATTGTATTATACATTGAACGATTATAAAGGTACTCATCAACTTTTCGAGATGATTTCAACGCATACTCAAGAGATTCGGTATTTCAGCTACTTTAACATCCAAGAAAGCCAAAGTTCATAGCATATCCAACTTACAAATGTGAAGTTGATGGCAATGCCTGAAATTGACTGTACATTGGAGGGATGGGGAAAAACAAACCCTCTAGCTAGTAGACGGCAATGGTGTGCTAAATCCACAATTTATGAAAATATTAAGGTAAATTCATTTTGTGTTGCCTTGTTTAATTATTTCTATTTGTATATTTTTTTTATCAATGTTTATCTTTTGTGATATACATGGACTTGTTGGAAGCACTCATCCATCTACGGGAAAATTGCAACTTCAACTAAGAAACTAAGCCCAAATTCCATAGTCCTAACTGGCAGGCAAGTTAAATTATCAGTACCTGGTAAATTTCCGAGGAAAAAACTTCAGGACCTGATTTGGAAAGCTGTAAGTCAGATCTGTTATTATAACACTTGAAAAAATATTTTCTTGATAAAAAAGTACGATATGACTTTAAGCATCCGCAAACTTCTTTAAAGTCGGATATGGGGTAGGTTGATTTGATGCCATTATTTTATTTGTAATGTAGAGATGAGTTTCACGATTTCTAATTATTAATATTATTTGTTGTTTTATATAGGTTGCTAAAAGAGTTGTTGTACCATCCACCACTGTTAAGTTCAAAACAGAGAAACAATCATAAGAGCATTCACAGTGGGGGAATGTAAATTTGGGGGTGTAAAGCCACTTTTACATCTCCTTTACACCTCCGGAGGGTGTAAATATGTTTTTTGCTCCAATGGGGGGATGTAAATTTGGAAGTGTAGCCGTGGGTCCCAGCCTTTTATGTTGACTTTTCTTCATTTTTCTTCTCTTTTCTCGGGTGGGTCCCGTCTGCAAGGGATGTAAACATAGATGTAAATATACATTTTATTTTACATCCCATGATGGTGATGTATATTTACATCCATTTACATCTCCCCATTAAAGACTATTCCGGTGACTCAGGGTGTATATTTAACATATACCTCCCCACTGTGGATGCTCTAAGTTAAGGGTATACTCAAAGTGTGAAGATGATGGCAATGTTTGCATCATTATTCCTGAAATCAACTGCATGTTCATGTTGGAGGAATGGGGAAAAACAAACCCTCTCGAGATGGCAATGACGTGCTAAATCCACAATTTATCCAAATATTAAAGTAAATTCATTTTGCGTTGCTTTATTTAATTATTTCTATTTGTATATAGATTATCAATTTTTATCGTTTGTGATATATAGATATGAGTTTACGCGTGGCATTGTTTGGGTCGGCAAAGACTTCGTTACCAATGGCAATGACTTCGAATTGGGTTTTGGGGTTGTAGTGGGTTGATCGATGGCTGCCGACTTCTCCAAACGCTTGTCCTCGCCCACCATCTACTGAGACTTTTGATCGAAACTTACGAGTTGAAGCTATTATTAACAGGGAGCTCAATGAATGGAATTTGGACCCGATTAGGCACGCCATTTCTGCTAGTGATGCCCGTGCAATTACAAAGATCAAGTTTGGTAGTAGCAGACTGCTATATCGACTGATTTGGGCAATGAAAAGGAATGGATCTTACTTTGTGCTCTCCGGTTACCATTGGCTTCACAATACTGAATTGAGGCGAAGAAGTCTGCGCCCTTCCTCTTCAATCAATGGCGATTGATCCAAGGCTTTGGAAGGAGGTTTGGAAAGCGGATGTCCCACCAAAAATTTGAAACTTCCTGCAATCTCTCAAAAATTGCCTTGCTACATCGGCAAATTTGCACAAAAATAAAATTGCCAGATCGCCTATATGTCCTCTATGTAATGATCAATCGGACATGGTTGAACATATTCTTCTCCTTTACCCTTGGGTGGAGCATGTCTAGTTCGGATGCTCCCTCAACATACGTATAAATCAACAGCTGTGACATCTTTTGGCCAATGGTTAAGGAATGTTATTGAGGAAGGGAAGACCCTACAGGAGCGGTCACAATGCCTAACTGTTATCGCATACTTCTGTTGGCAGATTTGGAAAGATCGGTGCAAAGCAGTACTAGAATGCATCTCCCTTTCACCAGGTAGAACTATTCATGCTGCCTCTACTGCCATCAATGAATTCCTTGGCACCCTTGATCATAGCAGACATCAAACTGAGCCTCCCACCCTTTCTAATGGTAACTAGCAACATCTTTGGAACCCCTTACCTCCCCATTTGTCAAGATTAATGTGGATGTATCCTGGAATCCAAACTCAAGGAGGGTTGGCATTGGAATCCTAATTAGGGACACCCATGAAGATTTTCTCAATGGTACATCCATCCCATCTGTGGCTGAGGTGCTGGCTTGCCTCGAAGGTTGTAAGCTCGCTACTGAGATGGGTTATCGTCATGTCACATTTGAATCTAATTGTAAGGAAATAATCTCTTCTTTGAAGGGCTCCATTTCCAAAGGAAGTTGGGAAATCTATCCTATCCTAAGTAATGTTCGAGATGTTTTGTACTACTTCCAGACTTGTGTTTGGACGTGGATTCCTAGAACCGCCAACCAAATGGAATATCATTTGGCAATGATTGCCAATTGGAGGATGAGCCCTGGAATATGGGTCAACCAACCCCTATCCTCTCTAATGCATATCCTAAACAAGGATGGTTTACCATGCCCCCCAAGGAATGCCTAATTAATGGTTGCGGCTGTGTGGACTTCTTGACGTATTTGTTTGTCTTATGACTACGTTTTCTTTAGTTGTCCTCCTTCTATGTAGCTGTGTCACTGTTATGTCTTGTGGGGTGTGAGGTTGGTTTGGGAAGATAGTGGAGTTTTCTTAGAAATTATGAAAATTTGAATTAGAAGTTGAGGTGAACTTAGAATATGGGGTGAATAAAGAGAAGTGCGGGATTTAAATAGAAAAACTCTATAATTTATAAGATAATGGTATAATTATTGTTTTAAAAAGAGGGTTACTCAGATTATATGCAGTTACTGAGAGATAGGTGATTGATGAGACCAGGGAATCCGACACAAAATGATGGTTGCAAGCTGACTAAGGCCTCACCTGCAGGCAATGGATCATCGGAGGAGTTGCTAATGTCAAAGAGAGAAACCATTTTTTTGCTGCTTTTAGATCTCATAAGAAATAGTGAACATAGCTTTAATGTGAATATGGCTAAATAAATCAACAAGTATACAATGCAGACTTATTCTCAGCAAAGTCAATGGAAAACTATTTGCATTTGGCATTGGCCACATGTGCCAGAATTGGATTGAGATTCAAGTTTCTTATTTGTGATTGTGGCATCTATCTGATCTGTATGGCCACATGTCCCTTGAAGAATTGGCTATCTTTAAATTATATAAAAATCCATTATTGAGCCAAAATTTGTCGTAGTTGTTGCAGCAACCATTTCTTTATAGTCATGGACAACTTTTTCCACATAAGAAAACGTAAAAGATAACAAAAAAAAATATTTCCACGAGAGATGTGTGAAGACTACACCCCAAAATACTAGGGAATTTATTTTGACTACAAGAACCATGTGAGAGAACGCAGAGATAGTAGACGCAGAACTTTTAGCTCTCCAAAAACATGTGGGGAAATTATAGAATACTACGGTAGTATGCTTCGGTTGATGCTGGCTTTTACCGTTTTATGTTGAAGTTGATTTGTTGGAGGCAACTAAATTGGTGAATATAAAGGAAGAAATTTTTTGCAGCGGTTTGTAGAGGATATGAAGCAAAGTTCTAGTTCAAGAAAATGTCAGAACCTCGCTGCTGCAATAGGATGGCACAAGTCATCGATTGCGGAAGTGTGGTTTGTTCTATTTGTTGAAAGAAAGGCCAGATTGGTTAATTGGTTGTATTGACATTGACCTTAGACCAACCAACACTTCTTCTTAATGAAATTCGTATTTTTAGATTAAGAAAAGATTTCCAGGAATAGTACAGATTCAGAAAATAATATACAACTGATAATATGAGAAGATCAATAGAAAAATCATTACATTCTGAATCCCAATCTTGAAAGGCACACAATTATTACAAAAGATAGGTTTAATTTCAACGGTACAAATAATAAGAGGACAGAAAATAATATACTGAAATATTCAAACACAAGCCAGAGTCTCTACAAACTGATGAGCATGAAAGCATCCAATCTGCAACGCAGAAGTATTTGTTTCGGTGGATTTGGGACCAAAACCACAAATCTCCTTGAAGGTCCTATCTCTAATATTGTAAGATATAAACTTACCAGGAATGTGTAGCAACAGAAACGGGCCCCCTTCAATTTCTTGGATAAAAAGCAAAACAAATGCATAGAAACGAGAACCATATTCATGGAGCTCAGGGTATTCCATAACCATCCCCGGAAGTTCATCTACGACTGCAGCAATGTCGATATCATACTTGGGAATCCATCTTGAGTAATCCGTCTCCATCTCAAAGACTTGGAATTGAGTAGTGCTTGGACCATAAATTTCAACAAGGTGCAAATGACCACCAGACTCACCAAAATATCTGAACCTTCTTTTGTCCCATCTCTCATGTGATGGAGGACTAGGCATTGAACGGAGGCGCTCTCGGTCGATATCGAAACATAATGTAGCCCCTTTTGGGCTAATCCAGTGAATTGTGCCATTCCAAAGCACCCCATTTTCAAACACCATGTCAGATGAGGCAACAAAAGGAGAGACAGATAGCCTCCAAGTTCCAGTCTCAGATGAATATATCTCAATCTGGTAATTACCGGATGCTGTTGATGACGAAGAACAATTTTGAACGCAGACAACTTGGTAGTGAGGTGACTTAGAGGGATTGAAAGCCAAATTAACACCGAAAATGGTTGTGCACGAATCGCAGCCATCCGCGTTAGGTGGAGGAAGCATCAAGAATTGCCTTGTTGAAGGGTTGCAGACATAAAAGCTGCGGCGTTTCCCCTGTTTGTGATAGCTACAGCACAAGACCAGGCCATTGATAGATTGCAACACTTTAACACCGGCTGAGTCACCGATGAAGTTGAGAGACTTAAAGGGTTGCTCAGAATTTCTGCAATGGTGAGACAGGTGACCGATGAGACCAGAACTTTGACACAAGATGATGCCTGCAGAGGCAAGACTGCGATGGCGGGTACTGAATTGTGGCTTGGAGATGAGGTAGAGCCAATTCTTGGAGACACATTTGAATCGGAGAAGAGACTTAACGGGCAGGCGGATGAGGATCAGCGTGATGAGGTCTTGGTTGCAAGCTATTTCCTCAGCGGCTGCCGGGAAAGGATCACTGAGAAAGTTGCTGATGGGACAGAGAGACGCCATTTTGATGCTTTCAGAATGATCAGATCTCATCAAGTCAATACTAGTTAACAGAGCAATAGTTTGCATTGCCCACATGTGCAAGAATTGGCTTAGGATTCAACTTTCTTATCCAAACTCACCTCTCATTGGCTGTCTCTCTTCTTCATTTTGTACACTGTGACTTTAATTTTGCACCTAAAAATAATAATAATAATAAAGGGGACTGAATTTTATTCGCCAACTTGGTTCCACTAACACGCGAGAATCATGGGGAGAAGGAAGAGAGAATAGAATATTGAGAATGAGAAATATGTAAATAATTCTTAATCTTTTAAGAAAATTTGATTATCATTGGGAAAAAATAAATAAATATTGATTCTAGGAGGGGGTTTTCTCACACATACTTGCCAAGGTACCATGGGAGTTTGAACATGAGATGTTTGGTACGCCTCACTGGACTGGATTGGATTAAATAGAACTCGAAACCCTTGTTTGGTAAGAGACGAGACTAACTTAAATGAGACTGTATAGTCCAATAGTGAAAAAAAACGTCTCACTAGCTTTTCTAATACAGTGAGCCTGAAAAGTGGTTCTCTAAATAGCACGCTCGCTAAATAAAACACGTGAGTCCGACGCCTTTTAAAAAATATCATAAATTTATTTATTTTCTTTTAATTATTGTTTTAGATCTTTGAATGGGGTTTTTTTTTTTTTGGAGCATTTATTTTTGTAAGATAAAAATCCTTAATTAAATTTAAATATTACAATAATTATTTTGAAATTGGAGTTTGGAGTTAAAAGTCATATATATAAAAATTATATATATATATATATATACACATATAAAATTTAATTATTGTTTTACTTGGTCCCTGAAAAACCTATAATTATATAGAGAAAGCTTAGCTCCTTTAACAATGTTTCGATCGACTAAGATTAATCTTGAGAAGCCAAAAAACAAATATCATAATTTTATTCTTCATAAAAAAAAAAAAACAGAATTTTATTTGTTTTCTTTTTATTATTGTTTTAAATTTTTTTTTGTTGCCAGATATTGTTATAAATCTTTGAATTGAGTTTCTTTTTAGCGTTTATTTATCATTTAGGTCAAAACCCAATTAAATTTAAATATTATAAGAATTATTTTTTAGTCCAACACAACACCAAACATATATTTTCACTATTTTTACAATCTAATTTCTTAGTCCGACGCAGCACTAAACGTAAGTCAATATTTAATCTAGCTTAGACCAATCTGAGCTAATCCGAGACAGTCCCAGAATTTATTCTTTCAAAGCACATGAATGCATGTATGGGAAATATGCAGGCATGGTTAAGAGTTGGTGGCCGAAAAGGAAGAGAAAAATGGGAGAGGTGCACATTCTTTCGGTGCCTTGGGTTCCCTCCTTAGTGGAGGAATTTTTTATATGTCATGACTCATGATGATGGTACTTTTGCAATGAAGCCAATATTGCAAAAATCACGTCACCTTAAAGACGTCGAAATGTGAACAGCATGTCATTGTTTTAAAATTGACTACAAACAAGGTCAGTGGTTATACAAGCGACGTCGTAGGATATCTAACATGATGGTTTACAACAACACATTTCAAAAGCACATCGGTTGTCAAGACAAAGCGACGAGATCCAAAACACACTAAACATTGTTCACTGAAGTTCGGCATCATTTTCAAGGGTCATTTTCTATTTTTATTTTCTGGTTTCACTTGAAAACATGTTCGGTGGGTTATTTTAAGAAACAAGCTGAAATAGTTTTTTGAGAATGAATCCAAAAGTATGAACAAATGTTGAAAACACCACTAAGTCGTTTTTGTTTTCAGTCTCTTCGAATCAAAGCCAACTCTTCTCCGTGAAATGAGCAAACAATCCAATCAAATTATATCCAAAACAATCAAATCTCCTCCTTCCAACCATAATCAGCCCCAAAATTTCAAGAAAAAAAAAACTCATAATCACAAAAATCTGCAACTGAGAAAAAAAAAAGACAGAGAGGAAGAAGAAAAGAAAAAAAAAACAGATGAGGAAAAAGAAGAAGAGAAATAATTAGAAAGAAGGAGAAGAAGAGTGAGAGAGAGTTGCAGAGGGAGAGATGAGAGAAACCAACCACCACATACCCAGTTCAACCACCATCACCACCCAATCTAATCACCATTACCATTAATTAGTGGAACCAGAGAGAGATGAGTTGATGGGATTTATACCATGGAAGGAAGGAGGAGTGAGAATTAAAAAGAGGGAAGAAAGAAGAAAAGAGAATGGAGAGGAGGAAGAAGGAAAGAAGAAGGTCTGGAAAGGAAAGAAGAAGAAAAGAAGAAAAAGGAGATAAAAATAGTTTTAGATTTTCAAAAACAATCGAATTTTTTATTTGTTAAATTATACATTTATTAAAATATTTGTTTAAAACAGAAATTAACAAAAATACACTTAAAAGATAACTCACATAATGTTATTCTCATTTGTACTATTAGACACATTTTCGTTGTTTTTATTTTCTAAATTTGTTTTTTAAATAATTTATCAAACGCATTTTCAAATCCTAAAAATGCAAACTCATTTTCTTGTTTTCATTTTCTAAAAATGTTCTGATGAAGAGGAAGATTCGTTCTGGGTTCCGTTGTCAGCGGCGCGCCCCAATCTATCCATTGCTGCACGCGTTCCGTTAATCGAGTGTCGTGGATGAACCGTTCTCGACGGCGCTCACTCACCTTCGTGATGGCGACTCAGTTTTGCCGGCTTTGGTGGTGGGTAGCGGTGATGATTTTTACTGGCTGCGTAATACGTCCTTTCAATCTCGTCATCCTCATGTGCAAATGTATTTTCCTCGCATTGTTGCTCCGTGGGGATGGGTTTACATAGCGGCAAATCATTTTGACTATTTTTATATTGCAGATGAGACGAAGGCTGACATAATGACATTGATGGTGACAAACCACTAGAAGCGGCGGATTTCCTCAACTTGAGCTTTGGCCTAATGTCGATTCACACATGTTTTATGAAGTGCCCAGATATCCTACTTTGTTCATCTTAGCTACTGTCAACTGTAGCTTTTGGGAACTCACAGTAGGTCAGTATCCTACGAACCTGATTCCAAAAAGTGGATTAACAGTCACTACTTTATTTCCCATGTCTTTGGTCCAGTTGCATTTGAGTTGGGGGTCCATCAATAACCATGCGAAAATGATTTACAAAATGGCATTAAAGGATTTTTGTTCTTGGCGGATGCATCTGGCTGTTAAATTCTTTCTTGAGCGAATAATGGATAATTTGTGGAAGAATTTCACAGAACAGACCATTCTGATTTTTGGTTCACTAGCTCTCTTTCTTGTTATATTTTGGAGAAATATAGAGATGGTTTGTGCTAATAGGGGTTGGATCTTACAGTGGGTTAGTTTTGAGATATAAGTACGTAGTTTTAAACTATACATATCCAGGATTAAAAGCCCTCTAATAGCATGTAATTTGGCTGAAGTTTGATACCCGAGTTTGATAAGTATGACTACAAAATCTGTCAAAAACAGGGGTTGCAGTTTCAGTTTTCAAACACTTACTTTGGACTGCCTTATCTTGTAAGTTAGAGCTCCGTTTCTGTCAAATTTTATATAGTTTCAAAGTTTATTTAATCGGCTTCTGGATGCATGTAAATTGGTAAATTTTTATTGAGCTTAGGGTGTTTAATTCTGAGTTCAAAGTTTAATACACAGTAGCTGAAATTGTGTTAGTTTCTCTGATGCCTTTGCTGAATCTTTTCTTCTTTATCCATGTTTGATATTTGTATTTATTATGAAAATTTCTATATGCTTGCATGCATGCGTGTGTGTGTGTGTGTGTGTGTGTGTGAATTTGATTATGTGCAGTCTCATTATTTGGTTATGATCCTCCATAGGAAGTGGATGCCACAGTTGAGCATGACGACATGCGAACATATGGAATGGGCAATTAATTTGTTCTCTGAGCTGGCAAATGCCATTCCAAGAATTGATGAAGCCATGAGCTTTGCAGAGATGTGCTAAGGTGAGATTCATATTCCATTATGTTTGTTTCTTTGCAATTCCCACTTGCTCTTTGCTATCTTGGTAGAGCTCCTTGCATATGCTACTTAATTTATATTAGCTTGCGTCCTTGGTTCGCAGTTGCTATTGTATTAATCATGATATGCATGTGCAGTAATCTAGAGACGCTAAGCCAGGTGCTATATGGTTTGATGGTTTTTCTTGCTGAGTCACATGAATTTCCAGCAATAAGAAACTGATGGATATTGCTTGCAAGCTTGCTGCATGGAGGTGTCTTTTCTGTTTCTTTGGCTGATTTTGTCTTGGTGACATGTGCTGGCAATTTGAGAACATAGAGAAGTGGAAATTCCTTGTTCAGTCTCAATGTTTATTTCGGAACTAGCAGCAAAGTTTCAAAGTTTTATTTTATGTTGTTTGTATAATTTCCTTTTTTTTCCCTTGATGTTACACATGAGTTTTGGGGTGTGACAATGGTTTCCAAGGTGGAAATGATTTATTAATTTTATGATATGTGAGTACTTTTTCCTTTCAGGTTTATTTGACATTGGGGGTCTCATTCATTGGTGAAAATATATGAGGGGAGATGTGATGGTGGCCATTGTTGCTACAATTGGTAACATTCTACAAGGATATGGGATAATGCTACAATTGCTGGTACTTATCCGCTACTGAATTATATATCAATTTATTTTAACGTTTAAAGTTAAAGATGTTTGAACTAAAATTGCAAGCCTTCTCCATTCTTCTGCAATAAGGGATGCTACTGAACTTCGTATCTACTGCACATTAATAAACCAAACCCAACACTGCATATGCTACTGATATAAAGCATTTTTTAATTTGTTTGCAGGCTAATTTCAGTAAACAAATTGAAGAAACATAGAGGATTTGGAGCTGCGGTATCATGGGTTGATGTGCCTGGGATAATAACTTAGCAAAGAGGGAGGGAGAAGGAGATTGTGGAATTTTATCTGATGTGCTCTCCTTTAGTATTGCTGTTTTTTACTCATGAAATTTGAAGTGTTTATTTTATCATTTTTGTATTAACTATGGGAGGTTATGGTTTGGTTTATGAGTTTGGAATGGAAAGTTGAGGACTTTAAAACTAATTGCAGGTCACTTGCCTAATGGATTTGATTCTATACAGCCATAAGGAGGTGTTTCTTAGGGAAGCTTGTTAGGTGAGCTGCATATGCCTACAATTCAATAAAACTTGCTTCTGGACCTTTAAGCCTAATTTCTCTCTTTTTTGGTCTTGGTCTAATTTTCATTTGAGCTGGGAGTTTGGCTTTAGCCTTAATTCTTTCTGTTTTGTTGAATGTAGTCCATCCAAACTGGTTTTGTTTCCTTAGAAAGCAAGCAGAGAGGGATGCTACATATTTAAAAGGCTCCATGAGAAAAAGAATGGAGTTCCTCTGCAGATATGGGATGCAACTTAAGGAGGAGGTAACCCTTATCAGAAGCAATTACATCCCTTTCTATGTTGTTTTTTTTATTTCTGTTGCTCCTCACTAAGAACTTGGATACATCATATCCAAAATGAGAAATGAGAAAATAAAATTATATCCAAAACAATCAAATCTCCCCTTGCCAACCATAATTAGCTCCAAAATTTCAACAACCGAAAAAAAAAATTCATAATGGCACAAATTTGCAATTGGGAAAAAAAGATAGAGAGGAAGAAGAAAAGAAAAATAGAGAGAGAGAGAGAGAGAGAGAGAGAGAGAGAGAGAGAGAGAGAGAGCAACCAACCACCACATGCCTAGCTCAACCAGTATCACCACCTAATCTAACCCAAGCAACCATTAATTAGTGGAACCAGAGAGAGGTGGGTTGGAAGGAAGAAGTGAGTTAAAAAGAGGGAAGGAAGAAGAAAAGAGAAAGGGGAGAGAGAGAGAGAGCAACCGCCACATACCTAGCTCAACCATTATCACCACCTAATCTAACCACCACAACCATTAATTAGTGGAACCAGAGAGAGGTGGGTTGATGGGGATTTATGCCGTGGAAGGAGGAGTGAGACTGAAAAAGAGGGAAGGAAGAAGAAAAGAGAAAGGAGAGAAGAGGAGGAAGGAAAAGAAACAGGAACGGGTTTGGGAAGGAAAGAAGAAGAAAAGAGGAAGAAAGAAAGAAAAAAGAGAAAAGAGAAAAAAGAAGAAAAAAAAAAGGAGATAAAGATAGTTTTAGCTTTAAAAAAAATTATTTGTTAAATGATACATTTTTTAAATATTTTTTTAAAACAGAAATTAGCAAAAATACACTTGAAAAATAACTTACATAATGTTATTCTCAATTTGTACTACCAGACACGTTTTTATTGTTTTTATTTTCTAAATATGTTTTGTAATTAATCTACCAGAAGGATTTTCAAATCTTGAAAATGCAAATTCGTTTGGAGTTGTCTTGCCGTGGCTTCCGTCGACATTTGCGTTCGTTGTCGTTGATTTCTCGTTCCCTCGGCTTACGCCGTTGGAGGTCACTGACTTCAGGAACCACACAAGACCGTGGATTTTCTACCGCAAAAGGAGTTGTTCGCACTACAAATCTCCATCAAAGCGGTTTTTTATTTATAATTGAACAAAAGCGAGCTCAAGATCAGGAGCCAAAGCGGACCGAGAAGAAAAAAGAAAGGCTACTCACTATTGGGTCAAACTGCAATTCATTTGAGAAGAGAACCGCCTTTAGTTCGGCTCGCCATACTAATAACAGAGAGTTGAAATAGTTGGAGGAGGGAGATCCCTCAGTCAATCGACCCCGAAGAAAAGGTTTCCAGCTATAGGGTTGGTTGGACGACGTACACCATGACCGTCCACTCGGTTCGAACGCCGATGTAGAGGAAGATTCGATCTGGGTTCTGTTCTTAGAGGTGCACCCTAATCTATCCATTGCTGCACGTGTTCCGTTAATCGAGTGTCGTGGATGAACCGTTCTCAACGGCGCTCACTCACCTTCGTGATGGTGACTCAGTTTTGCCTGCTTTGGTGGTGGGTATTGGTGATGCTTTTTACTGGCTGCATAATACATCCTTTCAATCTCGTCATCCTCATGTATAAATGTATTTTCCTCGCATTGTTGAGAGTGTTGCTCTGTGGGGATGGGTTTACACAGCAGTAAATGTATTTGTTGATGCACACATGTCGCATTTCTATTAGTAGGAATGTAAGAGCTCCTACTTATATGGTAAAGAGGGAAGTATTTTCCCAAAAATAATTGTATAGTGAAATGTCAATTACGCCCTTATTACAAGTAAATTGGTTTAATTACCCTGAGCTATATATATAATTCTCTAAACCCCTAAAATGCCCTTGATAATATAAAATAAAACAATCTAATATCAAGGGGCCAAAACAATAAAATACATCCATGTCTTGGGTGTGCTCTCAAATGATCTTAGATTCAAGTCCTATGGTACCCGTGTGTGTGTTTCCTCCATTCTCTCTTCCTAACTTTGACAAATAAAAAATTATTATAAGAAATAAAATTCATTTTCCAAAATTTTAATGGCCCAAGTACATGAAATTTTGAATCCATGCATCCAACATGGGCTTTATTCGGACAGGTGAAATTTATGCTAAATTTGCCACCAACTTTTGCAACGGCATTGAAGAGAGCTCACATACTTCCCTTCTAAAAAAGTGAAAAAACTAATCATAGATGAGACAACGGATTTATTGGTAAAGGGATCCACATACTTGAGACAAATTTGTATATATTTTTTTATTCATACAGAAATAGCAACTTACCATTTGAGAACGTTTAACAAACTTGAAATTTTAGCATTTCTACCATTTAGAAGTATCAAATATGACATTGATAATCCCTAAATGGCATGAGAACGTTGGAGTTGCTCTTATATCTCTCTGTCACACATTGAAGCAAATTAAACCCTTGGAAGAAAAAAAATGCAGAGTCTCTGTCTCAAACCACCCAACATCTCCCCACCAGCAGAAACCATTGCCAGCAACCAAGATCTCCTAACACCGGTCTTTCTATGCATTCCAGCTCGTTCTCTACTTCGCTTCAAGTGCGTCTGCAAGAATTGGTTCGCTCTCATCTCCAACCCTAAATTTTGTGACACCCACACCTCCAAAAACCCGTACTGCAATGTCTCAGCCTTCTTCTTTCACACGGCAATACATGATTTCTACTTCATATCAATTCCGAACAATGAAAACCAGTCTGGATCCCTCTTGAAACCTCCCAGGATCATCAAACACCCACCGCGCATCAAGATTTTGCAATCCTGCAATGGCCTGCTCTTGTGCTGTTCCTTACAAGAAATTACAAACACAAGTAGTAACCCCAGATGTTATTTTGTTCTCAATCCCACAACCAACAAATTTTCAGCTATCACTAATTCACCATATGCTACTAAATCCACAAGCATTTTGGGGGTTGCTTTGGCTTTTGACCCTTCCAAATCGCTTCATTACAAGGTCCTCTGCATTCGGTGCATTGCTGGATCTGTTATATCTTTCCAGATAGAGATTTATTCGTCTGAGACTCGAAATTGGACACTTCGTGAGTCCACCTTTCTTAGGCCATTCCATATAGACTTTAGCCACGGGGTGTACTTCAATGGCGCAATCAATTGGATTAGCCGTACAAGTAGGGTGTTACATTATAACATAGATGAAGAAAGTCATGGAATGGTGTCTAGGCCTCCGAGTTACAATGTTTTTCGCAAGAGGGAGTATAGATATTTTGGAGAGTCTCATGGCCATTTGCACCTCATCGAAATTTATAGGCCTTGTGTTACTCAATTTGACGTGATGGAGATGGGGGGGGACTACTCTGGCTGGTTTGTCAAGTACCACGTCGATCTTGATCCAATAGCCGCCGCATTTCCTGAGATGGTCCCGGAACATAATGTTGTTGACCCTAGCAAGGAGGAAACTTGGTATTATCATTATGCATTTGTTGTTCTCTTTCTTGCTCGAGAAGTAAACAAAGAGGGTTCATCTCTGCTGTTGCATATTCCTTGTAAGGTCATCTCTTATAATCTGAGGGATAAGAGCTTTGAGAAAGCTTGTGAGTTAACTTCCAAAGGCACTGAGAGTAAGAGATCATTGCAAGTTGGATGGCGAGATGCTTACCATTATATGGAGACTTTGGCTTGTGTGTGATGGCAATGGCATTTCTCTCCCATGCTGTTTCTGTCTATTTTTTTGTTTTGGTTGTAAGATGAACAATGTTTGCGGTTAGAAAAATTCTACTTACTTGTGCATTTGACATCATTCCAACGGCTTACAATTTCGTACTGCTCAATTATTATCGATACATTGAGAGATTGGCTAGTGTTTGAAGATATTTTTATTCTTGTCGTTGATCTGAGTATTAATTTTGTTGTTGTTGTTTGCCAAGGCAAAGTAATTACGACACAAAATTCTTAATGGTACCAAATGCCAAATAAATTTTTTAAATCTACTGCCCCTTCTACAGTATATTTCTTCTGCTATTATCACCATTCTTTGCATCAATTACTCCTCTTACCTCAAGACAACCCCCAAGATCAAATATTTTCTTCCCAGCGCTATTTTGGGTCGGGGACTATTTCGACAGATTGTGAAAAATTCATGGGACAAATGGGACAGCCCCAATGCTAGTTTCTCTCTAAGTCTGAGCTGTCACCATACGGCACTGAGATGCAGGGTTCTTTACAATTTGGAAGTGCTGGATTTTATCAGTGCATCTAGACTTTTTGGGCACTGTTTGAATAGGTTTCGGTCTCTCTTTTATTTTATTTTATTTTATTTTTCTCTCTAAATTTTGGGGTGGGGGGAATCGAACACATGACCTTAGATGCAAAGGTAAATGCTCTTAATCACTTGAGCTACAAGCCCCTTGCAGATTTCGGTCTTAATTGTTGATTTGAGTATTAATCTTAATTGCAATTCTAGCACTCGATTTACGCACAATGTATGCATTTATAAATAATAATAATAATATAGAGCTTAATTTATTGCATGCAGGTCTTTCATTGCAATAGGTAAAGGGAGAGGGATAAAATAGCATATCAACTTGAAAATCTGCAAAATTGAAGTATCAAATGAAATTTACAATCTCCACTTCTTCCCATTTCAATCATTTTCCCCCCTCCCCTGAAGCAAAGACACAAGGAATGAAAAATTTGCTGGTTTCGGTGAGAGAATTGTGCAATGAAATTTTTGTGGAAATTTTAAGTAAAGGCATAAGTGCATGTGCTGTCCACCTATGCAAGAAGAAAGAACATGAAAAAAGAAAGAAAAAAAAAAAAAAAGTTCAGAAACAATAAGAAAAGAGGAGCTGCAAGCTCTCTCTCTTTCTCTCTCTGTGTCAAGGCTTATGAAGATATCTTCCAGCAACTAATGCAGCTTCCATGACAAGAGTTATAACTTCAACAACATCTTGAACGTGACATGTGTTCCCATTAAACGTTTTCCCTTTTGAGTTTCTGAATTCGGCCATGCAATTTAGGAACTGTTGGCTGCACTCTGAGCTTAGATAATCATCTGCACCACAAACCACAACACCCCAACATAAGAAATGAAGAAAAACAAAAGAGAGGCTAGCTTTTTGTATTAGATCATGTACACAGACAGCTTACCCCAAAACAAAATTTATAATCTTTTTTTTTTATCAACCACCTAATTAAATATTACTACCATCCAAAAGATTAGTTTTGTTTTAGTTCGAAAGTTTTGGCTGCACCTAATCCTATCTCTGTACCACACCCCCGACAATACAAAAGCTCATCAAATTGTCTGTCTGTAGTTTACATCTTGTGAAGAATCAAAAGTGTGCATGATCTTTCCTTGACTGAAGAAATATTACTTCAAATCCATGGTTGCTGGTTAGACATTATTGTGCATCTCTAAGAATTACACCACTTGTGATGAAAGAAACAAATCATCTTTACCAACCATTGATTTTTTTTATTTTTTTTTTTTGCTTTAATTTTTCCAACCCATGTAACAAAAAAAAATTGAAGAACAATCCCAGCAGAGCAGAATAAAATTGTAAAATAATTTGGAGGATTAAGAAATGAACTTACTGTTCTTAGATTGAACGCAGGCATCATGCTTCATGCAGCATTCATCAAGGCCATCACAGGGTTCCTCCCCTGGACATCCGCTGTACAAGAGTCCACAATACTTTCCATATCTTAAAAATGGAGGCACTGTCACCCAAAATTAAAAACAATAAAAAGAAATTAAATTCACAAAAAAAAAAAAGGGGGTGATTTAATTTAGTGGGACGATTAACTAAATTTAATTAAAATAAAATTAGTACCTGTACAGAACTCTGACTCACACTGTCTACTGCAATCTTTACTCTGCAAATTTTTAGCATTTATAGGAAGAGAGAACATATGTTATGATTTGAAAGCAACTGAGAACCAAAAGAATATATATTAAAAGTAAGATGATGAAGAAGATTAAGAAGATGATGGCAAGGAGCAAACCAGAACAATAGAGGCATCTGTGGCTTGAACACCAATGTTAAGGGCATTTACATGGATGGAATCAAAGTAGAGGACAAGAAAAGAGAGGGCAAGAACACACTTCAAGGACTGCTTAAGAACCATGGTTGGGAAAAGCAAGCAGAGAAAAATGCACTGAAATTTGAGGGGCTTGCTTTTGCAAATAGGGCTCTGAATTTTATTATTTTTATTTTATCAGAAAAGAGTGGCAGAGAAAGTGAGAGGTGTGGAAAATAGCTGAGAAGGCTATGTGTAGCTACGGGGAGGAGTGAGATGGGGGAAGAGAAGAGGTTGGCTTTGTCTTGTAATGACTCGTGATATGTTTTTGTAGTGTTCCTTCACACCTCTTACCAAAATCATACACATATTTTTAATCTCCTTTTTTCCTTTTTTTTTTGTTTTTTGGTTTTCTTTGAATTGAGGGACTGAACCGTTTTTGTACTGGGAATAATCCTAGAGGGCTGAGGGACTACATTTTTCAACTATATTAGCAAAATATATTGTGTGGCATGAAAATATTTAGCTGTAAGTCGTTCTTATAAATCACAATAACACGTGCATAACCTGTGATTTGTAGTTAAAAAAGCAAGTGCTCCTTACGTGTAAGAAGCCAAATAATGTTACAGAGAAAAGCATCAACGAGATTATTTTTGACTATATGTAAGTGTTAGGTGACGGGTCCATTACATTTGAACACGTGTAATCTTTTAATTGGATAATTTTCTCTAATAGATATTTGTGGGTGACTTTTTTTTTATAGATGTTTGTGAGTAGTTGTGGGGTCCATTTCTTGTGGGTGTGAACACTTCCCTGCTTTTGCAAGAAAAGAAAGGGGAAAGTGATAGAAAACTTTACTAGTTGACTTGTTTATCTTGGATAGTTCCTAGTTGCCAAGTTACAACTTGCTTCTGTACGAACTATTTGCTGCAAACTGCAGTTTATGTGTCAAGTTGTAGAATCTTTTTTTCTTTTTCTTTTTCTTATTAGCAAAAGAAGAATTTATCACACATACACAACTAAGATACCATGAGGGTCGGAACCTGAAATCTCTTATCCTGTTGGCTCCTCTCTGTTCTATATGTTTGCTTCACATGTGCAACGTCTAAAATTTTTCTTTGTTGGGTATAGGTGTAAAAATGATTTGTTGGGCCTAGAGCTTTTTGGGTCGGCCAGAGAAAGAGTACGCCTGGACCCCATAAAATTTAAGTCCGTTCAAACCCAACCAAAAAACTCGAACCCTATCCAAAACATTGATCTTTTCTCAACTTTCTTTTGCCATTGATTTTTGGGTTTCTAAACTATAAGCTTGAAGTTTTATTGGTTTTTACTTTCAATTTTTATACGATAGTGTTAGGAACATCAGACATATTTTATAGAATATTTTAGCACATATCTTTTTTTTAATTTAAATTAAATACCACGAAGTGTCCCTACACTTAGGGTGGGATTAATTACCCCTCGGAATTCGGCTTGCTCCTAGCCACAAAGTGCTTCCAATGGGTTTCGAACCCCTACCATTGTGGCACCAGGTAACTCGCTAACTAGAGGCCATCATATTTTAATCAAGCAAGTTGTAGCTAATTTTTTATCTTTAAAAAAACAAAGTTGCGATCTAAAAAACATTAAGGGAATCAACTTATGACATTTCTCACCACACCAAAACCAAATAATATTCTAGACGGCATGGCAGAAACAGGTAAAACTCAGAATAGATGTAGTTTTACTACTCACCTGAGCAGTGTCATTCTCGGCAAGGCTTCGACGGACACCCTCCCCCAAAAGATATTCGCCGGACAAAGCATTGGCCACGCAAGAAAACATAACCAAGGCAGCAAAGCCTAGAGGAATAACACCACCATTGAGGCCCATGATGTCAGATATTCTTGCATTGGCCATATTGGGGTGGCCTCTGTAACATAGAAGGACCTCAAGGAAGAACCCAAGCCCTTCTATGTAGGGATTTTGTTTCTAAAAATCCTTTTCAACTATGGAAATGCATGCCTCTATATAACCATTGCCATGTTTGTCTCTCCTGCTTCTCTCTGCCTAAAAATAGCCCCTCTATATGTCCATTTTTAGAAGCTCCCAACGGAAAACTATCCAGAAAAAGATGATGATTATTTCTATGTTTAGTTATGTCCTTAACTTCTGGCAACCTAGTCTTCTCTGGAATAATAGCAAGGCGAGGACCTTTTTTGGGTAAAATTGGGTGCTCGAGCCCAAACAAAAGAGGATTTCTACAAAATAAATTAACAATTTTTTTTTTCTATTATTCCTATTATACCTTGTTTCACGCACTATGTGACGATTTCCTTTTTATATTTAAAACGGGTTGGACCAGATTTTTATTGGTAGCGGAAGTTAAAAACAAAAAAAATTTAAAATGAAAATTTTTATATAATCAATCCCCAACTTTAAAATGTTGTTTATCAATAGCCTTACACAAGTTTCACAGAGCAGCTAAATTCAAAAACGCAACTCCCCGTTTCCATCAAAGGGTACTTTCAGCTATTGTGAAATGAAGTTACAAGAGCTCTACCTTTCCATCAAAGGGTACTTTCAGCTATGGTGATACGAAGTTACCAAGAGTCCATCTCACGTAAAATAATTCACTATCAATCCGTCACATCACGGGATCAGATTTAGGCACAACCCAACATAGGTTTAGATAGGCATTGGCCCAATGTGGGTTCGCATGCACGAAAGCCCAACACGAGCTTGGATTGGGGTTGATCCAATATGGGTTCGTATGCACATAAGCCCAACGTAAGTTCATATGGACATTGACCCAATATAAGTTCGCATGCACGTAAATCCAATGCGATTTTGGATGCGCACCGCCCAACATGGGTTCGGATATGCACCACTCAACGTGGGTTCACAAGCGCATTACCCCATGTTAACTCATGTACAAGTGGCCTGACATGGGTTCGTGGATATATTCAAACGCCCGCACTCCCCAATCCACATAAATCGAGGGACAACGTAAACACGGTTGGGAGTTGATAACGCACAACTCACATTAACCGGAAGTGGCGAAAGTGGACATAAGACATGCAAAGTGAGGCTTGCATCCCAAGTCTATCATCAAGTATAAATGTGAAGTTCCACAACTAGAGATAGGTATGCGATTTCAAATTAATTGGTGCACTCAAATACATACAAAAATTGACTTGAGCGTCGGAGTATATTTTGCAAGTACCCCTCCCTCTCTTATTTGATTTCGAAGAAGTGTTACTTGGAGATTTATTTATTTTGTGTGCGGAGTAAAGCCAAGAACCTTTGGAAGACATTCTTATTGTAAGAATTTCTGCTCCAACAGTTGGCACCGTATGTGGGAAGTTCAACGGAGCTCATCATGATGGGATCGGCCTGAAAATGAACCTGGAATGAACACATCTGTAGGATCTGAACTCAACCCAGCATTTGGAACAATCTTGGACCTTTTTTTCTGCTGATCAACGGATGGTCTCTGCCTTGGACCTGGTCGAGAAGCACATTTCGACTGGTTGAGTAATGGGCCCGACATATCAGATAGCTCAGATTCGTCAGGAGAATAACCACCGCTATCTTCTTCCTCTTGAGCATGTCTCTCTGCGTAACTTATTCGAATGAGATATGAGGAATCCTCCTCGAGTTGGAAAGCTCGATCAAAGCTGACTATATGACCTATTAATTCTGTCTCATGTAGATCCACACTAAGATCAACCCCGAGGTAAGATGGGTAGACAATATTATCCCAATCTTGAGAAATATGAAGAAGCGTGTTGGAATCGGCCACTGGATTCACTCATGAGTAAGGACAATCTCTGAACGGGTTGGGTTAGGCACTACAAAATAAAAAAAACCATTTAATAAGTTTCCTCTAAAAATTCGTATCATAATCAATATCAGTAGAGCAGTCATAATCAAGAATACCAGGTTCAGGCCCAAATGATGAAGGAATAGAAATACAAGACATCTTAGGGCCTGCCCAATTCCCGGTAATCATTAAGGGTCGGGTCTTCCAATCTGTCGCGGAAGACGGTTTGTAGCCGAAGAATTTACGAGTAGGTTGAGGGGTTAGGTAGAAATACTCAGTCTCATATCTAACCGTGGCAACATAATGGTGGTAGAAGATATCTAAGAAGCCTAGTGACACCTCCTCCCATTTGAGGCCAACTGCCAGCATATCACTAATCAATAAGTATGAGTTCGGATTTAACTGCATAGGATGGAGGTTCAAAGAATTCAACACAAGGTGAAATAAAGGGGAGAAGCGGAAACCTAATCAACTCTAGGTGAGATGGTGAGAGCACTAAAAGCTCCCTTCAGGATTCCAACCCCTGTGTACATATTCGCTCCCTTATGTATCCAATCTATAGTAACATCATTAGGAATGCGGAATTTCTCTCGCATCTTATTTATCTCAAGCCTCAAGGGATATCCCACCTTTGACTTCGGCTAAAGGTTAAGTCTCGACGTCGAAGTAATTAGAAAGCAAGCAGACGAAACGAGAGTTGAATGAGAGAGGCAACTTGAGGAGAGGGTGCGTATCACGAAGTCAGTTTAAATGTGAGCTTGGTTCAAAAACCGGCGCAACCCAAACTGGATAAATTAGACTTGAGGGGGTTCAGCTTAGTCAAAACACAACCCCGGATTGAAAAGACCCTAGTCGAGTAAGTCTCCTGAGAAGTCAACCATAGCTTCAAATAAGCGTGACTAAGGAAAATCCTTTTTAGAGAAAGCAAGTTGGTTATTCACGTAGACTCAAAAATGGCAGGAGTGATACCACGAAGCAATTGAAGAGTGTAAACTCCAAGTTTAGACAGACTAAAACAATTATAGAGACATAAGCTATGGGCATTAAGCGTGAGTGCACCGTCACTATTATCGTTCCCTGGCATATTACATGTACGGGTTAATTAGAAAATTGCACAGTATGCATATGTCAATTGACTTTAGTTTGTAAATTTACTAAGCTAGCTACACCTAGAACATATTATAATTAAGGTGAACAGTGTCCCAAGCCAACTTCACTTTACTTATTAATTTTATGTGTTTTGGGAAGCACAGATGATGGGTACAATGCCAGTTGTATAGTAGGTGTCAGCATAAGGTCAACGTCAGAACTTTTGATATTATTATTATATATTCCCCAGGGAACATATACATAACTTTGCCTTATATACATATATATATATATATATTAATATATGCACACGCAGACTACAGGTAGTAGTGTCTACATATCGTTACCAACATATATAAAAACATATATATGCACACGCATCATATTTCCTTCATGTATACATATGTTCTTCACTTGCATACAAGTACATAAACATGTAACTTTATATATATGTTCATCACAACTGAATTAGTACGAATAGAAGTGCATAGATTATTGCATATTCAGTTGGTACCTGAACAAAGAAATTATTGACGATGAAGGAACCCACAAAGAAGAAGAATGATTGGTGATGGATCTGGCAGAATAGATTACAGAAATAAAGCAGCACCCAGGTGTGGACTTGTTTGTAGGCCAGCCGTAAGGAAGTACCAAAACATCGTTCATAAGATGACATACAATCGAGCAAGAAGCCAACGCAGATTCTGAGGGATTTTTCCTCTTCTCCTTTCACCTATTTCTTTCTTTCTCTTTTCTTTTGTTTTCCCTTTTGTTGCCTCTGCAATATATTCATCTTCTTTTATGAGTGAAGAGGGAAATGCAAAACTCTAAAGAAGAGGGAGGAGTAATAAATTGGTGTCAGGAACAGGTTTTGAAAAACTAAATTGTCAGGGTCATGGGAAATCCATTATTTTTTGGAAATCTTCCGCGTGCATAGTGGGCTATGTAGGGAATCTTGTCGAAATGATGGACATGCAATTGTCAGAATTGAAATAAATTCCTTGCCACATTACCAGCTGGTAGGTACTCAAGTATGTCATTGTCTATCCTCAAGCAAAAGTGTCTTCCTCATTTTCGATAGTAATTAATAAGGTTTCTTGTGTTATTGTATCTGACATATTGGACTCATGTAGATATGTCTGTGCCCTAGTGATCTTTTATGACATTGTTAACTGTCATTGCTACCTTGTTGATTGGCAAGTCATGTACAATGATCCAAGAGGGCAAGGATAGTATCCCAAAGAGAGTGTCAACTAAGTTGAGTTTTTCCTTCAACCCACACGCTAAGCGCGATCTGGAAGAGGAAAGAAAAGGGCAATGTGGGAGCAAAATAATTCGCTATCGATCCACCACATCACGTGATTAGATTTAGGCACAACCCAACATAGGTTTAGATGGGCATTGGCCCAATGTGGGTTCGCATGCACGAAAGCCCAACACGAGCTTGGATTGGGGTCGATCCAATATGGGTTTGTATGCACATAAGCTCAACGCAAGTTCATATGAACATTAGCCCAATACAGGTTCGCATGCACATAAACCCAATGTGGGTTCGCATGCACAAAAGCTCAACACGAGCTCGGATTGGGGTCGATCCAATATGGGTTCATATGCATATAAGCCCAATGTAAGTTCATATGGACATTAGCCCAATACAAGTTCGCATGCGCGTAAACCCAATGCGATTTCGGATGTGCACTGCCCAACACGGGTTCAGATATGCACCACTCAACATAGGTTCACAAGCGCATTACCCTATGTTGACTCATGTACAAATGGCCCGACATGGGTTCGTGGGTATATTCAAATGCCCGCACTCCCTAATCCGTATGAATCAGGGGACAACGTGAACATGGTTGGGAGTTGATAACGCACAACTCACATTAACCGGAAGTGGCGAAAGTGGACATAAGACGTGCAAAGTGAGGCTTGCATCCCAAGTCTGTCATCAGGTATAAATGTGAAGTTCCACAACTAGAGAAAGGTATGAGATTTCAAATTAATTGGTGCACTCAAATACATACAAAAATTGACTTGAGCGTCGGAGTATCTTTTGCATGTACCCATCCCTCTCTCATCTTATTTCGAAGAAGTGTTGCTTGGAGATTTATTTATCTTGTGTGCGGAGTAAAGTCAAGAACATGTGGAAGACATTCTTATTGTAAGAATTTATGCTCCAATAGGGGGCCAGGTTAAAGTGAGAGAGATCACAAAGGCATCAAATTGGGTTTGCGTTTCTCCACTAATGAATCTCTAAATGATGTTGATTGATATCATGATCTCCAAATGATTTGCTACGGTTAATAGCCCTTTGAATTTACCAAAATAGTCTCAGTAAAAGTCATCTGTATTATATATATATATATATATATATATATTGTACAATTGTATCCAAGAATAATATCAATAAATCACATTCTTTACAGAATGTGAGCGAAATTGAGATCTAGTGTTCATAAGAGCCAAGAGGTTTTTCTTGTAAACGAAAGGTGTTTTTATTACTAGTGAAATTTATTGGGGCGACGCATGCACAATACTGAATCTTTATAAATTATTGTGTTCTTTGTTTGTTTGTTTTATTGCTTGGTGTGTGTGTGTGCTCACGTGCACACGCACGCTATTCGTCATAGTCTATCGATAACAAGGTCTTGGAGTCTTCCACACTACAAGTGGTATCAGAACTGCATTAGCAGCAAGTGCAGGCTTATGCCCAAGTATTCCTATAGTTTTAAGGACATTAGCGTGTTGGAGATGATGGAGCTAAAGCAGCCGCCATTTGACAAGGATAACTTTACATTATGGCAAGAAGGATGAGGAACACCCTAGGCCACCTAGGTCTCAGTGTTTGTCTTGGCAGACAAAGACATGAAGCTGGAAACCACGACATTGGAGGAGTGAGACACGGTTAGTGAGTTGGGTAGGGGTTCGATTGAGAACTATAAAGCCAATGAGGTTAAATTCAATATGATTGAAGACATTGCGAAGCAAACATTGAAAAAGCTTGAATATATGTATGTAGGAAGGTCACTTTCAAACAAAAACTTTTCTTGAAGGATGAACCCCTAAATCTTCAAACGGAAGAGGGTGAAGATCTCTTGGAGCATTTAAACACCTCTAATAAGTGTGTTGCAAACTTGTAGAGAATAGAAGATAAGGCTATTTTTGTCTTGAGATCCTTACATTCATCATACAAGCACTTCAAGACAATGCTTAAGTTCGGCAAGAGCATGTTCAAATTTGAGGAGGTTGTGAAAGATATTCTCTTCCATCATAGGATAAATGATGGGGAGAGCTCTCAAGGTGAAGGTCTAGTTGCAAAGGTCGTTGAGAGGGATCGTTCAAGTTAGCATGAAGGTGAGAAAGGTAACATGAGTAGGTCAAAATTCAAGGCTAAAGATGGTTGTTTTGAGCGTGGGTCAAAAGAACACTAGAAGAATAATTGTCCCACATAGAAAAAGAAGAGGAACAAAGGGAAGTCAGTGGGCACAGTGGGGGTTGCCATGGATATCAATGGTAAGCTTTTATGTGTTGATAAAACTAATAGTAATTTATTTTCTATATCTTCTTGGAGATCCTCTTCTTGCTGGATTTTGAATTCTGGGTGCTCATATCATATGTGCTCAAATAAGGAGTGTCTTTACACATATGAGAAAGTTGATGGTGTTTAAGTTGTGATAATGGACGACTCAATTTGTAAAGTTCAGGGCACATGTATGATTAAGCTAAAGATGCATTATGGCATTGTTAGGACATTGAGGATGGTAATATATATTTCAAGTTTGCATAAGAATCTAATTTCCCTTGGGACTTTTGATAAAAATGGTTACATGTACAAAGCCATAAGAGGGAAAATCATAGTCTCGAAGGGAATATGAAAACATTGGAAAAAACAACCCAACCACAAGGGGCGAGAGAAGAAGATGTTACGCAGTGATGGGTGGCTATTTTGAGAGATGGAGATGGGGCGTATGGCTGGGGCTGGTGGCTAAAACAAAATATTATTTTATTTATTTTTATTTTTATTTTTCCAATTTGTAAAAAAATTTAGATAAATTGAAGGTAATATGAAGGTCAATATATTTAATAAGGAAAATCTTGGAAAACAAAAGCTAAGCATTAATGACATTGTTTTAGTACAAAGAAAGTGACACATGACATGAGGAGAAGGGAGAAGGTCCAAAAAAGAAGGTTAGAGAGAAGGTTGCTAGCCGATTCAAAGCTTAAGGGGCAACATTGGAACCAAAAATGATTTAAAAAAATAAAAATAAAAAGATTACATCATAAAATATTTAAAGAGGAATGTAATCCTATATGGTATAAAAGTCAAAGGACTTGTATCAAAGTCACCAAATCCGAGGATTAAACCCAACTTCTCAATGAAAATTTGGATCTATATCAACTTTTCTATATTTTTTTTTTATGTACTCAACGACATGGAAATGTCAGTTGTTCAATGTGTCTACCTTCTTACACCCAAGTTTGAAACTCTCTCAAAAGATTATAGTAGTTTAGAGTAGTTTAAAACTATCGCTCGTATCCAAAAGCATTTTAGTTACAGAAGCTTCCATGCTCTACCTCCATCCATATTGAATTTTTTAAGTCTTCCGAAAAACATAACTGCTATGAGAACTAATTTACCCTGATCGCTCCATCTTCCTGAAAATCCATACCATTTATCCTGGCAATCGCCATTAGGATGGATCTGTCGTTTACAACTATAGCCAGTAGTAAACCCTACATTTCCATAAGCGCTGTGGGAAACAAGATAATGGTAATAAATTAGCGACATTGCAAAGGGCAAAATGCTTTGTAATATTTTAAAAGAAAATTAAACCAACACACACAAGTAACAAAATCTCAGTTGTAAGCAGTATTGGTGGAGCCCTTCTTTTCAAAGAAATACTCAAGAAGGGTTACTGAAGATTTGTCTGGTTTCATATATCGGATTTACCTGATGACTTCAATCACGATATTCAACACATTGAAATTGAGGGGATCTTCCTTCATCTGTTTCCTCTCAGTTATGCATACTAGGATGATAAAGATGGCCAGATACGAGAGCTGTGAGAATATGAGATTCTCCACAACCTTTCCCCTTCTCGTTTTCCTCCTTTCATGAGGTTGTAGAGGATTTTGATCATCATCTTTTATGGGAAGGAACGAAGTGTAAGGAGGAAGGTACCTTCGATTAAAACAAGAATCATTATCAGAGAGAAAAAAAAAAAAAAAAAGCTCATGAATTAATAATAATAATAATATATATCAACTACTCTAATTTAAAAGGAGAGGGAATTTGAACTCGAGTAGTGCAAGGTAGTGTCCAAACCAACTGGCATGGTTTCAAAGTTTCAAGGCTACGTGTAGGGGACCTTATTAATTAATTCAACAGAAGATCCATCTAGTTCCAATAAAAACTGAGTTGAGATGTATCTGTTAGTTGTGTCATTGATGAGATGAGATTCAAATATTTAAGAGAGAGAGAGAGAGAGAGAGAGAGAGAGAGATTGAAAGAAGCATGTAATTTGAGGTGAGTCTGTCTGATATATTACTGTGATGTCTTTAGTTAGTGGCAAACTAAGGAACCAACAAAACCTAACCAAAAGTCATCATTTTCTTCTATTATTCTAGTAGAAATGCATGTGGGTCCCTTTCCCCTAGGCCTAGGCTGAGTTGGTGCCTCTAAGTGAGGATCTTCACCTGCTAGCATATGCTTATTTAATATTTCATTTTCTTTGCCTCTTTTGGCAACTTGGCTATGAGGACTAGTTTTTTTTTTTCATTCCTTGTTTTTTGCCCTTGTCATCCACAATGTGTGGAAAAAGAGCTAACTAGTCCAACATTTTCTTGTTTACTAACTAGTTTATCACTCTTACATATTGGGATTAATTTTATGTTCATCTACTTCTGTGTGGATCAATTTTATATTCATGAAGTTTAATTTTTTTTTTGTGGGCCAAAAATCATTAAGTTCCATATACTAAAAACCGAATCACATGGTGATTCGACAATTAGTATGTTACAAAGTAGTAAAAATTATGATTCGACAATTAGTATGTTACAAAGTGATAAAAATAATTTTTACGACAGTCTAATATGTTATATTATAATAATCATAGGACTATAGATGTAAACGCGATTCTATTTAACTAATAATTATTATGATTGGCAATTGGACAGCAAACATGTTTGTCAAACGAGAAGATTTTTCTTACTTGTATGTATGTATAGATAATAAATAGATAGATGCATGGATGGATGGATGGAAAGAGAAAGAAACTAACATCATCAAGACGAATAATACCAAGATGGCCGGAGAAATGATCGAGAGGTCGACAATAGTTTCACCGGTATGTCTTGAATTCACACTTTGAAACAAAGCGCCAATGATTTTCTGGTAAGAATTCAGGCCACTTAAGCTGTCTGAACTCCACTCCAAGGACAAAAATGCTACCAACTGTACCATGATGAACCCGAAAACTGTGACAACCAAAAGTGAAGAATGGAGACTTGGAAGCAAGTGGAGGAACCCAAGTTTCCTTGTGTTCTTCAAAAGGTAATTACATAAGTGTTCTTTCTTTTTGAAAATTTTCCCCAAAACCCGAATCGAAAATCTCAAGCATGAGGGAAGCAATGTGTTGCCCAAAAGGACTTGAGGAATGAGAATGAGGAGGAGGCCTGAGTTTTTGCTGAAGACCATCATGTTTTCATTGGTTGGAACAAAGCCACAGCTTGAGAAGGTTGAAACTGTGGTGAAGAAAGAGAATGTGTGCATGTTTAGCCCCTTGTTTTTTAGTACATTTCTTGCACTTGAAATAACTGCTAGATAAAGTGAAACCATTAGCACCCCAAGACCATGAATCACTAAAAGATAACCTACAACCACACAACCCAAAAACTTGATTGAATTAAACTTCAAAGATTCACCATCTAATTGTTTATCAATTTGGTCCTGATCATAAACCACCACACCCAAATTTAAGTCTTGGAATTCAGGCTTGGATGCCAATGAGCCCAATTCAACATGATAAGAAACAATATTATTTGTGGGTGTTGATGAAGGATTAATATCACTGCTGGCTGAAGCAACTTTTTCTTTTGTTAGTAGCATGAGCTTGAACTTCCACAGCTGAAGTCCAACCATGGAGGTAAAGACCTCCCCACCTATGAACATCAAAATGGTTAAAATGATGAGCTGAGCATTGGAGAAAACCTCCATTTCAACAGTAGACATGCTAGAAACAGTTGAGGCAGAGACAGAGGTGAAAAACAAATCTAAATTCCTAGGCCGAAAAGAAGGATCTGTTCTTGACTTCAAAGCCTTGAGAACCCCAAAACCAAGAAAGGAGAGGGTGACAAAATAGACTAGCTCGATCCAAAATGGCTTTGCCCTACGGAGGACGAACCGATAATAACATACAAGTAGAAAACCCATGGATTTGCTAAGACAGGCTAGTTTGAGAAATGAACAACTACAAAGATGTTGCAATTTCTTGCCAAAACAAAGAAAGTTGTTCATCTTTGCTTAGTAATTGCTTTGAAAGATACTTTCTTGTGGCATATGGCTGTGCGTATAGGGTGGGGGTATTTATATATGGAGGAAACGTTCTTGATGGATTTTTTTCTTCTTCTTTTATTTATTTATTATTTATTTAAAATTGAACAATAACTTGAATTCAAAATTTCCTCGAAAGTAGTGAAGATTTCCTCGCAAACAACGAATACTTGAGCCATTATATGTCAAATGATGATTGATTTCTTTATAGAATTTTAGAGACACGTGGATGAGAAACAAAATAAAAAGAATATGCTATACGTGTGTGAACATTATGAGCTCGTTTGAGACTGCTTCTCTAGAAAGTACTTCTACTCATAAATGCTTCTAACAAAGGCGCTTTTATTATAAAATTTTTGAATTTTTCATAAATAAATAAAAACCCAAGTGCTTTTTGGAAAAGTATTTGAAAGTGCTTCCTAAAGTCTCCCGGAAGCGCTTCTAAACTTTTCCGTCACACAATGTTATAGTGTTTTTAGTTGTCAGAAAGCGCTTTTAGCCTTACTTCCAAGCAAGCCCTACACGTCTAACGATATGCTCATAGTTTCTTTCATTTGATCAAATATTAATGTAACCGTACATCATCCAATTGTACGACTTGGTCCATTGCATAAAACATGCATATTCATCGTACATCACAACATTAATTTTGATGAGACATGCTTAGAAATTTTATTGCCATATTCACAGAGGATAGTTTTTATTACCAAATTACGTATTTAGTTGTTAGGGATATAACTAAATAAGGGAAATTAAAGTCTTTTTTATTAATAAGGAGTTTATAACTTAAGTGGTTAAGAGCAGTTATCCTGCATCAAAGGTCCTGTGTTTGAATTCTCTCCTCCTCTAATATCACTTGTATAAAAAAATAAAAAAAATACAAATCTCTCTTATTAAAAATCACCTCTAAATTCACACACACACACACAAAACTTGTCTATCTTAACCGTACAATACGACGTGCGAAAAACTAAACACAACGCTTGAGCATCCAACATCCCGCTTGAACCTCCAGAGCACATAATCATTTCATGTAGCATCACACCTCTAAAAGCCAAATCACTAAAGCAAGTAAACCAAGTTTGAAAACCCCCGAAACTTGACCCTCTCATCTCTTGAAATATACTCTGTTGAGCCACGACTATGTGGCACACGTAGGGCTAGGCATCTCTACCGAGAACCCTATCGAACCGGACTAGTTGAACTGGTTTGGTCCGATTTTCTTTTTTTCTTTTTCTTTTTTTGAAAATTACGTTCCCTACCGAGAAGCCTATCAAACCAGACTAGTTGAACTGGTTTGGTTCGATTTTTTTTATTTTATTTTTTGAAAATTAGGTTGTGAACTGGATTGAATTGGAATCTATTGTTCAGTTCACGGTTTAGCTTTTCTCAAACCGCAGGTTCACCTAAACTGAACCGGTCATTTGTGATGATGATAACGGAGTCAAACCCGTATCCTTCATTTTGAAGCGAAGCCGTCATACCATTTGTGTTGATCTATAATTTTCACAGAAGGAAATATAATTATTTGTGCTTCTAACTTTTCCTCGATGAAATGTGGGTTGACTTTACTGTTTTTTGTACGGTCATGTTGCACTAGATTGTGTGAAATATCAAAAGCAACCTTATTATCACAGTGTATACTCATGGTTTTTCTCGGGCTCGAACCTAGAACCCTCAACAAACTCCTTAGCCAAAGTAACTCAGGAACTCCATTGATCTAACTTTGATTCAATCGTATACACATCCAAATGGCATAAAATTTAGAGTGGTGATTTCCCCACTCCTTTTTCTCCTATTTTATCCACTTACACTCCTTTTATCATTGCCCAAAATTTATTATAGATTATAGGCACATAATTGAATTATCTGGATAGGTACATCATTGAACTATCTACACCATGCAACAAATATAACGTAAGTCCATTATCAAAATAAAACATATATATAAACATATAATATGTGAGTTTATACAATCAGCTCCATTATTAGTTGGTCACTGGGTCCCTTGTGTTCTTAAATGATGCAATGTCATAATGTGCCCCGAGTTCAGTGACTTTGATCATAAACTAACAGTATATGGGTACCACGGTAGTACTATAATTTTGACCAACTACATGTTTTGATTTTCTAGCAAGTTTTTCCACGTCTCTCTCTCAGTTTGGTGGCAATGGTTTCAGCCGCATTTATGCAGTCTAAGTTTATGCAAGTTTGTAGTTTGTAGTCTAATTTAGACTTAACAGTGTTAAATTGTAATTAATTAAATGGATAGGTGTCAAAAGTTAAAAATTAAATTGTCGTATCTTGAATCATTAGATTATTAGAATGGTTTAGATGTCTTAGATGTCTCGAAATGCGAGTAAATGTACAATGTTTAAATGTAGAGGTTCGGGATCCCTCTATGAAAATTTTAGTTTATTTTTCCTTTTTAATACAACACGAGTCATTTAATACAAATTTTCGCCCGTAATTTTTTGGAATATGTTAACTGATCTTATTGTATATCATATCTCTAATGTATAAAGTGAGACCCAACGCAAAGAATACTATTGTAGCTCAATTGATTAAAAGTATTTACTCTTGAACTCGATCAAGATCCTAAGTTTAACTTCACCTTTCCCTGATACCGTTTGTATCAAAAATAAGGTGAGAGCTAGCTGGATAGATTCCATATATATATTAGAGCAATGCTATATACCCAATATGCTCAATCGAGAGAGGTGATTGAAATAATTTATTTCTGCAGTTTCATTCAGATTAATCTGATGACATGCGGCATTATATATATACAAGTCAACAGCAATAATTAGTTATTTTCAACTTCATATCTTAAAGGAACCATTCTAGATCAGATCACGATGCGACAAAATGGTACTTGGGTAGTATCATTTTCGTTTTTTGGGTTTAGGATTTGAAGCTAAGACTTTTTTTAGTGAGCATCATCATGTTTGTACATGTGGCGAAAGTAAGGGAAAATTCTATGGATGAGAAATTATCCTATCCATTAACTAATAATTGAAGACTGCGGTAGTAATTAATATATAAAATGGTATTATTCCCACTCCTAGTGCGATCACCTTATCCCTTAATAATATTTTTTTTCATTGCAAATTATAAGAAATTATATACTTGAATTTTGAAGCCGTTTAAGAATGCTTCTGTAAGAAGTACTTTTGATAATAAGCGATACTACTGAAAGCGGTTTTATAAGAAGCACTTTCCGAGTATTTTTATTGAATGGCGTATGTAGAGCATGCGTGAATGACCAACCTCACTCTGAGATATCTTCCGTCTTGAAAGTGATTTGGCTTTTTTATATGATATCCACAGTATCTCTTGATTTGTAATTCAATACACAAATTAATTGATCATGTGAAACTTAAAACATAAAACTTGAAATTATTTCGCAAATGAGTGAAAAGGCTCATAATTATATATGTTATATTATATCATTTTTATTTGAAATTTTAACGTGGAGTTTTATATGCTGTAATGACATGTGTACTAATCTGTAATCGAAATCAAAATATGGAGTTGAATTTCTATACGAAGTACTCCTATGTTTACTTCATATGGAGGAATAAAAATGTAAGTGGGGTCTACACAAAATCAGGAATTCAACTCCTGATTTTGGAGGAATTGAACTCTTGGGTGGAATGTGGTATTCTAATTCTTGGATAACTAACTCATATGAAATCTATCTTTTTTACCCATTATATCCTCACACAATTTTTAAAATTTCAAATTTGTCATCTATTTTAACCCAATAACAAGAGCATTTTAGTAATCAAATTGGATTTCAATTCCGATTCATGGTAATTTAGTAAACAGCTTATAAGGAATCAGTACCACTCCTACCCCAATTCCATATAATTTAGTAAACAACTTCATAGGAATTCGGATTCTAACTCTCCTCAATTCAAATCATCCTCAATTCAATTCCTTCTCATCTGATTACGGATTAGTAAACATGGTATAAATGTATATGCCGATTATAACATACAACGAATGTGTGTTGGATCTGGGAACAATGACTCGGAAATTAAGAAACTATAATTGGCAACATGGCACAATGTGTGCATACATATTGAGTGTGGAAAAGTATAGGAAGTAATGCGCATAATTGTAAAACCACATCACATGCATACATCTAAATTGCCATAGAAAATTCGAACATAAGAATAGTTGCCCACATGACATACGGAATATATTTGAATTGGAATTAGAGTAGAAAATGTCTTAGAAAGTTGGTGAGTTTTGGTATTTAGTTTGTCAAGTCCATGTAGAGACAATTAAATGATTGCCATTGTTTATTCTAAAAGTCTGATTGATGATCAATGACCAAGGTGGCAACATATACAGTTGAATATTTAGATACCCCTCCGCGTACAACCCGTGTCCACTATTAAGAAATTGCCTCATCGATTGGTATTTAAAAGTTGTATGATAAGTTGGTGTTTTTAGTATTATTGTTTACGTAGATTAATTTTCATTTAGGAAAATTGGCTAATTAGTATGCGATTATAGTAATCATGCGGCCAGGCATGACGTAGCCTTGGCCACCCATACAACCCATTATAACCCATAGTGTTAGATCGGATTTAGTGGACTCAAGTAACTCCTGTCCAATGTGGAGTTGTAAGGGACCATGTCACACACATAATGCTTGAAAGTGTAATGGATGGCTAGCTTGACTTAGATATCGCGAATGTGGAGATTGTAAGGGTTGTATGTATCAATTCAAGTCATGGATGAGTATAGAAAATGATCCACAACAATCTAAATGTAGGTGGCTCAATACTGAAAGTAACAAAATGTTTTTCAACATGCGTTGGATTCGAATTGTTAAGTTAGAAACAATAACGGGGTTGAATAAAATTTAGCAATGATCTATTTCATAACACGCATAATATGCCAAGTGTACCAATTAGAACGGTGGTTTGGTTGAAGTTGATGATTTAGCTCTTAAAACGATTGATTTCATTTTCAAAAATCTCATAAAATGCCTTTGATTAATTAATATGCTAAAAGAGATAATTGTTATAAATATATACAAATAATGGATGCCCACCATACCTAACTATTGGTGCTATATGACTCATCAATGATGTATGTATCAACTTACCATTGTAATATTATAAGGAACTATTATGTCTATAGATAGGCATATGAAGTAATAATAGAAGAATAAGAACCGGTCTAGAGAACATTTCTATGGCTTTCTCCATATTCGTACTTTCTTAAATCCTCTCTCAATTCCCTTAGTTTTACAACAATAATCATTTATTATATAAGGTAAAATAAAGAAAATATAGCTAGTATGTGTTGCAAAGAATATAGTCTCCATAACATTACTTTATTGATAATCACCACTTCATCCTCGTATCATTGGTGGTCGGCTACTAGGTCTCTTTTTGCATTGACTTGTCGGTTTGGCACTACATTATCTAGTAGAGCCACATGTCATTGCCATCATAATCAGCCATCGCATTTAATTTGTGGGTCTTTGCTTTTATTATGATTATATTGTATTTTATCAATAATATATTAGGTAAATATTCTTCAAAAAAGAATTCAAAAGTTAAATTCTGAAACTCAATTATAAGGAAATAATGTATTAAGTTTGGATTTTCAACGTGTTTTCTTTATTTATTTCAAAAGGTACAATCGACGCAACAACAAAAAAGTCAAAAAGTCAAAAAACATGCATCTAAAACGAAAAAAAGTGTGAATTTACCCTATGACAACTAATCGTTTTGGACCTCGATCTAAGATAACGAGAGGACTGAAGATCGTTTATAAACTTCATATTTGATATATTGTGGGGTTTGTAGGTGAGGTAGTTAAGAGCACTTATCCTTACACCCAAGGTCATATATGTTCAAGCTTCTGTTGTCCAAAAATAACTTGTATAAAAATGAAATAAAAACATATTTGATGTAGGTTGTTTTTTAAGTCAAAAGTATATATCCACTTTTAGATAGTAAAGCTCAATCAGCCCAATTAGTTTAATACCACAACATTAATGATTGAAGCTCTTAAAGAAGCCCAAGAAGATCGTACTTGTCTCCAAACACTCTACTGTACATTATATGTAATTGGGAAGAGCTCTCATTACATCCATTTGGAACACACCATTGATATGCTAATTTGCAGGAATCTAACAACTACATGCAACTCGCTTGCAGACATATGTACAAGATGTTATGTATGAAATTAAACCTAATCGATCAGTTAATTTAGAATCAAGATAGCTTCCAAGCTTTGCCATGTTTAGTACTGAAATTCTTTAGCCTCCCAAAGAACATGACAGTGATGAGTATAAACTTTCCTTGGGTACTCCACCTTCCGGAAAATCCAGACCATGCGTCTTTGCAATCACCTTCATGTTTCAGTCGACGCTTGCAGCTGTAGCCAGTTGAGAACCCAACATTCCCATATGCACTACAAATCAAACGCAGTTTTTGTTAATTACATTGGGCTCCATTTGGACAGCGGTATTTGAAAGAAACGATTTGTATTTGAAAACAAGGCTAATTAAACTTGATATAAATCTAGAAAACATCAGACTAGTACATTTGTAATAGATTTGAGATGACTATATGCAATGAGTCAGTTGAAATCCATTGTTTTCTTCATTTGCTTTTAAAATCTTGGCATGGATTGTAGCAATGTGTAATCTTACAACTTAACCTTGTAATGTCATCTAAATCCTTAGATTTATAATCACTCCATCCAATCGGAGCATTAGTGTTTCCTACCGCCAGGGCCGTCTGTGAGTTTCTAAGGCCCCTAGGTGAAAACACTAGTGTTCTTGCTGAAGGCATAGAACTAAATATAGTAAAACATAAGTTGAACACAATTAACAAAGCATGTAATTACGTATATACTTACCTAATTACTTCTATAATGACGTTAAGAACACTAAAGTTGAGGGGGTCTTCCTTCATCTTTTCCCTCTCTGTGATGCAAATGAGAATGATAAACATTGCTAAATAAGACAGTTGTGAAAATACTAGAGACTCCACCAAAGTCTTTCTTGGGTTTGGAATGCCCTTTGCTGAGGCAGAGTCTTCGCAATCGCTAGTTGTTGGAAGAAATGTAGTATATGGTGGAAGATACCTGAGTTGTATAAAAGAAATTATTAAAATTCACAACCACAATATGCAATTTATTTATCTTTTTTTATATATACTTCTTCCAGAAAATATGTACTTAAAGTTCTTTTTTTAATTTTATATATAATCGATATTGATCAAGGAAAGGGGAATCGAACCTAAGACCTCAATGCTCTTAACCGCTTCAGCTACAAGCCCTTACAATATATACTTAAAGTTGGAAATAAGGGTATATGGATCAGGTTCGGCAAATTGCCTAAATTTGTTGTGTATAAGAGCATCAGCTCCATATTTGATTGACTTTATTCCTTTTATACTTACAAGAATAAGGAACCCCAACTGGCATGAACACCAAAAGGGTGGGGTCAAATAACAAATGCAAAATCTCATCGAAGAGACACTTTCATGCAGTGAAAAGTCATGCATGCTTTCTTTTGGCAAGAATATAGCCACTCAGTATAATAAAGAGATTAGGGTACAGTGCAAACAATAAGTCGAAGATTTAGGATATATGACCATGAAGTCATGGACTCTCTGGTAATGAGAATAAGAGAGAAATTCTTCTTCTTTTTTTCCAATTTATTCTAGAAATATATATATATATATATATATATATAAGAGAAGAGATTCTAGCAAGGAAAGTGCATACACTCATATTCAAAAGTAGTCCAATTTTCTGGGAAGAAATAGGTTTGCGCAGTGACAAAGATGGATTTAGTTATAGGAATTGATGAGAGCAAATACGAAAATGATATACGGCCGGAGAGAAGAGAAGATGAAATTAAATCACAAGGCATCATTTGAGCATGTGTGGGTTTAATCACTAGGATAGTGACATTGATTTAATGGAAATGAATCAAAATCATTGATTATGCGAAATATATATGTATATCTTGCAACATAACATGCATGCTAAATATTTTATACGAGATTATTTTTAAATAATCAAAAGAAAATAGTATTTTAACTTCGAAATTATTAGTTGACCTTCAATAATCAAAGGAAAATAGTATTTGCACTCAAAAAATAGATTTTCACACTTGTCCATGCACTCTCAAATATGATGAGAGTAATTAAAAGTTAGTAAATGTAAAGGAAATTAATATTCCATACTCATACAAATGATCATAAACAATAATGCTACGGTCATCAAATTTACTCACTAAATTATTTGTGAGTGTGTCGCTATCTTTTTCTCTTTCATCAATCTTAACATATTGTGGAAATTTCGTTAATAGTCCAAATTTGATAATATCGAGAAAAAATTATTGAGAAAATAACCTCACTTGATGAACAAAATTTTATAAAGAATTTAATGAATGCTAGTAGATTTAAGAGACGGAGACAGAGACAAAGACTCACATCATCACCACAAAGAGCACTAAGATTGCAGGGGAGATAACAGAGAGATCAATAACGGATTCACCGGCATGTCTCGAATTCATGGTCTGAAAGATTGAGGCCACAAATTTCTGATAGGCAGTCAGACCATCCATGGCTTCAGATTTCCACTCCATGGCACAAAATAGTATAACCTGAACTACTATGAAGCCCAAGACAGTAAGGGCCAGAAGAAAAGAACGAAGACTAGATAGCATATGGCTGTAGCCCATGTCTTTATAATTCTTCAACATGTAACTAAATTCCACCCTCTTGGTAATTTTCTCCAAAACCCAGATCAGAAATCTTAGGCATACTGGATATAAAGTGTTGCCAAGAAGGAGTTGAGGAAGAAGAAGAAGCAAAAGACCTGAGTTGTTCTTGAAAACTATCATATTTTCGTTTGTCGGGACAAAACCGCAATTTGAAAAGGTGGAAACCGTGGTGAAAACAGCAAATGTGGGGATTTCAATGCCTTTTTTTTCAAGTACATGTCTTGCACTTGGGACAAGGGTGAAGTACAAGGAAACTAAAATAGAGCCACCTATATGAACCACTAAAAGATAGCCCAAAACTACATAACCCAAAAACCTAATAGAATTATACTTATTGTTGTTGTTGTTGTTCATACCATCTATGTGATCAATAATTTGCGGTTTCTCATTCTCTAAATGTGAATGAGTAGCCAAACCCAACTCAATTTGATCGGCATTAGAGTCTGGGAAATGGTTTTTGGTATTGACTACATCAATTCTGCCGTCTGTATGATGATCATGAAACTTGGGAATAATTTTGGACCTTGTAAATTGAAGTCCAAGCATGGAAGTGAAAACCTCCCCACCCAATAACATCAAAATGGTCAAAATAATGAGATGGGTGTTTGAAAAGACCTCCATTTCCACTACTGACATGCTTGAGACTGTTGTGGCAGACACAGATGTGAAGAACACATCAACGTCCTTGGGCCTAGTAGTTCTTGGCTTTGTGAACATCAAAGCCAAATAACCCAACAGAGAGAGCATGACAAAATAAACAAGCTGGACATAGAAAGGGTTGGCCTGAAAGAGCAAGACACGAAAAATTGATCGAATTTGAGCTTTAAAAGATTGGGAGAAGCAAGGCAGTTTGTTGCATGAATAGCTAGAAAGCATCTCTAGTCTATGACCAAGAACAGCAAAGTTCTTCATCTGTCTTTACTTGGAGAGAAATGGCCTGGTCATATTCGCAGTGGTGTGGGGTTTATGTAGTGGAGAGAAATGGCCTGGTCATATTCGCAGTGGTGTGGGGTTTATGTAGTGGAGCATCAGGAACTGTTCTAGTAAGTGTGAGGTTTCCCTGTGGATGGCCAAATTGAAGATGATGACTAATTAAAAATGCGCTCATTATCTTTGATTTGTTGCACTTTCACATGATATGGTGTGGGGCTGATTTCAAAGTCATATTGTGCATGCCTATATGCCATATGCTACTGAAGATCAATATATATATGCACACACAGGAGCCAAGCATACTTAAAGTTTAGGACTCGAGAACCATATTTATATGCACCCACTAACTGCAACCCAGTCTTAAAATGAAATTAACTAAATCGGAAAATAGTTTTTAAAACTCAAGTGGACTTGGTTACGTATTATCGATTTGGTATTTATGAGGCTTTTTTTAAAATAAAAAAATAAATAAATATAATATTATTATTACATAGGAGAGAAATAACTTTAGGCATTTTACTATATATTAACTCGTCATCTCACTCTCTCTCACCACTTCGATTAACTCCAAGAACTTATTAATGAGGTTTTTTTTATTTGATCTTTTTTAACTTTATGCTTATAATAAACATAGTGTGGTAATTTTAATAATACTTTATTTTAGTACAAGCGATTGGAAAAAGAGAGTTCACAAATATTCATCGGGTATATACCCCACTTACTAATACCAATTTATTTTAGTTATTTGTTATTGCTTCCGCAATTAGTCCATTGACAAGAACTGCTCTAATGACGAGAGAGGATAGAGAGGAAATGAAGGTGGATAAAGTTGCCCATAATATGTGGTCATTTCAATACCGCTTTATGTTCCTCGCGTCTCTGTCCTATTAATTAGGCTTAAGGAGAGACCATACTCCTCCCCACATTGAATCAATCCACCTTACAGAATGGGAATGAAGGATGTATTCTTTTTCTTTTGGGGAAATGAGACTAGGAAATGTCACTCTCGGTATTTGGTTAGTGTAATATTAGGAATAAAAAGTTGTTTAGTTTTTCAACTATACTTTTGATTTTTTATTATTAATATGAAGAGTTTTTTAAGGGTCAAAAGTGATATTTAAAAATAACATGAGTTTTTGAAACTCATTCTCAAACTCTTAAATCTTGAACTAAACGGGCCCTAACTATTAGGATTCAAAGATCCCACATTGAAAAAATAGCATATCCTAGAGTGGTTTAAGGGCTTATGGGCACCTTTTCCTTACAAGCCGGTTTTTAAGGGCAAGTTCTACCCATGAGTTCTCAACATTTAGTATCAGAGCATAGTTTTACCACAAAACTGGGTCCAATTCCATGAAAAAGGGGTGACATATTGGCTGAATTAAGATGATCGGTGTCATGTATGGGCATGATATTGAGTCATTGAATATTGATAGTTGAGTGAAAACGCCCCAAAGGAAGAAAGGGCTACAACCTGGTTAATTAGTATCGATAGAGTGGGCCAACGAGGACGTTGGGTACAGAAGTGTGGTGGAATGTTAGGACTCAAGCTCCCATATTGAAAAAATAGCATATCCTAGAGTTCTACCCATGAGTTCTTAACACTAACTTTCTTAGGGGCAAATTCTACCATGAGTTCTTAACACTAACTTTCTTTTCTTTCTCTTCGTCTGACCAACGTCTTCTTCCCTCTTCTCTTCATGTGGCCACTGTCTTCTTCCCTCTTCTCTTCTGTCTTTCTCTACAACATAGAAAAACCACGGATAAAAAAATATATGATCACTTCATAATTCATATGTCTAAAACTAAAGCCTGAGCCTGAGGAGAGCATGGTGATGACAAGTGAATGACCTTTGCATATTATGTAAACAAGGATTAAATTGATGGAGGCTTGTCAATAACCACTCTACTTGGATTTACATGAGTTTGACGGTGACTGTCGCTTCAATTTTGCAAGTTGTCCAATTGGACATATGTTAGTGCCCTTTTGTTGGCTCCTCCACTTTGACCACCCAAGCAATCGCTGAAGCCATGCAGAATGCACCAACACTGTAATGGCAGGGGCATTGTTCTTATTTTAAAGCAAACTGCCAACCCCAATCGGCAATTACCAACGAGCTCAAATATTTTAATAATCTAAAAGAGCCACAAATATTTTTTATATTACGTACGATTCACGGGATCTCTTTAAAAAGTGTCTCATCACGTAGTACGTACTTTATTATAATTAACTTTGTATACATTTACGTACCATAATAATATTATATCAGTCAGATAGGGTTTGCAATTTTATATATGCCCTTGCCATTCTTCCTTAGCACCAATTATATTCTTTCTTGCTGAAAAACTTAATTCTATTGGTATTTGGCTTTGAATACAGCAAACCACTTGAAAGATTGACAAGATTCGAATAAGAGGGATATTAACAATATGGAGCATAGAGAGGCTAATAGGTCCGTAAGTTTCTATACATCTCGAACATTCATTTGGCTTTGTCATGGCCGACGGATTCAAGATTATGTGGTCAAAGAGTCAGTGTAAAAAGTTACTAAATTTTTTTACGAAAAAAATAATACTAAAGAAATAGAAAGATAGTATTTCGATTCATAATTCATGACAAAATCAATAATACAAGTTACAATTGTCCACGACGAGTTTTCATCTTTTGAAAACGTTGCATTAATTATAGTTTCATTATCAATACAAGCAAAAAAATCTCTCTCAATGTAAACAATCAAGCTATCATTCAACGATTGATCTCCCATTATGTTACAAACTTGATTTTTAATAATATACATGGAGAAAAATGCTCTCTCCATTGAAGCAATTGCAACAGTAAAATCAAATCCAATGTAAAAAGCAAATACACATAAAGAAATATTTCATGCGTTCCTTTCTCCATAATTTTTTCCGCAAGACTACTAATCCCTTCCAACTGAGAAAAATCACTACTCGAATGGATAAGATGAACATAAAAACCGAGTTGATCTTCAAGCATTAATAAGTCTTGATCCAAAAAATCTTAAGGATAAAATTGAGCAAAACAAACTATAGCTTTCGTTTGTCAAAAGCTACAAATTCATTTTTCGGACTCAAGCATGCCAAACAAGTAAGTGACTCAGTACTTACCTCGTTAAAGCGATCATTTAATTCCGTAAATTACCCATCAATTACATGAATAAAGATCTCCACACGATAACGATGATAATTTGTCTTCATTGGAGCATTACGTCGTGATCTTCCTGGAATTACATATTCCTCATCTATGGTAGGAATCGTAATATCGTGTTTGTCACAAAACGAAGATGCTTACTCAACCAATTCTTCAAACTCATTATCCCTCCTTAACTGTAGGTTTTCCTTGCATGTTTTTACTAAACTCATTGCACTCACAATGTCTTGATCTTTCTTTTGCAATGCTAGAGACAAAGTATTTGTTATTCCCAATATAACTTTCATTAAAAGTAAGTAAAACACAAACTCAAAAGATTGTATTTCTCTTCATAACTTATAGGCTTCACCTGAACTATCATTAGGATTATCATCAACAATCATTTGAAGCACATTCACCACAGATGGGAACATAGAAATGATACTAATCAAGTTTCCACAATGTGAGTTCCATTGTGTATCGCCGGCACGTTTGAGAGTAGTTTCTTGATTTAAGCATCGCCTCGTTATAAGACAATCATTTTCAAAAACTTTCACAAGCTCTTCTTGGTATTATGCTCTAAGTGCATCGCGGCGCTTACAAGATGCTCTAACAACATTAACCAAACTATTAGCCTTTGTGAAAAAAGAGTTGACATCAATGTTTTTCTTTGCTACGGCCATGAGCAAAGCAATGAATATAAAATGCACAAGATTCTCTCAAAATCTTTGTTTTAAGGCAATTGAACTCATTATCATATTAATAGCTCCATCATAACCTTATCCTCGTAGCTTGAAAAAGTTCAAATTTTTCGGAAGAAAAGAATTCATCAATGGCTTCCTTTAGTGCACTTGAAGTGGTGTCTGTTACATGTTGGACCCCCACAAACCTTTCAATTATTTATCTTTTATTGTTCACATAACACAACACCATTGTCATTTGCTCCCTTATTGAAACATCATGTGTTTCATCTACCATTATTGAAAAATATCTATATTTTACATCACTCAAGATAAGACCAATGGTTTCTTTGGCACAAGAATTGACAAGACCTTTTTGAATTGAATGAGCTATTAACTTTAGATTGCTTGGAATATTTTCCAACACAACGGGCTTAACTTTTTCATCATGATCCGCAAGAAATTGCAAGACCTTTAAATAATTCCCCTTATTACTTGAAATGGCACTTTCATCATGACCACAAAAAGAAAGACCTTGTCACAACAAATACCTAGTACACTGGAGTGATGCATTCAAGCAAGTGCGTTAAGTCATGCAAGCTTGGTTTGTTTGCTTGATCACAATTATTGTTTTAATGTGTGTAGTTTGATGCATCAAATTGTAAGCAACTTCTCTAGCTTGGTTGTGAACACTATCAATCTGTCCAACATGAAGGTTAAAACTTTCTATTCCAATTATTAAACCCTACCCTAGTAAACGCATCACCACCTACTTGATCAAAATTAGGTTTAAAGATATAACAATGAAAATAAAACGCAACATCTTTAGCTATACTATATTCCAACCAATCAAACTCATCAAACCATTGGGTAATGAAGCGTTTATTAATTCTTGATTGATTAGTTTGTGGAAATCTATGACTTCTAGGTTGACAAGGTCCTTTTTGTAGATATACTCTTCAGATCTCATCTCGAATATTAGAACTATAATTTGTCATTCGAGTTCTTAGTCCAGGGTCTGCCTAAAAATTAGCCAATATCTCATCTACTTCAATTGGTCTTGCATTTAAACTTCCCGGATTAGATGGAGAAGGACTATCTGTAGATAAGTTTATTTTAAAGAATCGTTCCATTAATCTACACATCAATTAATTCAATCAATCATTAATTTTTATCCAAATTAACATATGAATATCAAAATGTCAATAACCCACTACCAATATTCAATATACCAAATTAGCATATCAATCAATATTCAATATACTCAATCAATCCACATTATCAATCAATTATAAACTCAATCAATCTACATTATCATATCCACAAATTTCATTTCATAAAAAAATATCAATATCAACAATTACCAATCTTTTATCAAATTTTAATGAGGCCCTTTTATGTTTCTCTTGTCTCTCTTTTCACTATTATTACTACCCCATCTACATCTCTTTTTGTCTTATTTTGACTTTAAATTTTGTAGTAGTAAACTACGATTGGAATTTCTTGGTGTGTATTTAACAAAGTACATGTAATTTGAATCAATATCTTTTGCTAATATTAATGATGAGTAGATGGTTAATGTAATATGTAAAATAATAGAATATTATAATCAGATTCAGGGATTTTGTATTAAGTAAAAAAAATTCAAATATCATTTCAATATTTGAGGTGCCCCCTCTATACAAAGTTTCTGGTTCTGTCACTAATAAGCCCTCAATATTTTATCGCGTTAGGTGGTGCATAATATAGTTCGAGCAGTGTCACCAGGTTTATCATATAAGTTTCTACATGTTATTTAATTCTTCAAAGTCAAGATTCAAGAGTAAGCATCATTAGATGTGAGTAAACTAATTTTTTTGCTTGAACAATGTTAAATTACTGGCATAAAATGCGAATTGGGCACAAATTCAGAGATTATTACTACTAGTAAGCTCCTCAATGTTTCATCGTGGTGAGTGACACATAATGCAGTACTAGTCTGAGCAAGTGTGACCATGTTTATCATAGCAATTTCAACACGTTATTTAATTCTTCTAAGTCAAGATTGAAGAGCAATCATCATTTGAACAATGTCAAATCACTTGTAAAATGCCATAAAGAAAGCATTTATATCACCTTCTTTTCAAGCCACTGTGTTTTGGTAATTTAACTACTTGTGGCTGTGAATTTTCCAGGTGGTCAGTTATTTAATCAAATATTCTTTGAAGATTTACCTGTTATTATGTTCTCTTGTGGGTGTTACCAAAAACTTAGCTCAATGGCTAAATGTCGTTGTCTTTTAATGAGTGCCCTAGCTTTTTATATCATGAATCATAAGCTAGGCCTAGGTATTCTTTAATATTTTATTACTGTAATGCCAAAAAATAGTCACGAATGGACACGGTCAATTAATTTTCACTTTTCTTTTTAAAATGAATGTGGATACCACATATTGGTTTTCGGGTCCCATATATCAAAAACGATGGATAGAAATAATTAGCCATGGACAAGATGCTCAGTCCTGGATTAAAAATATATATATAAGGTGTGGGATTTTTATTTGATGCACTTAACACTAGTTGTTTTCTTTTTACAAAATGATAGTCTTAAGTTAGTAGGGAGGGGATTCGAATTAGAATAATGCTACTCTTATTACATTTGTACAAAGTGGGCAGTCATATTAATTAAAATTAATTTAATATTTTCTTTTCTTTTATGATTTATTGGCACTTTTTAATTAATGCAGTTGTCCACTTCATCTGCCACATAAGATGGTATGAGAATGTGGTATACAAATTTGGTAAGAATAGCATTACTCTTTGAATTAACGTGCAAGACGGTGAATTGTTTGTTAGATATTCATTATCGACATGTTAAGACATTAATGCGCGCCCATAACTAATTGTCTGTGAGATATTCATTGTTGACATGTTATGACATTGATGCACCTAAAACTAATTTTCAGGATCCATTAGTTGTCTAATAATGTTAGCTTGCACTTGGCCCTTGATTGCACTCTTGTTCTTCGAGTATGCGACAAGAGTGAAAAATGTAAGTGAACCAAGAAATTATTAGCATAAGGGAAGTGTGTCTGCTTGAAAGGATGTGTGCTCTCACTCTCCCACTACTCTGGCTGGGCTTAGTGGGATGATTAAGCATTTGTGTTATACAGTTATCGCATTAACATTTTTCTTTTCCTTTAAGCACCTTATCTTACAAAAGAAAATTCTTGAGCCTTGATTCAGTTGAGTGATGATAGCTGTGATGGAAATGACACGACGAAAAAAGGAAGTTGAAAATATGTACACTGAACAACCTAACCCTGCTTTATTCTCTTATCTGTTAATTAGTGACTAATGAGCCACTATTTGGATTCGTTTTAGATGACTAGCCAAGAGGACAGATGGCCACTCCATCACATCAATTTCAAGGCCCACAACTAAGATATTATCTAGTATAACTGTATTAACAACTATGGCAATGGTAAGGCAAAGTTGATTTGCACCAAGGCCCTCCAAAATAGATTGTCGAACAAGGGTACTTGAAGAAATGAAGAAGTATGTTTGAAACTGTTTTTAGATTAATCAAAAGCATTTTTAGGTAACTGCTTGGGAGTGATTCTGGCTCTCCCATAATCACTTATGGGGATAAGTATCTCTCATGTGTTTCTCCATATACATATGAAATCACTTAAAACCACATAATATGAAAAAGTGATTCTCCATAAAAGTGATTATTGACCTATCGAGAATCACTCCCAAACAAGTCATATTTATTAGGATTAGCTAATAAGTATGATATGAAGGGTCTTAACAACAGCCTTTGAGAGACTCAATATTTAAGAGTTTGTCTAATAATGTTTTACAAAACGGCATTCGAGACTCAATGGGGTCTAGTCCAAAGAAAAAAGAGTCTTAACTTGTAGACTAGTGGACCGTGTGTGTGTGTGTGTGTGTGTTTGTGTGTGTGTGAAAACCATCCTCGCCCTTGTAGTTTATACTAGCTCTTTTATTCAAAAACTAGAAGATCCGCCTTTGTGAAACTATATTGGAAAACGAAAACGACAAATAGAATTTTCATTTCTACGATATAAGAATGAGTCTGGTAAATAATCCAAGGGTAGCAATGTAATAGTAAGTACATATTTGATAGCACTGTAAGGTGGTGTTGGTGGGGCTGGGGTGCTGGTGGTGGCAATGATGGTGGGGGTTGGTGGGAGCGGTGGCGGTGGCGATGGTAATGAGGGTGGTGGCAGTAGTGGTTGTGCCGGCCATGGTGGTGGGGATATGATGGGGTTGAGGTGGCAATAGTGGTGGAGGTTGAGGCGGTAGTTGTGGTTGGGGTTGGTGGTGGTGGTGACAGTAATGGTGGCGGAGATGATGGCGATTATGTTGGAATGGTGGGAGTGATGGTGGTAGCAATGGTGGGGTTGGTGGGAGTGATCAAGGGCGGAGCCACTAAGAGAACAATGTGGTCCCGGGTTCCCTATCATCTCTTTTTAAAATATGTATATAAATTATACTATGTATATTAATATATTTTAATAATATCATTTTCATGCCTACTTACTTTGTTAAATTTTACTGTACCTATTTTAAAGAGAAATCCTTAAAATCTAAGTCTTTTTCACCTATGTCTCTCTTTTTTCAGTGAACATCCTCCTTGCTCTTACAACCATATGTTTGTGACTTTTTTGTATTCTCTTATTCTCCATATAATATATTATCAAGTTTCAATTCGTTAACTCACTTAATTAAAGGTTTGTTAAACTTTCTCTTATTTTTTATCGTTTTCTCTCCACCTATGGTTTGTTTGGTTTTGTGAAATTTTGATTTATTCTCTCTATATATTGAATTTAATGAGTCTTCCGATTTATGTGTAGATTACGAAATGAAAAAGTTGTAAATATTATATATATATATATATATATATCCTGCACTTTCAGCCACTTCTAAAGCAGCAGAAACAGCTCCTTTTCCAGCTAATCTAAGTGCCAACCCCTTAGGATCTTCCTTACACTCTGCTTCAACCTGACTCTATAAATTCTATGGAAAGAAGCATGTAATTGTTCCTATATACCATCAGTGCAACAATGGAAGAAGGGTTGCAACATGTAATGCCAGACCCATGCCGAACAAACAAACTCAGAGAGAATGAGAGGGGAAATAGACTCTTTCCAACTATACAAGACATTTTCATTACAGACTAGCAATAGATTGATACACTTCCTCCTATAAATCTGAAATATCAAATAGGAACATTTTTATACTAGAACCAAGCACTGCTCCACAAATATGTAACAAATCCAATGAAAGATGATGGATGGATGCCATAGGAAAAATGCCCTAGCATATTTCATATCCACTAGCAGCCACTTGCTTTATCCTTCAATCGCAGGCAGTACTGCCAGTCATTGCTCTACTGCCTCCATAACCCTGAGAGAGAGAGTCCAGACTCTGACTGATTTTCGTCCCCGCATTCAATGATTAGCTGAAGTAGAAAGCGATGAGAAAGTGCAAGAGCATCCATGAGCTTTCCTTAGAATTCAAAGTAAACATGCCAGAATTTATATACAGAACACCAAGAAGATAACAACACAAGTCAACTGAAGAAGTAGCGCTGCGCCATCTTCTAGTCCATTTAAATGAATGTTGAAACACTGCTGCTACCAACAATGTCATCAACTTCCGACTATCAATCTCACGTAGTCTCTTGATCTACTGTCAACATCAGGTGCCTGCAACAATCCACCGTCCAAGGACCTCGATTCTTCCAAAGTAATTAAGAAGCAAGAGATCTTCAACAATCAGAGTTCATTGGTATTCGAAAAACAGTCTGCCAAGCAGTGTCCGAAACATCGGCCGCCTAGGCGCCACCTAGGCGCTTTGCCCTGTTTTTATTTTATTTCATTACTTTAATTAGTAATTAGCTTTTAATTATTATTTTCTTAGTGAAAAATCAGTATTTCAATATTTTAATTAGATTTCAGAAATTACTTGATAAATTGTATTTAATTCTATTAAAGTCTTTTGTGGACTTTAAAAATTATTTTTAAAATAGTTTCCATTACCTAAAAATCCTAGAAAATTATTTTAAGTACCCAAAAATATATTAAGATCTATTTTAGTATTCCAAAAATAGATTTTAGCTTCCAAACCCTAAATTCAAGTCTCGAACCAAGAACCCTAGCTTCCGAACTAGTTCCAAAAATAGTAATTATTTATTATAAATTATTTATAAATATAACTTAAACTATGCTTGTTTGATAATTTATAATGAGTATGCTTCTTTTTTTGCAGATTTGATAATTTATATAGTATGCTTGTTTGATAATTTAATTATAAATATAAATTATGCTTTATGCTTAACTTGTATTTTTTTTTTTGGTAGTACTATTATATGCTTTATGCTTAACTTTGTCCCCATGTTTTATAAAACTTATAGTACTTTATAATGTATATATCCTTTTTTTTTTTTGGCATGATTTTGGTATTAATTTATAATTTATAATACAAAATAATTATATATAAAAAGATTTATCATTATATAAATTTATTTTTTTATTTTAAAATAATTTGTGAGTTCTTCTATTTTATCTTTATATTAATTAGATTTTTTATTTTTTTATTTTTTATTCCATGTGGCGTAATATGTGTGTGTCCATGTGGACGTATTAATCTCCATGTAAGTGTTTTAATAGAGGGATTGACTAACAAATGTATTAAATTGATACGAAATTAAACATTATGCAGCGACTGAGATGAAAAAAAACTTTCTGTATCGAAGGCTGAAACTCGGACAATTTCATAGTAGTAAAATGATAATTACCCATATATATATATATATATATGATGTTTTGGTCCTCTTGGTTACTTTGGCATGTATTGTCCCCCTCCCCCACACATAAAATCCTGGTTCCGCTACCGAAAGTGATGATAGTTGAGATGACGGCAGTGGTGGTGACCATGGGCGGTTCAGGTGGTGGTGGTGATAACCTTGGTAAGATGGTTAGTGTACATGATTTTTGGAGGGATTCCTCAACTGAAGTTTTCTGTGTATATATATGAGTTCAATACAACCAGAAGCTCCTTCACTTTTCCACATATATAAGCTTTCTTGTGAATACTCAAAATCCTATATTCGTATTTCCTAATTCTAATGAACGTTGAGTTCAAAGGTTTACAACAATGAATTAAATAAAGAAACAATTGAACAAATGAAAGTAATCGATAAACAGTCGTCAAATAACACGGGCAGAGTCACCAGCCTCGCATATCATAACCGCCGTGTCTGGGTTTAACAGGCTTGCCAACTCAGGTTGGACCTTCTTGTACTCTTCCCTAACAAATGTTGCAGCTTCAGCTGCATGATCAGTATCTACCAGTGCAACACAGCACCCTCTAAATCCTGCACCACTGAACCGTGCTCCAAATACGCCAGGAGCCCTTAGAAGGATCTGGCGCAATTGTATCAGTGGTTCAGAACCTTAAACAATTACAACATCAAGTTAAAATCCATTGACCATGTTACAAACTCCAATCTTAGCTTGCATTTGAGGTCACTGAAACAACTAAATATCATTTTCTCAACTATTGTCATTATTTTGGTGGTGGCAAGAGGTTGAAATTCTATGGAATTTTATAATTGCGCAGATGTCAGAATTTCAACATAATCAAGACAAATTTATGAATTTTCAGAAAATAAGTTGAAAATAAAGTAACTGGTAGTAAAACTTCAGCTGAAATGATTTCAAAGCCAGCAAGGAGAAAGCATTGCCCCAAGTCATTTCTAATGGTGATTTACATGGAAAGAATACAGGATAACCAGGTATATGTGCATGTTAGTACAGATACCATCAGAAGCAGATCACTCTAATCCTATGCTTTTATGGGCAGAAAAGACTTCAAGGCTCAAAAGAGACAACAGTCATATGATTCCCAATGCTGCCCACACAGAATATTAGAAAACTAGGCTATTTTAACCAGTAGAGGACCTAGAATGAATTGAAGCATTTGAATCATCTAATCCTGGTATACCTACTTGCCCTCGTGAGAAAAAAGATACTTGCCATATAAAGGATGACAAAAATTTTAAGGTTCGGTAACGTCAGTTAAATATATCAAAATTGGCACAAAGGACTTAGTTTATACTACGCTTTAAGAAATATTAAACCCTAGTTCTTAGTTTAAGTATCCATATATCGCAGAACTACTCTGTCAGCATCAGGTGACTGTCTACAGTTTTGTTTTTGGTCTGAAGACTGTCTACAGTTTGGTCTACCAACAAAATAGTAAAAAGAACATAGCCATCATTGGTACTACCTACAAAATTGCCCATGTAGAGACATATGCTTATTAATATTAATAAGTGGGAAATACGTTTCATTCTTTTAATCATTTCAATTAAATATTAACCTAACGCAACCAATTAATTTGTGTTGCCTTCTTTTATGCACCATGATCAGGGAAGATTCAGGAGGATGCTTTGGGAAAACATACAGTAGCTATGAACAATGGAAAGTAAATCATACCAGAACAAAGGAAAGTAGATCATACCACATTCATAGTTCTGAATAGAACTTAGGCCAGATTCTGAAATGAGCGTTCCAAAATCTTCGAACCTGCCTGAAGCCCAAGCTTTGAATCCTGAAACAATCCCATTATGTTAAGTAGTTATAAATCAATAGAGCAAAGAATAACGTAGAAATTAGAATGACATGCATATGTAATTTAAATTATTGACAATGCAAATATGGTAATACCTTTGCTAACCCGCATATTTTCTGAGAAATAATGCTCTGCTCTCTTGGCTAAATTAGGTTCTAATATGTGCTGCAAAGAGAGATATTTATAAAATCATAACAGGATACATAAGCTTCATTTTCATGTCTAAATACCTTCAATGAATTTAATGAATTTAAGTCCCTTGATATTATGTTGACAAGAAAAACTGTTCTCATGATTATCGACTGACATTGTGTGCATATATATGTATATACAAATTTGAGACTATTTTAAGTTTTTACGAAATGCAAAGAAAAAGAGAGGCCCTTTTACAAAGAATGAATGTTTTTTTAATTTTTCTTCTTGTGTGTGTGTTTAAACCAGTGAAGCCAGACCCTGGAGTAAAAAAGATGGGGAAAGAAGTTTTCCCAGAAGACCTCATAAAACTGCAAATTCTTTTAAGCCTCCAAGTAAGCATTCTGAGGCACACCACTGGGCATGACTTTTACACACAGTAACATAGGGTAGAAAGTATACATGTTGATCCAAAGAGAAACAAAATCTAAATATGTAAGGGAGTTTCCAACCTATCAAAGACTAGGAAAGTATTAATAGAAATAATGAAATCCTACTTCTTAGAGTAAAAGAATCTTTTTTTCTCCATAAAATTACATGTGGCAAGCAATACTCATTCCCACCCATGAAGAAACACTGTAGGTGCTATGCCATATGTTACCTCCAATCATGGAGTGAAAAGGTCTGTAGAGATATTATAGGGTTGAACAATTGCTCTTACTAACAACATAGAAGCTTACGATGGACCACAATAGCGATCCATGATCTTAACGTGGGGTTAGTTGGAGTCGGAGCGAGGGGGCACTTTTAGGGCTGTGTCCGCAATGTGGATTGGTATAATATATTACCTAAAGCCCTCTACCTTAGTGCATAGCCAGGGTGGAAAATAATCAAAGAGACTTCTGGATAATACAAGGAAGTTTGCAGTTGGAGAATCAAGGAAACATAAGTTAGCGATAAATGCAAGGAAGGTAATGAATCAACCTCAAGAGGCAAATCCAGCTTGTGAGAAACACAGATCACCAGCAATATGAACAATTGCAAGATATCAAACCAAAAGGACATGCCTATGCTCCAAAGACATTGAAATACAATGTAATAATGGACTTGTGTGTATGTGTGCACACACACCATGAACCAGAAGAATCTATACAGCAAAAGCACAAGACAAATTTTCTTACCTTGTGAGTTTGATAAGCTTCTGGCTCAACTGCTTGTAAGAGAAAAAGGAAGTCAATCAAAATCATCACGCAAATAATATCAATGAATATTAAACTCAAAAGGTCAGGTAAAGGTACTAGCCATTAGATAGGAGTGGCTCTGCTGCACCATCTCCGGATGCACTGGTCAAAAGGAGAAAAAAGAATGTCAGCCAGGACGTCATAGTCTAAACAAGAGGAAGATAAATTTGGAGTTGGACGCAGCATTTTAACAATAGTACAAAAAGAACTACGCCTATTTCTTTCTTGCCAATTGTTCTCAGTAACAAGGGAAATGGATCTTACTGCAAAAGAACTGCCGCGGCCTCTTGACACTCTGCAACTCGACGATTATATCCAGGATTTACAGTCAAATTATGCTTCAAGCCTGAAAATGCCAACAATATTTTGTATGCTTGCTGCCACTCAGTCTCGTGGTTCTCTCCCAGTTTTGGTGGGTGTATAAGCTTATGTTCTTTAGTCTACAAGTGCAAACTACATATATGAGACATCATGTTGCTATTAATCAAAATTAGAGCAGAATATGCTATATGTGGTCATAAAAGAAAAAGATCGGGCAAATGAATAGCCCATATCAGACCAATTCCTGGTATAGCAAATGCTCAACCTGTAAAAAAAAAATTCTGACAAATAAAAGCATTAACTGATAAGGATAGCATATTATATTTTGAGGGCAGACAAACTTCTCTTTTATTGGTAATTTGGATTAACTTTGGTAAGTCTTCCTGTCTCTTTCAAGGTAGACAAATTTAATTTTAACCCACCCTGCCCCATTTTCTCTTCCCATTTTATAATTTTATGTATAAACTTCAAATTTAATTTTCTCAATTCTTGAGGTTGAAGTATGTGAATTTATTCAATCAGCTTTCTTTGTTACAAGCTGTCGCATAGTAGGAATTTTTCCATTCTATAAATTGAAGTCTAAACTTCAAATGTTAATTGTTTCAAAGTTCTTGCGGTTGAAGTTATAAAAAAAAAAAAAAGTGTATATAGCTTTCTTTGGTACAACCTTACAAATTGAAAGAAGTGGACTGATTCATAGTGTGTCCATCCATTTATAATCACAATTTAAACCTGTAAATCTGAAATCATATGCTTAAGCCTTTTATGTATAATACTAGAAACCATTGCTGAAAACTAGAAAATTTATGATGTAATCTGATATCAGACATAAACAAATCTGTCTACCGAGATCATTACGAAAGCAGCAGCCAAAATGTGAACTTTTATAAGAAATCACCCATGCATCAGAAATTCAACATAATAGTTAAGCAATTCATGAAGATGGCTGGATCATGCAAGTCAACAGTAATGCAGAATGCCTCAAAGTTAGAAAGCACCAAAAACTGAAATAAACATGACCAACATATCAGCAATAGAATCAGACTCTGCAGTAGAAATGAAGTCAATCCAGAGATTTTTTTTTTTTAAGAGCATCAAGTACAGACATTTCATGCACTACCTTGCAGTTCATGCACAATAGACAACCATAGCTTGAAAGCAATATGGCTGATTGATCCAATATCCCATTTCGCAGGCCCCAAAATTCATTTTCAATCAGCCTACATACAACACAAAATTAAAACCATTAATGGTTTGATAGTGAAAGAAATGTAGAAGAGTGGTACTTGTAAAGTTCTATATTAGGGCCTGTATATAAATATAACAAAAATAACTGTACCAGAATAGGATGAGTAAAAAGACACAGACTAGTGGTATCCTATGTGATAAATGAATATCAAGTTGATTAAACAGGAAGTTTTTTTATGAGAAATAGAACTTTTCATTAAAAAGAAAGTATAAAGATAGTAAACAAGGAGACCACTTCTCAATGCTGGGCTTAAAAGTATAAAAATTATAAATAAATTAAAAAAAGCAATATCTGATAGAATATAAACTACTTGTTGGCCCACATCCTAACAGTTTAAGCTTTTGGAACTGGTAGTAAACCAGCAAATTATCATGGTATCAAAGCAGGTGATCCTGATTTTGAAAGCCTGTAATTGCAACCTTCCAATATAAGTTGAGTTTCATGCATTGGACCCTCTAGACTGGAGAGAGGTCTACTCTTAAGGAAGGAGTGTGCCAAAGTATAAACTAATTGTTGGCCAACGTATTGGCCCCTCAAATGTTAAAGAAACCTACCGATCATACTCAATATTCTCTTCGGGGGACACAGCTAAGTTATTTGCAGTTTCCAAAGCCATTAGGTAAGCTACGCCGACCTGTCAACATGTAACTGTAAGATTAATGGGTTGAATATCGCGGGGAGGAACTCTCCTCAATAAAGAAATTAAAAGCTCCACAAGATGTATACTACAGAAACAGTCTTTAAACAATATAATTTTACTGATAAAAAATTAAGCATGCACTGCATTTGACTAATTCTTACTTAAAGAGTTTCACTTCAATTGTAAGCGTACACTGATTCCGAGCAACTAAACCAAGACTCAACTGATCAAGCCGTCCATTTGGACAAACTTCATAAGCACTTCTGCACTGCTTCATAATTTCTTACATTTTCATATAACTCTAACAGTGTAGAATAGTATGAATGGCAAACTGGTTAATGTATGTGCTTTTTGTTTTTGTTTGTGTATGAATTTCTTGAAACGGAAGATAAAATCCATCAACTAAGTTTGACCTCTTAAATATAGGCCTAATTTACTACTTCTCTCGCCTAAAAAGAAATATAAAACACATCATTCTTCTTTCTACACTAGTAGTAAATATTTTCCAGAAAGGCAAGGTGCAAATCTAGTCCAAGAAAGGTATACAAGAAATACCATACCCCTAGTAAGCAATAAATCAAACTCTGTAGATTTTACAAAGAGTAGTAATACATGGCATTTCTTGACACAAAACTCATATATTGTGGCACCTAAGGCGTAATGAAAATATTTTGTATGCAATCATCTTTTATTGTCATCATTTAACAAGAAAGGAAACAACAAGTTAGACAAACTTACAGCAGCAGAGGAGCTCAGGCCTGAACTGTCCATACCTTCAGGACCTATTATATATCCTATGATACCCTACAAGAAGTGAAACAATTGATCTTATAATTAACTCTTTAATGAAAGATGGCATAGAACCATCAGAAAACAGATTATATGCAGAGAAGTTTCCAACAAAAATGCCCATCTCTGTCACTTCTTTATCTTTCTTAGAAAAAAAATTAGTAAAAAGTTATCATAGTCCAATTAAGAAGTGCAAGGAATATTATGTTCAATAAATCAACATTTATTTTACTAATCAGAAGAAGAAGAAAAAGTAAAGAATTGAGAAGAACGTCATTAAAGACATATCTCTAACCTGGACAAGAGAGTTCTGCCTACTCTGTAATGCATAGAGGGCTCCTCTTGCATAACTTCCCCAATCGCAGTCTTCATCTATTTCTATTTCGGAAGCATCATTTGCATTCTTCCTAGGGCATTGAACTTCATCAACTCTATAAAACCAATAGGAAATAATCAAGTTCACCAGATGCCACATGATTACACAATGAAATGCAAGTAAAATAATGACTTACTAAGAAAAGTTGATACAAATAAAATAGGAATACTCAAGATTGGGTACATAGGGTCCACACAGCAAACTGAAGGCCTATGCACTAAAACAAAGGCCTATGCAACAAACCGAAAGGCCCAAGCACCTAATATTTGGCTACCCTTGAAAAGTTATATAAAAAGTGGTATTTCTTTTAAAGGTGTAATTTTTTTTTTTTTAGTTTTGATAGAACTGTATCAACTCAATAAGCATGGATTTGAAATAAATAAATGAAATAATGCATAAAATTAAGAAATACCAGGAGTAAAGACCCCACACCTGAACCTAGCTTCACCTTTAAACTGTCCTGAACGCAGTATAACCTACAGCAAGAATTCAATGACTCAGCAAGCAGATGACAATGGAAGTAACTAACTTTAAAGTTCAAATTTCATACTTTAGTTTAAAAGTTTCTCTAGTATAAGTTTTTGTTCAATAATCCCATATTTTCAATGCATTCACAGAATTTCAAGAGTTCATTCTTCATGACAAACAATGATTCAACTTCATATCTGAGCAAACAAAATCATGCATCTGATAATGAGATACTGTATGGATCATTCATAGTTCCAAAGCATTATAAAAATCTGAAGATTTTGGTTTTCTCATGACCAATAATGATCCAACTGCATCTTCGAGCAACCAAAAACACATATGTCATGGTGAGATACTCCATGGGTCATTCAATCACGGCACTCACACAATGAGAGACGAAGGGGAGGGACAGAGACTTTAGGTACGGAAAAACTATTCAATTTTCATTGAAGGTCTCAGAGACTCAATCAAACTATAGTTGGGATCCACAATTTATGTAATACAGATATGATGTAGGTGCTAGGAATCAAAGAATAAGTTCAAACAAAGCAAAGAACAAGTGGTGTGTGCTGAAACAAACTGAATTAAAACCATTGCAAGAGCAAAGCCACCAAGCTAGGTGAAAAGCTTGCACCAAACACAACTTAATCGGAGTTCGAACTTCAAAAGGAGAAAACTCACACACACACACACAAAAAACAACAACAAGAAGAAGAAATCACTCAGCGGTTTATGGTGTAACTAAAACATGGATAACAATCTAATAATCTGCTGTCAGAAATAAAGGACAGGGATGACAGCTTAATAATCTCCTCTTTACATCAACAAGTACAAGTAGATTGCAAAGTACCCATGTTTGAGGACCTTTGGGAATTTAATACGCAGTCAACAAACCATGGATGCATCAAGGAAACTCCTGGATTTCTTAGATGAAAAAATGGACGAGCAGACCTGGTAAGGTAGAAGCTGCCCTGGTCAATGTACCCTAAACCTTATTGCTGTACATTATTGCACCTTGTAGGTACACACTCAGCAGCCCCCAAATTCATATAAGGTTTGAGATTGCGCATCCTAATTAAGTTCCATTTCCAGAGATTTCACATCTTCTTAAATTCTTCTTTATTCTTATTCATTCAATAACAATTTTAAATCAATAAAAAACTGAAAAAGGCTCTATGCTTACAAAGAAAATGATTAGTTGACCTCAGTCTGCTATTACTTGTTAATTAGAGTGATGTTTTCATATTAAATACTGTATAAAGTAAAACTAGTTGACCAAGATTTTTGGGCATCATCACTGGTTTTCTAGACTCGTTAAAAGACTATATTTGATAGTTACCTGAGTGTCACCGGAAGGAACGAAACCTAGAAGTATTCCCTTATTTATTGTCATAGCTGATACAGTCCCTCCCTGCAACCATTTAAAAAAGGTGAACATAACTTTTTGACATATTACCCAAAAAATAATAGAATGAAAACAACAAAGTTTGGCATCTAACAGAAAGCCTAATAGAAACTAGCAAATTAACCAATAACATGCACTGGTAAAATGTTACATACGATTCTATGAACAGCGACTTAGTAATCAAAAGGTCATAAATTAACAGCTACAGAAAACCTCAAAAAGCATATGGAAACAAACTTTTTTAGATGAACAACAAATAAAATTTAAAATTTTACTGAAAACTAGATCATCAAGAGGTCAACATGCACATATCATCGAAAGAAACCGAAAACTAGCCTGGTGATCAATATGAGCTCCTAATGGACAAATTCGATAAGGAGAAACTACAACCCGAACGTCTTCGATACCTCTCCCAGCCATTTCTGAAACTGTCTGCCTAATTCCATTCAACTACAATATACATAAATATAATTAGCATACAAAATAATATCTTTGATCCAGACGGCATTGCGAAATGATTAAACAGAGGCCAAAAACAATGCATGCTAACATACCCATCAAGTTTCTAAATAAAACCCAAGCTTTATATAATCCAAATAATTGAACCCACAGTGAAGATAATTCTAAGGCAAAGTTAGTTCCCTTGCTTTTGAGGAACCAATGACAACCCAGTTCTTGCTTCCAAAAGCTAGAATATGTCAGCTAAACAGTGCTAATGTTGTCATTGATATACTAAATGACTTCAATTCAACATACAAGTACCAAGAAACTGGAATTTGGTGGATCAACAATGCACTATCCCATACACTATTTACGACACTGATATGATTGTAACATGAGCAGAACAGAGGAGAAAGAAAGAAGCATATAAAATCTCAGTGGATCAAAGAGTACCTGAGCTTCAGAAGGCCAAGACCACTCACCCATCTTCCCAAATGATCTCAGAATCGCCAATCTAATCGATCCCAATGCAAATGCAGAAGCTTTTTAAGCTTTAACATAAAAGATTTGTGGATCTCAGGAGATGTTGTGAAATTGAAGAAAAAATCATTGCCTTCTTCGGCAGTCAGTGTAGGCCAGAGCGGCATATCCGGTTAAAACGTCATATCAACTATTTTCAATTAAATTACACGTATCATCCTTTTTGTTGACAGCAGCGGCTTTATATTTCGATTTTCGACCAAACAAAAAGACTAACATTACCATTTTTTTGTCAAACGTCCAATAAGATAATTTGCTCGATTTATCTTTATACAAAGATATTGTCTACTTGGGGCCCAACCCTGACAGTTTTTTTTGGGCTTTTTCAGCTTAAAATGCATCTTTCTTTTCGAAATGGAACATGCACTTGTAGTGAGGGCAGAATCATAAAGAGGTTTGGCTAGCATTTTAGATCCAGATTTGAGTGCAAAAATGTGGACTTTAGGATGTGAGGTGGGCTACTTTCACTTGAGTGGAGTGTAGTGTGTAATTATTCTCCCTTTCTTTTCTAATCTCGAATGAATATTAGTGAAAACTTTTGCAACAAAAAAAAAACTTTCTTTTAACGTGAATAACACTGTTTTGCTATCTCCAGTCAATAACACAATAACTTGTAGAAAAATTAGCTCATAAATTATTACGTTATTGGTCGGGAATAGCAAAAAGTGATATCCCCATTGCATGAGAGTGTTTCTCTAGAGTTGGGTCCAGCCTTGCATATAAGGCACATAATTTTTCCTCACCCAAGCGTTGTGGAATTGGACACCGCTATTTTGATACCTGACATGTATTTCAGCACACTTCCTGTCTTTCTGTTTTGTCCAACTTGATACCAAATTGATTTCCAGCCAATACGCTACGTATAAGGCCGCACATCGCATTTCCTCGCCAAGTGATGTAGGATTGGGTACCAAACAGGGTCACCGCTATCTAACCCCTGAAGGATCACAAGTAAAGGCTACATAGCGCACACTCGATAAAGCCATATAGCGACCAAAATTTACTCTTTAAAGGGGCCCAATATTAATTAATTTTTATGAGATATGACCAAATAAAATGATTGTAAATTGAGAAAAATGAAAATTTATGTTATATTTTTTTTTTAATTAATATTGGGCATTCTCCAACCCATTTGGTCATAAACCCAAATTTCCTCACACCAGTGCGCGACAGCTTCTGTAGCACCAGCAACGCGACACATGGCGCCCCATTGATTCCTCCTTACACATGGGCTGCGTTAGTCTTGAGTGGGCTCCACCAAAAAGTTTTTCAGTCCAGGCATTGGTAGGCTTCACCTTTATTAGAAAAATGGTACACAATGTGATATAAAAATATGATAAGTCTAGCATTACCCTTAAATCTAATGTATCATAAAAACTTCTTCATATTGAATATGTTATAGAGAAAAGAGTTTGAATTATTTTTTGTGCATTCAAATACATTTATTATTATTTTTTTTTATACAAAAAGAGTTCCATTACAAGCAGAATACGAATACAGTTTTTCATTTCCATTACTTTGTGTTGCATTTCAAGCATAGTCATGGTTGTCCTAGCTTTGTTCAAGGAGTTCAAATTGACCTACTAGCTATTGCTCTTTTCTTCCATCGAGTTATTAACTTAATAACGAATCATGTCAAATCATTAGCGAAGAGAGGGTAAACCCAGGGAGGCCCCTCCTCAATCCCAAGTTCTTCTCTTTACCAATAAATTTCATCATTTTTTAGGTTGAAATAAATTTCCTAATGTTTCAAAACAAGTCTTCCATTCCTTTCAAAACAAGAATGATTTTCACGCCGATAAGGTGATAAAGTTTTTGCTCTTTTGTGGCTACGTAAAATTAATTCCACTCCCTTGATGTTAGCGCAAATAATGAAGGGGATAAGATAACGGATTAAGATTCGGATAAGTCAAATATTCCGTTCTCTTTAATATTCTAAAAAAAGAAAATTGATTCTACGTCCATGTATATTTCTAACTATTTTAAGATTTACATACTACAGATTCTTCTTTGATAATGTGCCTAGTATTAAAGGTTCATTGATATAATAACTCTTTTATCCACAAATACGTAGTGTGCCTAGTATTAAGGTTCATTGAGATAATAACCGACTTACATGCCTATAAAAGTGTTACAGGTTCATCACTCTTTTATCCACCAATACATCTCAATATGATAAAAATATATAAACATATACAATCGGATTTCTATATGTCTCGTACCGTAACTAGTCACATAATTAGAGAGAGGTAACCATAACATAAAAAAAATACAACAGCAAAAACAATTAAAAATAATAATTAATCCTTAATATCGAGATTTTAAATAATAAAAATTAGTTATTTTTTCATAATAATAAAAATTAGCTATTAAATTAAAGTAATGAAGATCATCCAAAAGGGCAAATTAGTCAATCCACACAAAAAAACACAATCATTCCAAATCACGGACTCCATCCCCCGTACTCAAGGTTATTCAGTTTCTTTTACACACACTCTCTCTCTCTCTCTCTCTCTCTCTCTCTTTCTCAAATCCAAACTACACAGCGCTCTTTCTCTCCGTCTCTCTCTGCAACAAATGGCGACCGCCATGAAAAAGGTCGAGAAGATCCGCCAGATAGTCCGGCTAAAACAACTCGTGATGCGCTGGAGGCTAACGAGTCTCCGCCGCCGCTCCGTCCTCTCCTACGACGACTCGGGCCCCTTCCCGTCCGGTTCGAACCGGCGCATCCCCGCCGGTTTTCTAGCGGTCTACGTCGGAGCGGAGCGAATGCGGTTCGTGATCCAGGCCCGGTTCGTGAACCTCCCGGTTTTCGTCGGATTACTGAAAAGGGCCGAGGAAGAGTTCGGGTTCGGGTGCAGCGGAGGCCTCGTGTTGCCTTGCGAGGTTGGGTTTTTCAAAGAGATCTTGAGATTTCTCGAGAGGGATGAGAGCAAGTTTGGACGGCTGGGATTGGAAGAGTTCTTGAAGATGGTTTCTGAAGTTGGTTTTGATTCTTGCAAGGAATTGGCGTCCAATGCTGCTGCTAATTCGTCTTGCCATGCCTTCACTCCCCTGTTGCAGAAAACAAGGGGCTGAGGTGAAGTGTTCTAGATCTTCTCAGCAATGTTAGGTTCTAAATCTGAACATCTCTAATGCCTTTGGTTTTTTTGGGAAAAGGTTTTTAGCTATGCTTCCAATTAATAGTGATTAGGAAATTGTATATGGGGGTGGGCAATGGGCAGCCAAAATGTGATGCCATCCTTGAAAACCCATCTTGAAATTGTAGTACTTGCTTTGAGGGGGATTTCAATGAGATGTAGTTGTTGAACTTCTCCTTTTTCTTTTCTTTTTTCTTTTCCTTCTCTTTTGTGAAGCAGCAAGTTGTTTCAATGATGCTGTTAGTTGATGATGATGATGAAATCTTTAGGAATTGTGTTAGCAAGAAATTGAAATTTTCTTTGGAATTAATGGTAACTTTTATGATTAATGTTGACTATTTATATATGTGCTTGTATTAAATTTGGTCTCCTTCATCTTTTGATTATTGCATTGCTTACACTCTACTGTTAGTCAATTTGCTGATGCATTTTGGTTTACATTTTGCAATCTTTTTGTTCTCTCTCTAGGCAGAAAAACTTTCTTTTAACGGGCCAGCCAATAGTGCTATTCCCGTTGCATGAAAATTTCTCTATTCCCGTTGCATGAAAGTCTCCGTCCTCTCCTCTCTAGGACATGACCATTTTAGAGAAGCTCTCATGTTTGGAACTTTGGAGTTTCCTTCTCAATTTCCTAAACTTTTATTTTATGAAAGTGGATGCAGATCGAGTTTGCCAAAAGGGTTGGCGGGGTAGGTCTCAAAATTCCAACCACAACCATGTAGAGCATATAGGCTTAAAAGGTCACTGACTGCCATAGATTTTTGAAAGATTCTGAAAATATTATAATCTGAAGTCCAAGCAGGCATATATAAAAATGTCAATAAACCCATTGGCTTTAGATGTGTCTTCTAGCTCTGTTTTTGTGCAGGTGCTGATAAGGTTACAGTCATGGTTTTAGAAGTTGTTGACATACAAGTTAGGTTAGGAATTCTGCCGGCACAATGACAATGATGGGAGTTATGTTTCTTACATTTTTTATGTTGTAAATTTTGTATAAATGAATTTACATAAAAAAAAAACACTTCTGGTTTTGAAGAAAACAGAACAGTTCGAGCATGACAATGGAGTTGGGTTTTCAAAACTTGATTTCATATTATGATTTATGATTGCACTTTTACTATTTGTGCGTGTTCAATTTTAAAAGGGTATTGTAGTCGCTTCCACTGGTCAAAAGTTTAGAAGTCCTTTACCAGGCATCCGTTAATTATAGTTTATTTGTGTTTGTGCTGCTTCATGCTTGATGCCATGCCTGCGTGGAACATTCTCCACTTTCAGGTAGTAGAACCAAAAATAAGGAAGTTGACATGAGATTGCATTATTTGCTTGCATTATTTGCCCAATGTATTATTAATGGAAACTACTAGGAAGGAAGTTTGTGGGGAAAGTGGATCGTCAGTGTCTTCTCACCCTTGAATAAAGTGCTTGTGTGCAACGGGTATAGCATAGCGTGATTGATCGGGGTAGAAAAATAGTGTTATTCATGTTTAATATATGTTTTTTCTGATTTGGTTGATGAGAAATGAGGTTTGGGAATGGGAAATCAAATGATTTTCCATGTTTGGCAAGTCCATGTATAGTTGTCTGCCACATGGGAAATTATGGGGCAAATGAAGCCATTCACCCCCTTTGGGTTTCATTTTCCCTTTCCATGGAAAACTAAGATCAGCATTAAATGCACTTTTTTCATGACTATTTCGTCTCTATTAACAATTTAGAATTACAATATATCATTAAATGCATTATTTTCTTATTTTATCTAATATGGGTATAATTAAAAATTTTAACTTTTTCTTTTTAAACAATCCTACGCAAACTAAACATAGGAAATGAAATAAAGTGATATTTCTTAGTTACTTTCCTAGTACATGAGAAATAAATTTTCCATTTCTCATCCTTGAGAAAAGACATGGGAAATTATTTCAAGCATGGTTGTATATAAACATTATGAATATTAAATATATAAAGTAAAAGGTAGAAAATGGTGAAACATCCAAAATACCAGAAAATGCCCTGGTTAATACAAACATTGTAAATTTAAACTTTTTTCATATATAAAATCAGATAATGAATCCTATTTTTATGGAATACAACTACCCATTTTATCTTTCTTAATTTTAAAATAAACCAAATCAAATCAATTGGCACACACGTGATCGTGTGCTAGTGAATATTAAATGGATCGAGATTTGCAAGGAGTTTGGAATTCAAGTGGTTAACAATGTTATCTGTGCACTTGAAGTGATCATGTGTTTGATTTTTACCTCTCTTCATCTCGTTTGTTTAAAACGAAACAAAAACATACCAAAATTTTATAAGAAAATTAGGAGTTTATGTGAAATATTAAAAAATAATTATTCAAACAAGTTAATTTTCGATAAGTATGAAATTAAATAAACATGACGAAAATAATGCAAGGAGCATGCGTAGTATGAACTTCTTTTCAGTTTAAAATTAGACATAGTGATGATGTATGTACGACTTAATATAAAAATGCGCCTCCAAAAATAATTAAAGACTTGAAGAGGATAGAGAAAGAGAGGGGCAAAATGGTAATACTGAAAAAAGCTCACATGCAAGATAGAGGGAGAAAAAAGCTAAAGAGGATTTAATTTAAAATAATGAAGTTTTGGGGCGTGGTGCCATCTGCCTGCAGGGTCCATGCTGAGTTACAGTGAAAGCCAGAGGACGAAGATTGATTGAAAACATAAAATTTCCACATGGGACAGTACAACTAATAGTGGCAGTGGCTACGGAGACGTGCTACGGAAAAACTTTCAAAACAAAAACTGAAATTTGCGCTCCTTTCGGAATTGTACGGCTAAACTTCCCGCAACCCCAGAAGGCCCATTCCACTCACTTAATCTACACCACTACTTTATTCAGACCAAAAAAAAAAAAAAAAATCTACACCACTACTTTCCTCATCTCTCCACTATTTTATGGCAAGTAAAAGTTATAGAAAAGTTCATGTTTTTTTTTTTTATCAACAAAAGAAAATGTTTCTTAAATGAGTAAAAGCGTTTATGATAGCGTTTGACCGAAAAACTTATAAGGGTATGAAATTGTTTTTTCATGTTTGATAAGTTATCATTTGGAATGCAATACCTGACTCACTCATATGGGGGAGAATTAAGAAAAAAATTTCCTCTGACTTGGAAAAACATTTAATGTTGTTTTTTTTTTGGACGAACTTACCCATGTCATAATGTTCAAATACCACTTCTGTTTTTCTATTTTTGAATTTTCTGTTTTTTTCTTCAAAAGTTACAAAAATAATTTTAAAAAATACAAAATAGAAACACAAAATTAGGATAGAAATAGATGAAAACTTTATTGAATGCGTAAAGCCATATCTATCGAGAGGCAAACATGGTAGCTGATACACTCTCTAAAAAGGGGAATACGGTTTCGTCTAGTTGTATATGGTTTGGCAATTTTCCTAAGGAAATTACACTTAGTTTACATTTTGATTTGTACGAACTTAAGATCGTTAGAGGATCTACTTTGTAATTTACTTTCACTTAAAAAAAAAATTGATAGTGAGTGTTCCACTACAATAATTATAAATGCATTATGAATACCATAAACATCACCCATATGCACGGATCTCATATTTGTGACTTATATGATGAATAAAAAAAGTGGGAGACAAAATAGGTGCTCAAATAGTGGATTTATTATTCCAACAAAAAAAAAAGTAAATTTTATTATGAAAATAACATCAATTTTTATATGAACTGTTAAACTTATTTGACTTGAAAATGGTAATTGAGATTTTATACCTTCTGGTTGACAGTTAACAGATTTTGTTAAAAAGTTTGTTTATTGAAATACATCACTGTTCAGTTTTTGTCTAGTTATTTTTTCAAAATGATATATATTTATCATAATCGGAAGAAATAACTGAGTGCGAGAACCTCATTGTCGAGACATAAAAAAAAATAACCGAGTGCCCGCCTCAAACTCACTTCATGTCATAGATAAAGTAATCCACCATAATATAAATTACCTTATCATCAACATCAAGTAGAGTCAATCTTTCATATGTATTTAATTATCTTCTTCAATATTGTGGATATCTCATCCAATAGTTAAAGAGAATCCTACAGTCAAAATCTTTGTACATGTACATAAACGTCAAGCATTGGTTTTGGTGATTGGTATGGTCATATACTAAGGAGTGATTTTTCAGTCACACCACCGTATGATGCGATTAATTAAAAATTAATTCATGTCGTCTACCCATATTAAAACATGTCGATACCTCATTTTCAATCAACTAATTAAACATTTAACTGTTATATCACATACAAAGTTTGACCATATATGGGGGGATGTGTAGTACGTCTTGGACTTTTGTGCGTATAGTGGCTGTGAAATTCAAAATCCTAAATGGTAATCACTAACCATCACAAAAACAAGCCACCAAATGTGCACATGGGAATGGGGAATTTTGGATATATGGTGCTGGTGGTGATCTCTAAACCCGTGATTTTCTGGAATTTTTGGTACGAATAAATTTAATATTTGTTTTTTCATAATGGAAAAATGCTTGGCAATTTGAGTTTTTTGTGTGAAATTAATTTAATATTGTTCTACGGCTCTCAATTTTTTTAAAGAAGAAAAGATGCCGTTTCAGACTTCACTGTAGCAGTAGTGACTTGACAATGTTGGGCAGTTTTTATCGTTAGATGTACTACTGATTCTGACGCATTCAACTCAAGTAGTGCAACTAGGGTTCCACCATGCAGAGAAGATATATTATTGTTTTTCTATGACTACTTGCCAGAAAAAGTGACGAATATGCTTTATTTAAAACAAGACAAATAATTAAAAATAAAAACTTGGACTATTCAGTATATTTTATTGAGTGATAGAAGAAATGCAACAAACCAAACCAAGTCATCTCACTTGTTAACGTTATGACCTTTCTGGCTATTCTCAACCTATTCAAAATTTAAAAGAAAGAAAAGGACTGTTCCACTGTAGAAGCCCAACATAGGTTAAAGGGCCCTTAGTGCATTGGCAGCAAGAGGCCCAAGGGGAGAGTTGGGGGGGGGGGGGGGGGAGGGGGGGGGGGGGGGGGGGGGGGGGAGGCAACCCAAAATGTGGTTTCCAGCAACAAGGAGCTGCCAGGGCAAGCAGTGGGGCCCACGAACCTGGGCTGGCCCGAGCGCCAGCCCGCTGGCTGTGATGATGTCATCGTGCTGACATCACAACGACGTCAGCGCAGGAGTTTAAAATTTTTTAACGTTGGCGCGTGCAATGCATGCACCAACGTTAAAAAAAATTTGACGCGCCGCTACATTGCTCACCCAACGGCTCTTTTCCACGTGTCTTCGTCTGGGTAATGCGATCAGCTTTTTAAACATATTCAACGGCAGCCATTTTTCCGCTAATAAAAAAATCGAAAAAGCAACCCCCAACGGCTCTCTGTCACGTGGAAGTTTCTGGGCTCTCCGATCCTTTTTTTCCAGCAATCCAACAGCAGGCAATTTTTTGCCCAATAAAAAAATGAAAAAAAATAGGAAAAAATTAAAAAAAATACCAAAAAAATACTGAATATTATCCAAATTAATTGTTTAAGTAAACAAAGTTGTGAAAAAAAATTTAAAAAATGAATAGTATTTGCCATGGCAAGCCTTGCACTGTTGGAAACACAATTTTTTTTTCGTGCTAGGGCAGGCACTATTCAAGTAAATAGTAGCTGCCCTAAGGCTCCCATTGCCATGGCAAGGGGCTAACTAGTAAAAGTGCTCTTAGGCCTCCAAAAGTGGTTCCAACGTTCAATTATTGCCCTGGCGCGAGAGAGGTTCACCAACCAGGCAAGACCCAAGGCAAGATGAGGTTGAGCTCCAATCTTCAGGCGATGATGTCAACGATGATGCCAAGATGGAGTTAACACACAAAAGTTAATTTTTGTTAATCGTTGGCGCTTAACATACACGCGGAGATTGCACTCGTCAAGCAAGCCAATTGTAAAAAAATTTGAATATATTTTTTGTTGGCGTCAGCGTCTGCTTTCCTCCAAAGGCTAGAAGCCACGTGAAGCTACCTGGGGCGTCTGATCAATTTTTCCACTACATCCAACAGTTGCCAATTTTTATGTAATAAAAATTGAAAACAAATTGGAAAAAATTCTCAATTTTTTTCTTCTGTAAATACCTACCAATATTATTTACTTTTTCATACCAAATCTTCATACAAATTCTTCTCCTATCTTTATTTTCTACTACTAAATTTCATTTGTGAAAAAATACAAATGACATCTTCCATCAAAATCAGAGGCATGTGGACAACTATGAAAGATGTTTTGTTGTGTGAGTATTGAATCCAAGTTGGTCATTGCCCGATTATGGGCAATGAGATGAAGTTATCTCATATAAGGAGGAAAATTCATGGAGAATTTTGTGAAAGATTGGGTTCGCCTTATATGGAAATGGCTTTGGCTAGTAGGTCAATTTTTTTGAATAAAGAATTAGGGAAATGAAGAGATGTGTTAACAAAAGCTAGGGACAACATTCGAAGCAGCAAAAACCTTGGCAACGAGGTAAAATTTTTGTAATTGCAGTTTTGTTAAAGAGTTTTTCTATTTAAACCCCGCGCTTCTCTTTGTTCACCCCAACTTCTAATTCAGATTTTCACAATTTCTAAGAATACCTCACTTTCTTCCCAAACTATCCCTAAATACACACCCAGCAGAAAAAGGAAAAAAAACTCATCAACCTCACACCTCACACCCCACACCTCGCTATATATATATATATATATTGGTTTTCATAAAAATATATTATGATCAAATAATATAATATTAGTCTTTGATCACAGCATCCTCAATAATTCTCATAAAAGTCCCAATTCAAGAAATAATCTCACATTACAACCTCAATTGATGACCCACGTTATACTTTACTAGTTTTTTTTTAAAATTCCAAACAGCAAAGGGTCATAAATCTTTGGATAAAACAAACTTCTCTTCAATAATCTTTGATAAAATAAAGGTGTAGAGGAGTTTGTGTTTTTCTAAAACTTAATATAAAGAGTGGTGAGGTGTGTGGGGTATGTGTATGGATGTAGTACTGTTAAGTATTAAGTTGGATGACCTTTTTTGCCTTTTTACACAATAAAAAAAATTAAAAACTTAATGATTTAAGTATTGCGGTAAACAAAAAAAAGTTTGTGGTTTAAATAGAAAATCTCTTTATTAAATTTAATGTCTTATTTTTTGATATTTTCTTACATTTCTAATTTATTTTTTATTATAGATTATTCAAGCACAAATGTGGTTTAGTGTCATTGGCCTAGACAAAAAATATTTTAACAATCACAAATGTTAGGAGATTGTGAAGAATTGTCCAAGATTCAAAATTATTCCCATGCGTCTGAGCGTTGTGTTGAATGAGACGCCAGTCCACGATTCATCAACATCGGATTTACAGTTGGACTCCCTAATCGATCAAGACTCACCAATCCAAAGGGAGCCGAGGCCTATTGGGAGAAAGGCGATAAAGACCAAGAGAGGGAGCACTTCGAATAATGAATAAGGGTGGGCACAGTCCGGTTTGGCCCAGTTTGCAGCTCACATCATAACCGGAACCGGTACTATTTATCCAGACCAGTCCAATTCGATTTTTGAAAAAAAAAAAACAGAAGAGAAACCGGATCAAGCCTAACTAGCTATTTTCGGCCCAATTTTCCGGTCTGAACCGATTCTCTGGCAAGTCAATGCTAAAATCTAAATAACTCATATCCAAAATATTTGATTTTTCCTTTCATTCTCAGATCGCTTGGCAGAAAAATAACTCTAAACAATCCAATGCTAGGTGAACCAAAAACCATAAACAAAACCCAAAAAAAAAATAAAAAAATAAAAATTACAACACACCAGATCTAATGAAACCCACCAAAAAAAAGAAAGAATAAAACACTAGATTTCTCCTTGCATGACTCTGATGCTTGAATCTAGTCCTAGGATCTTCGTTACTAGCATATGAAGAAGGCTCCATAGCAAGAACCCCTTTCATCCTCTTCATCAGAGAGAGAGAGAGCGAGAGAGCGAGAGAGCGAGGTCTCGAGAGAGAGAGAGAGAGAGAGTGAGTGAGTGAGTGAGTGAGTGAGTGAAGTTGCAGAGAGAAAGAGTGAAGTCGCAGAGAAGAAGAAGAAAAAAGAAGAAAAGAAAAGGGAAATAAAGAAAGGAAAGAAAAGGAAAAGAGGGGGAGACAGAGAAGTCGCAGAAAAGAAGATGGAAATTCAGAAACAAGTAGACCAAACGTGAAAATACATCAATAAACAAAATTATGACTGTTTCCTTTTTCTGTCCAGATAAAGGTAGCCACGCTGAAAGCTCAAGATCGCCCAAGCGAAATGCCGGAAACCAATCTCTGGCCAGAGTACAGATGGAGAGTACAAATAACAGCGTGCACTTTGCCACAAAAGAAAATTGCTCAACCGGGTTTCGCCAGAAGTACGGATTAGAATATCAGGGTCAGGTGTGCAACAACCATGTACATATGCTTTTCAATATTTGTCAATTTTACAATGTTCTCCCTTCCTTCCTTTTCATCCCCTCCAAGTTGAAGTTGACCATACCCAGCTCCACTTGCATTCATCACACTGATTTCATCTGATTTTTCTTCGCACGATTTTTGAACAGCATGCACAATCTCATCAGTGGAAGTGTAGGCAATACATATTGACAGAACTCCTCTGGAGTTGTTGGCAGTGGCCTCCATAGCCCTCTCAGCTGCCAACCTGTAGAAAATATATTTGGCTTGAATAATCTTTCATTAATAACATAGAGATATATATACACGAGTTTTCCTTGTACACTAAGGAATCCTACAATCTAGGAATTCCATCTAGGGAAGGATTGGGTATATGAATCAATTACAAATTCTTTCCTATCTAAAATACATTTACTTTCTAACACTCCCCCTCAAGTTGGAGAGTGGATGTCAAGAACGCCCAACTTGCGCAACATAGCTGAAAACTTCTCCTTGCCCAAAGGTTTCGTAAATGTGTCAGCTAGTTGCTGTGAAGAATTCACATGCCATGTAGAAACAGTACCATCAATTATTTTGTCACGAATAAAATGACAATCCATCTCAATATGTCGTGTTCTCTCATGGAAAACTGGATTTGCTGCTATATGTAATGCCGCCTGATTATCACAATACATACGAGATGCTTCTGAAGATGGCAAGTGCAAATCTTGCAACAGAAAACGTAACCAAGTAACCTCACAACAGGTGCTTGCCATGGCCCTATATTCGGCTTCTGCAGAGGACAGTGAAACCGTCCTTTGTCTCTTAGTTCGCCAGGAAATCAATGAATCACCCAAGAATACACAATATCCAGTAGTTGAACGACGGGTTATGGGGCAACCAGCCCAATCCGAATCACAATAAGCAATTAAATCTAACTTGTTATCAGACTGAAAAAGCAAACCTTGACCTGGAGTGGACTTGAGATATCGAACAACTCGAAGAGCAGCATCCATGTGAGGTAATCGTGGCTGGTGCATGAAGCGACTTAGGACATGTACCGAATAGGTGATGTCTGGTCGGGTAATAGTTAGATAGAGCAGTCGTCCCACCAATCGTCTGTATTTTTCGGGATCTTTGAGTAATTCGCCTTTGTCAGAAAGCTTGGCTTCCTCCATTGGAAAGTCAACTGGTCGAGCACCTAAGAACCCATAATCTTTGAGTATCTCAAGTGCATATTTTCTTTGTGAAACATAAATGCCTTTCTTGGATCGGGAGACTTCAATACCCAAAAAATATTTCAAATCACCTAAGTCTTTGATACGGAAACGGGTGTGTAGAAAACTCTTGAGAGAATTAATGGCATCAATATCATTTCCTGTAATCAGAATATCATCAACATAAATTAATAATGCTGTAAAAGACTTGCCAACTTTGCGGGTGAAGAGAGAATAATCGGCCTTTGATTGGATAAAACCAGCAGCAAGGATGGCTTCAGTAAACTTGGCAAACCACTGTCGAGAAGCTTGTTTAAGTCCATAGAGAGATTTGTGGAGGCGACACACAAGGTTTTCCCCCTGTCGCCGAAGACCAGGAGGAGAGGACATATAGATCTCCTCATGTAAATCACCATGGAGAAAGGCATTATGAACATCGAGTTGTTGGATAACCCAGTGCTGACTGGCGACGACAGCCAAAAGACAACGAACAGTGATCATCTTGGCAGTGGGAGAAAAGGTTTCATGATAATCCAGGCCCTCAGTTTGAGTAAAACCTTTGGCAACAAGGCGAGCTTTGTAGCGCTCAACAGAACCATCAGCACGGTGTTTGATCTTGTACACCCACTTGCAGGCAATGGGGAATTTGCCAGGAGGCAAAGGAGTAAGGGTCCAAGTGTGATTGTCAGCAAGAGCAGCAAGTTCGGAGTCCATAGCCTCACGCCAGCGAGGATCGCTGTTGGCCTCTGCAAAAGAGGAAGGTTCTACACTGCGACTGATGGAGTTAACAAAAGAAAGATGTCGGGGCGAGTACCGATGGTAAGAAATAAAATTACAGAGGGGAAAACGAGTACCTGGGGAAGGACCGGTTGACGAAGACGAGGATTGATGTGGGGGCAGAATCACCTGCGAGCAAACGAAGTCCTTGAGGCGTGTGGAGGGTTGCTTGGGACGGGAGGAGATACGGGTGGGCCGAGGCGTGTCAGGGGCGGGCTGGGTGACCGGGACGCTGGCGGAAGGAGTGGGATCCGTGGGAAGAGGGAGGTCTGAGTCTGGGGTAGGACTGGTGGCGGAAGGAGTGGGGTCCGTGGGTGGAGGGAGGAGGTCTGGGCCTGGGGCAGGGCCGGTGGTGGATGGAGAAGGAGGAGAAGGGCCGGAGGTCAAAGGGAATGGGTCCGGGTCAGTAAAGGGCAATAAAGGAAGGGAGGGTCCGGTGGTATGTGGTGGTGTGGATGGGTCGGGGCTGGAGAAAGGGAACGTATCTTCCATGAAGAGAACGTCGCGGCTAGTGAAAGTTTTATGGGTTTCAAGGTCATAAAGTTTGTAAGCTTTCTGGCCAATGGGATAGCCAATGAAAACAGATTTGTGGGCTCGAGGAGCGAATTTGGAGCTTGGGTGAACAGAGGTGGCATAGGCAAGGCAACCAAAAACTCTCATATGGTTGTAAGAGGGTGCTTTGTGGTAGAGAATGTCAAAAGGGGTTTTGTTGTGGAGGAGAGACGTAGGGAAGCGATTGATAAGGTAAGCGGCAGTAAGAACACACTCCCCCCAAAATTTTATAGGCAAATTAGATTGAAAACGAAGGGCTCGTGCAGTTTCAAGGAGATGGCGGTGTTTGCGTTCAACAACTCCATTTTGTTGGGGTGTGTAAACGCAAGAGTGTTGATAAATTATCCCATGGTCAGAAAAGAAATTGCGCATGGAGAAGAATTCTCCCCCATTGTCAACACGGATTTGTTGAACTTTGAGATGAAATTGTGTGTCAACATAGGCAAAAAAGGTTTTGAGGAGGGCTTGTGTTTCATGTTTATGTTTCATAAGAAAAACCCAAGTAAAACGAGAAAAATCATCAACTATGGATAAAAAATAAGAAGCCCCAGTAAGAGAGGGATGTTTATTAGGACCCCAAATGTCACAATGTAAAAGAGAGAAAGTTCTAGAAGTTGAAATAGAACTAAGGCCAAAAGGTTGGCGAGTTTGTTTTGCCAACGGACAAATATCACAAACATGACGCGAATCAAAAGAGCAATTTAAAGAGGTACTAGCTAAGAATTGCAAACGGGCTGGGGAAAGATGTCCTAGCCGGCGGTGCCAGAGGTTGGTGGAGGTGGTGAGAAGGTGACAGGAAGATGGACGGTCATTGGAGGTGGTGGAGGCGAGCGCCACTAGGTAGTAAAGATCTCCTCGTCGCTTACCCACACCAATCGTCGTCTTCGAAACCAAGTCCTGCAAAAGAACCCAAGAAGGAAAAAAAGTTACGGAACAGCGTAACCCATCTGTAATTTTACCAACGGATAAAAGATTAATATTAAAACTAGGCACACATAAAACATCTTTCAATTGTGTATGAGAATTTAATGAAATTGTTCCTGTCAAAGTGATCGGAGCCTTGTCTCCACTAGGCAAGGAAACAGGAGATGAATGAGTGGTGGGGGTGCTATTTGTCAAGAAATGAGAAGAACATGTGATGTGATCTGTCGCGCCGCTGTCAATGATCCATGGACCATGAGAGGAAGCGATGGGTGACAAACCTTGAGAAAAGGAACTAGCAGAAGCAGCATGTGCTTGCGGGTTGGAAGAA
>NC_024127.1:36488845-36547648 GCF_000346735.1 Prunus mume
TGGAGCATGGGCGGTGTCTGGGTGGGCAGCAGATGAGGCATGAGAACGGTGGCTGTTGCCGCTGGTGCTGTTGGTGTTGTGCCGACTGCTGTTGCCATTGTTAGTGTGGTTGCGGCGTGGAACGGGCTTCTGGCCATAGCGGGGGTGACCGGGTGGGTATCCATGAAGTTGGTAACAGGTATCTCGGGTATGGTGATCATAGTTGCAATAGGTGCAGTGGAGTGGAGGTCGATCTCCTCCTGGACGAGAGCGAGAATCATGACGAACGGCCATGGCTGCAGTCTGCGAATCTGGAGTACGTGTGGAGCCAAGTTCCCGCTGTTTCTCTTCCTGTGAGATGAATGAATATGCTTGTCGAGCCGACGGGAGAGGTTTCATCAACAAAATCTGGCCACGGATGGCACTGTAGGATTCGGGTAATCCCATGAGAAACTGCATAAGTCTATTGGTTTCGTTCTGTGCGCCGCATGTGCAAGATGTGGCCTCACTGAAGGATGCCAACTCGTCCCAAAACCCCTTCAATTTGGTGTAATATGCAGCAATAGAAAGCTGTCCTTGAGTGAGAGAAGCAATCTCACGGTTGATTTGAAAGAGACGAGGGACATTGTTTTGAGAAAAACGCTCGCGAAGGTCATCCCAAATGTCGTGAGCGGTGGATAAATAAATGACGCTGTCAGCCACATCTGGTTCCAGAGAAGTTAAGAGCCACGACACCACCATGTCGTTGCATCGCTGCCATGCCGCAGAATTGAGAGGGTGCTTGTCCGCCTTAGGTTTCTTGATGGATCCATCTATGAACCCAATTTTATTTTTAGCACTAAGAGAAATCTTCATCGAGCGAGACCAAGTGTTGTAGTTGTCGCCATTGAGTTTCTTTGAAACGAGGACCAAACCAGGGTGGTCTGAGTGGTTGAGAAAAAGAGGGTCAGCGGCTTCATTGCTGCCCTTTGCGGAGGAGCCGTCGTCACCCATGTGTGGGAGACGAGAGAAGAAAAAAAAGCTAGGTTTTTGAAACCTGCTCTGATGCCATGTAGAAAATATATTTGGCTTGAATAATCTTTCATTAATAACATAGAGATATATATACACGAGTTTTCCTTGTACACTAAGGAATCCTACAATCTAGGAATTCCATCTAGGGAAGGATTGGGTATATGAATCAATTACAAATTCTTTCCTATCTAAAATACATTTACTTTCTAACACAACCTAACAGGTTCACTCAAGAGTTTCAGGTTCCCTAAGTGTACCTTAATTCCATAGCGGTTAACTATGCTTTCTTCCTTGATTAACCCTTCAATTTTCTCTTGTATCAGGTCCATCAAGGATTGAACTTCTTCAGGGTCCCTTCTGAAATTATCAATACTAAAGGCATATATAGTCACATATCTAACTCCCAACTCATAACAATACTTGAGCATGGACATCAGAGCCAAAAACCCAACCCTATGTCCATCCCCTTCCTTCAACTTCCGCTTTTTAGCATATCTTCGATTTCCATCCATGATGAATGCAATGTGATGAGGTATAGGACGAACAGAATGTTGGAAAAACAACAATCAGTGACTAATTAAAACAATTATATAAATAGAATTTATAATAAACTGTAATACAGAATACAGTATATAAACAATAAATGAAACTGACTTGAATTCGAGATAGAGGCTTGCCGATTTTATGCAATGTCCTAAAGACAGTAATTTCACCCCTTCTCGGTGCTTGAAGTTCTACAGGTGACTGCCTCCCAGGATTCAACTATCTGTATTCTAAGCCCTAGCACTCGGACTTAGAATATGGCGAACGTTGTTTGTTTTCCTCTCAGACAAGATGAGATGCTTGTGAATGCTTTTTCTGTGTTTAACGTATGAGGCCTTGTTTGATTTAAATAAACTTATGAAACCTTATAGAGTCACAACTGTTAGAAAACAGTTAATAAAACTAATCCGAATTAATAAAAAATTATTAATTCGAAACCTAAAAAATAATTTTAAATCTGAAAGTGCCCCAAGGCCCAAGGCCCATCTTTTTGACCATTAAATATTATATATTTTTATATAATATTCAAAGCCCAAATCGTTTTTGAAGCCCAAATTGCTTCCACTTGGCCTACTTCAACACTTATAAGGACCTCACTCTTTCTACTTTCTATCAATGTGGGACAAAGGTTCTTGAATTTCATTCAAACTTCCAACACAGAAATTACAAGAAAAAGACTTCTCCTCAAGAAACTAACTATGCTCCAAAAAATCTGGGTTGCTTTATTGCCATTGCTTTTCTACATCCTAGAACCATGTACAACTGCCGAGTTCTGCTAAAACCTATTTGACCTGTTAATTAATAAACAAACTGTAGTTCAAACTCCTGAAGTTAAAACATGGAACCACTGAAAAATCATGCCTTAAAATGTAGTTCAGCCTATTAACCTATAACCACAATCATAAATGAGAAATGATAAGATGTAGTTAATTATGTGCACACACTGCTGCTATGTTAATTGATTTCATTGTGCAGACTTCTGTGGCATTTACGAGCCTTGCGATTGCAGCTGTCCAGACACTATTTGTAAGTTTTCTTTAATACTTTAATCCAAAGGAAAAAAGCAATCACTGAAGTGCTTAGGAAATCAGTTGGGTTTTAGGGAGTTCTGACTTTTCCATGGCATTTCCTTTTTCGCCAAAACCCCAAACCCTGAATCAGATTATATTATTTTTTTGTCTATCTTTGTACTGCTTGTTATTGGGTCTTGATAGTTTTGGTTTTGTTATTTGGATGAGTTTGAGTGCTACTTGGATTGTCAGAAGATTTATTGTGCAGTGCTTTGCATGGAATGGAATGTTTAAAAACTCCTGGAATGGACTCATGGCTTGAATGGTCTTGGTCTTTTGAGTCCTTCTCTTGAGTTGGGTTGGGCATGAACCCAAAAGAAAATTAGATTTTCAAGTCTTGATAAATGTCTTCTTTTGAGGTTGCTTTAGGTGCCCTTTTCTTTGGTTAAAATCGGATGTTCGAGATCTTGTCCAAATTCTTGTTCCAATGTGGTTGTTTCTGGTATGTTCTGTAGGCAATGGGGAGAGCTGCAATATCTCTTTCGAAGCTGGCGGATACAGCTCGTGAAGAACTCCCCAGTACTATGGCTGCCATTAGGCTTTCGGGCATGGAAATAAGTGATCTTAAGCTGGAACTGAATGACTTTGCGAATCGTCGTTTTGAACCTGAAAAGAAGCCTCCTTTATGCCCTTCGCTGTCACCGATTCGAACTGGGACGACGACGATGACGTCGCTTTGGTGGAATTAGGAGTGCAAAGCGTGATTGAGCGGGAGGGCCTGGAAGTGGAGGAGAGAGAAACAGAGCTGAATTTACAGCGCTGGAGAAGAGTCATCGAAGAAGAAGAAAAAGATGATGATGAAGTACGATTATTAGGGTTGGAGGCACGAATTGGAGGTGAGAAGTGTGAGAAATGAACAGATTTCATTTCTGCCACCGAAATTGGGAGCTCAGGAGCTTACTCCTATGCCACTCCTAAGCTCCACAGTCAACTTGCCTAAAAGATGGGACCTTCCTTCCTGGTAACCAAAAAAGTTTGTATCTTGGGTTCAGTGGAGGAGAAAAACTTTCCTGGCACGGGATGCCAGGGTAAGAAATCCACTTAAGTATCCCCATTCAATGAGCTTTTGACAGCTGTCAACCACAAAAATAACTATGTACATATTTATATTAATTTCCCAATTAGGTCCTTAAACATAATAAAACTCATAATCTAAGAGTGAGAGACATGTATTAAAATTAGGTCCTTACACATGTATTAAACATAATACAGCTTAATAAATTGTTGTCAAAGTCAATATTGTCTTCAACTTGTATTCTTCTAAATTATAAGAACAAAACAATCTATGAGTTAAAAGCTGTATATATACATCCTCAAGTGGCAGAACCCAAATTCGTAATTCTCTACATAATAAAATAGAGCATCCCTCTGTATAGTTCATTTTCATGATTTGTTTTGGTTCATGGAAACACAAGTGACAGCAACATTGTTTAAAAAGACAGTTTGATTTCATAACACAAGGCAAATATTAGCAAATGAAGACCCTGAAATCTGACCAGAAGTGTATACAAACAAGAACTCTTCGTTATAACATGAATTTGGCATATGAAAACAATTAAAAACAGAGGAAATTTATCCACAAAAAAAATTAAAAAATCTGCAGAATTTCGGCAGAACATCAAAATCTGTGAGAGAGAGAGAGAGAGAGAGAGAGAGAGAAATCAAGAATACCTCAAAGAGTGGCAGAACAGATACTGGAAGCTGCAACTTGCTCTAGAAATTTCCTGATAATCTGCATGAACTGCTGCTAATCAAACCTAAATCAATTTGAACCAATTTGATAAATTTCTAAGGCTGCCATTTTATTTTAATCAAACCTCAATCAATTTGAATCAATTTGATAAATTTCTAGGGCTGCCATTTTATCTTAATCAAACCTATATCAATTTGAAAAACACCCTAAATCAATTTGGACAACCCTAAATCAATTTGAAAAACACCATGTGCAAACAACAGACAATAACAAAGCTAAGAAACACAAGCCAGCTAGGTGAAGAAATAATCTAAACTTGACAGCATTACATAGATTCGAAGGGGGAAAAGAAAAAAAAAATCTGCAAATTGCGAATCATACCCTGACAGAGAGAAAGACAACTACATAAAATGAACATATGGGTGCAAACTACTTGTGCTGAATCTGCGAATTGCAGATATATAGAGTTAGCCAGAGATTAGAAGGGGGAACAGGAAAAAAAAGAGAAAAAAAAAGAGACAATTTGACTTGTCATGGCGGCGACTGAGAGAGGTGGCGCTTTAGAGAGAAACGGAGGCTGAGAGAGGCGCTAGTTGACAGAGAGGTTTTCCTGAGATGAGGTTTTGCGCAGAGAGGATTGCCGCTGACAGTCTCTGTCAGAGAAGATGAGATAGAGAGATAGAGGAAGGCTGAGGGAGAAGACGTTTGGCTGAGAGATTTGTCAAAGAGGTTTTGGCGCGGCTGAAGGGAAGAGGAACGAAATTGGAGGAAAGAAGGGAAAAACCAATGTGCTGATCGTGTGCATGGACTCCTATGGTAACACCATATACAACCAATAAAAAAGAGCCATGTGTAAAAAATATATTATAAATAAATATAATTAAAAAAAATTAATTAATTATACTAGATCGGTTCTGTGTGTTGAAAAACTGGAACAAGAACCGGTTTGGATTTTTTTTCATTTTTTGATTTTTTCAATCAACACAATTTTCTTTTTGTGGATTTTTTCGATTCGGTTCGGTTCGGTTTTGCTGTTTTACAGTTCCAATTCCCACCCCTAATAATGAATGTACAAAAAAATTCTTGGAACAAATTGCTCTCTCAAACGCAATGAGAATGGATAGAAACATCAAAAGAGATGAGGCTAACAAGGCAACAGATGAGGCATTTGCAAGAGAAATTGAGTATGCACACAGACACAATATGGACAAGAAAGATCTGGAAACCATGGTCATGGTTATGAGTCATATGTCCCCTGAAACAAAGGCATTTTGGAAGTAAGAACGAATAGATGTTATGAGAAGAATGTTTTTCCATGACGATGAACCTAGCAACACGGATTGGTTAAACGACAAAAACCATTAGGTTGTATTGATAACGTTGCTCTTTCTTAATTAGTTATATTGATTTTATTTTATTTAATAAAGAAATCATTCAATAATATAGCCATTTATTTATAACAAAGCATAATTCAAAACTAATTATTAAACTTGACTACATTAACCGTGATTGTCCTTATGCCTCAATAAGTGCTTGAACAAGTCAACTTGACATCTTTCGTGAATATAAGAAGATTGCATTTCCTTATAACAGTCAATTATGTAGTTGTTGTAACAACTGTCCCTAATCAACAGTTTGCGCTCTATAGGTTGTCCATTTGCTCCCACAGGTCATTCATAAATTCTTGCCAATGTCGTATTCATGGGATCGGGTTTGAACACTTCTGGTTTATCATAATCATGATAAGTCCATAAATTTACACATTTATGTACTCTTTATACTTAGATTTTGTAGGAGAATTTGATTTAAAAATGACTTATTACTTTATTTTCTCAATTTTCAGCTTTCCAGAGCAAGTAATTTGTTTTCAACGAAATATGACTTTTTGGTGGAGTTTTAGTACGAGACCAATTGGAGATGAAAGCTAAGACCTTGAAGATGATTGTGGAATTTTTATAGAATTTTTGGAGTAGCCAATGAGAGCAGTCTTTGAAGTTAAGTCAACATAAGGTGTAATCCTGTCAGAACTGTGCTACTGTGGAAGAATGACTATTTGAAGACTTTCCTGATTTTTTTCTCAAGGCATGTGATATATGGCTGAAAAGATAAGACAAAAATATACAATTTACTTATTTTTACTGAATTTTCTTGGAGGAGAAACAACCCCAAATGTGCGTGCAAAGTAGCTAATGTGTTATCCCAGTCCAAGTAGGAAGAGGAATCAATTACTTACCCATTTTGGATTTATGTTTTAATTAGGTTTTTCTTTATTCTTGGGCTGCTGTAAAAGCCCAGCTATGGTAGGAATAGATTTGGGGGGAGGGGGGGGTGGGGGGGGTGTTTTATTTAAGCATGAGAAACAACCTCATTGGGAGACACAAAAAGACTAGGAGAAATTAGAGACACCGGAAGAGTACCGCAATTGGCTAAGTTTTATTGTTTCTTCCTTATATTTTTGCTTATGTCGAATTCTATGATTATGTGTAACTAATTTTCTCTTGCTAGGGCATGATGTAGCCTTAGTATGATAATCTAGTTTTCTTATTTTACCTATCTATTGATTGCCATTTGATGTTGGATTCTTAATCACTGTGCTTAATAACTTGGTTTCTTATCTTGATGCTTGATCACCATCTAGACTTTTAATCAAGTTAATGTGATGCAAACTAGAGTAAATACCATACTTAATTTGAGGCTTGCTTCTTGTGATTAGGATTTGTAATTCGTCTAGGGTAAATACCATACTCCTAGGGTTTACATGCTTGTTCGAGGTTTTCACTGATCTTAATGAGTTTCTATGTGTTGATATTTGACCTAAATACCATAGGCGAATTGCATGTAGGAATATACGAGTTAGCCTAAATACCATAGGTAGTTCATGAAAAAGGAAAACTAAGCGGTGACATCAAATGGTTAGTAAATAGGTAGGTGAATAAGAGGCTAGATCGGATTACTAGCGGTGAATTCATTGTCCTAGTGCTTTTATCAATTTGAATTTCTCATCTTGTGTTTCGTGACTTTCTACTTATTTTGTCTTTTAATTTCGTTGTTAATTAAATCATTCTTTTAAAAACCCCTTTCGTGTTTACGTGAGTATGCTACGTGTTTAATTTCTTGTCTATATAATTAGAGTAGTTAAACTATTTTGTGAAGTAAATTAGGTTAGACTAATTGGTAGTTGAAATCAATCCTCGTGGGAATGACCTCGTATTTGCAATACTATATTACGATTGACCTTGTGCACTTGTGAGTATAATTTATGTTTAGACTAATCTTTATAATCTCCATTTTTCAGGTTGTCTAAAATTCACAACAAATTATACTCATCCTTCACAATCATGTTATGGAGGATGATGCACGTCGTCATAATGCTCCGAAGCACTTCTTCATCAAACATACGAGCAGCCCCCAAAACAGTTGCCCAATGAGCTTGGAAGATATGAAAATATCTTTCCACATATTTCATATAACCCTGTTGATAGGCAGCAAAGTATTTTTCCTTCTTCAATTGGGGATGCAGAATTGTTTTGACAAATGTCGTCTACCTCAGATAAATTCCATATGCTAGGTAGTACCCACTCAAGTCGATGGTATTGTTGATTTGACCGAGCACGTTAAGATCATTTTGAGACCCCGCAACTTCGAAAAAGGTATGCCAAACCCAGGTATCGAATGATGCAACGACCTCCAGAATAATACTTGTTTCCCCCTTTCTATTCTCATAATCTCATTACCATACAGTTAGGCAATTCTTCCACTGTCAGTGCATGCAGTCAATACTTTCAATCATGCCTCAAGCTTCGGCTATTTGTAGAAGCCCTTTGAGGTCCCTAGGCATAGATTTGCAAAGGTAGTCCCTCGTGTGTAAAGAGTTTCGATTACATCACAAAATCTGACCAAGCACTCTAGGATAGTTGATTTCCTCATCCTAGCAATCTCATCCACCTAATATGCAGATGCGTCATACGCAAGCATCCGTAAAGAAGGTGTAAGTTTTTACTCCAGAAGAATACCTGAAACTCAGGCAGCATCGTACTTCTAAACGAAGTATTCGTCATAATTGCAAACATCATGCATGATTTTCCTAAACAAATAAGGATGCAGTCTATATTGCCCTCGAAAATCAACACTAGAGTACAACAAATTTGAGATAAAGTAATCTTCTAAGAAATTTTTACCCTGAGAGTGCCTATGTCTATCCACGTTCAGGGCCACAACCCGGTTGTGAACCAGGGTGGTGTTGGTTTGATTGGTTGAGCATACCTGTTGCTAAAACAACTTGATCATCATGTGCTTCCCACTCCCTTTCTTCTTCAGCACGTTTGCCCATTCTATTTTCATTTTCTCACTCGGCCCTCTCCAACAACCTACTTGTGTAAGACATTGAAAGTTGAATGTGTTTTGTCAAATCTGAGAAATGAACGGATATAGAGGATATGGATGATTGGTGTGAGTTGAGGTGTGGTTTTATAATAGGATTTAGAAGATAAAGATGACACGTGGCGCAATAATAGCAACTGAAATTCTTATCCGAAATATGAGATTTTTATAATAAATATGGACATGTGGCAACTGAAAATCTTATCTGAAATATGATATGTGAATTTTATAACAAATATGGATACGTGGCAACCAAAAATCTTATGTGAATATTTTATCCAAAATCTGAGAAGTAAATTTTATAATAAATATGGACACGTGATAGTTGAAAATTTTATCATGTGAATAGTAATTGTCCTTTGCCATGACAATGGGTGGAAAAGCAACAAAAAAATTGCTAGGACATACACTACTAACGTGAATAGTAATAACCCTTACCTCCCTTGCCTTTTGCCATGGCAAATGGGTGAAAGTACTTTTAGGCATATCAGCCTCTATGGCAATGCCACCATCTAAACTCAAGTCCAGCTAGTACACTCGCTTTTGATTTACCTACTTCCAGGCAATAGTTGAGATTTACTAAAATGAAAAGAAATTATTTTGTACTTATGAATCCGAGCCTACAAGAAATGATTGTCATTCGTATTTCATTAAATCTAATCCATTCTAATAATCAAGAAGTAAATAAACTGAAATTAATTCTAACTCCCACCCTATTTGGTTCACTTAAAAGATTTTATGGAAAATAATTTCTCATATCTTTTCCCAAGCGATAAGAAATGAAAGATTCATTTCCCATATTTGGTAATGCTGAGAAAATAACAAAGAGATACCACTTTATTTCATTTCCCATGTTTGGTTTGCTTAGGAATGTAAAACAAAGTTTGTTTAATTTTTCAATTATACCTGTATGAAATCAAATAAAAAAAGAATGCTTTTAATGCTGTACTATAATTATTAATGAGGGAAAAATAGTCATGAAAAATGTGCATTTAATGTTGGTATATTTTCCCAAAGTTTACCATGAGAAGGGAAAATGAAACCCAAACAAAAAGGATAGTTACATTTCCCTCCTATTTTCCCATATGCCAGACAACCATTTCCCATGGACATACCAAACATGATAAAGCAATTAATTTCTCATCCTCAAATCTTATTTCCCACGAACCAAACGCATCTTCAAGATACATTGTTAACATCAGGACATGGAATAGTCAGGAATCTCGAGAAAACCGGTCGAGCAGCTAAAGTAGTTAAAGTTGTGATAAATCATGTCAGTAAAATAGGTCCTATAGAAATTCCACATATCCCCAATCTCCCACTTGAACCCAAAGCTAGATGGTTCTCCCCGAAATGCGTTGAGGTGCAGCAGTTGAATAGACATCTAAAGGTAAAACATTGTTTCGGTGTGAGCCGTGAGAGTGGTATCAAATCGAAGCAAATTCTGAATACTAGATATGACCTCAAAATAACAAGGTCTAGGTCAGCTAGAACTCTATTGGATCAAATGACAAAGACATTGTTGAGAAAAAGATGGCTTTTCCCGATTAGCTTTGAGTGAGTTAGTTTTTTCCTAAAACTCATGCACGTTCAATTGATGTTAATGACAATTTTGAGTGCACTTCCTTTTTTTTCTGGTCGGGAGCCTACTCCACAATGTAATATCATGATATGAACTATGCATATATTGGCTCCTCGTTGATGGATTATTTCTTCTATGGTTCACCTGAATAAAAGATCGTTTAGGCATTTGATTATTATTGTACACATTTCATTGTCCATCAAAAAAATATTATCTTTTGCCTATATATTTTGTCACATCTAAATAACCAAATGTTTCTCGATACAAGTGAATTTTTACAGAAATGATCTTCTCACGAGGATATAAAAAAGAAATCAGTTCAGACCATGGGAACATTTTGTAGTGGGTACAAAAATAAAAATTGGCATGGTATCTAATTGTGAGTGTAACAAAATAAATAGATGAATACAATATTTTTTATTTATTTATAAACAATGAAATGTTCATGATAATAATTAAATGCCTAAGCCATTTTTTATTTGGGTGTAACTTTGCAGAAATGAGCTTCTCATGACGAGCTAAAAAATAACAGTTTGGATCATTAAATTACATTTTGAGGTAGGTCCAATTGCTTTTTTTAACGCCACATTAACTTACTAATTGATTTAGCACTTAAACTGCTCTTGTCATAAAAGTGCCGCATCACTATATAATCGTGTTTTGCTTAAAAAATGTGTTCTTACTATGTCAACCCGCTATGAAATGGACACTCGATCCAAGCTAGAGGTGGACATCAATTCAGTCGATTCGACCACACAACTCTATTCGAATCGTATTGGCGGGTTTGGTTTGGTTTTGACCACAAATAGTCAAACATTCTAAAACTAAACTGAACTCTAATGATTTGGTTCAATTGTAGTTTTGAGCTTTTATAAATTGACCTAAACCGAACCAAACTAGACACTTATATATATATATATATATATAGTTCCATTCTATCGAGAGATCTCTTTGGGTCCCCTACAATTTTTTTTTTCAATGATCCATACCATCCATTTTTTAAGTCTACATTCATAGATCATCCTTATAGAATATTAGACAAATTGGAAACCGTTTCAACATCCAATTGTGTCCTACAAAATCAATGAACACAGTGCTTCAAAAAAATACTTAAATTTCAATAATACAATTGAGTGGTCAAATGATATCGGATTCAAGTGAGTTTTTGTAGAGATGACCTTTGAATGATTATATAAAAATAGATTGTTTGGATTAGCGAAATACAATGCGGAGTGAGCCCTACAAGAGTGTCCTTCAAATAAGCTTATTTGAAGGATCCCTCTATGAAATCTCATTACTCTATGAATTGGAACAATGAAATAAGCTTCTATATACATTTTTGCTTGTACATATGCAATCCTCTTATTCATTACTTAGAGAGACTTGTAATTAATAGCTAGATAAGAATGTTGAATTTGAAGTTTAATGAAACTTTGAAGTTATATCTATGGATTAGAACTATGTTGGTTATCGAACCTTTAAATTTGATGGTATGTTGAATTTTTACGATGATTTGGTGTGTTGGAAATTGAAAACTATGTAGGAGGTTACAGATTTTTTAGGTCATAATTAAGGCCAGTTTGGCATTGCTGAGTTGTGAAAATAATCGTTGTCAAATTTGCTATGAGAGAAATCAGCTGTGAAATAAAACTGTTTGAAGTTTGGTAAACTTTTTGTTAAAAGTATTGTTGGCATTGATTCCAATATAATTAGAAAATGATTGCCGCATAATCATTAAACCCAACGCATCTTCGAAACTGATTCCTGCATAATCAAAAAATCAAAACACTTCATTAGATGCTTTCCCTTACAGCTTTCTCTCACAACAATTTTTAACAATAAATAATTTTTTCATAGTTTACCACTGAGCTTCCCAAAATTATTTAAAAATCATTTATCACTCCAAATGAGTAATGCAAACCAGCAATCAGGCTAATAAAATTGAAAAAATGCAAATAAAAACGGATTAGGCTTAGACTCAAAGCGCCCGAATCAAACCGTGAAACATTAATTTGGTTTGGTTTCCTCAATTAATTTTGCTAAAACCCAACCGGACCAAACAGTTTTTTATTTTATTTTTTGATATTGGTGGAGGGGAATTCGGACACAAACTTTGGGTGCAAGCACGAGCCTCTTCGACGACAAAAAACAGTTAACCGAAATCCAATCTGGACTGTGTCCACCTTAATCCGAACTTTTTAACTTTCGTGGTGCTGGTCTACTCAGATATTTCCGGTTCGCGATCGAAAATAGCCGATATAACACATCAAATATGCTTCCAAATGCTTAAATTAACTCTCTCTACCATCCAAGCCAAACAAAGAGGGTCAAGACTTCCTCTCACTCTCACTCTTCACTCTTCACTCTTCACTCTTCACTCTCACTCTCACTCTCGCTCTCGCTCTCACTCTCACTCATGAACCAATGGAGCAGCAGCAGCATCAGCTAACGAATTGCAGCACATGGTCCACTGCTCCCAAGCTCCATCATCTTCTTCACCAGAACCCCCAACGCATTGCTTTTTCCAATGGAAGGCGCCAAAAGTCGAATCAGAAGAAGAAGAGTCTGAATTGGCGGATGCGAGGGTTTGGCAATGAGACTCCGGTGTTGGTGGTGAAGGCAAGTAATGGAGGGGCAGGGACTGATGTGGTGGAGACTGCGGTCGTCGACAGGCCAAAACTGCGTCGTTTTCAGGTGTCCCAGGGTCATCCGAGCCCGTTCGGTGCCACAACGTGCGATGGTGGGGTTAACTTCGCTGTTTATTCCGCCAATGCGGTTTCGGTTACTCTCTGTTTGATCACTCTCTCCGATTTAGAGGAGGTAATCATGAATTCAATTGAAAACTTATTCATTTTTTATGAAAACTTATTTGTCATACTGTTGTAATCATTTGTTATGAAAACTTATTTGTCATTGCTAAAATCCCAAAAGATTGCTTTTTAGTGGCTGTGCATTTGTGTTTTGAGTTTTACACTTAACTGAACTGAAATTGAAACTTCTGGGTTGCTGATTTTCTTAATTTGTGTTATGTACCTTGTTATTTAATCATTGATATTTATTGATGTAGGATAAAGTTACTGAGCAGTTATCTCTTGATCCTTTGACCAACAAGACTGGAAATGTGTGGCATGTGTTTCTGAAGGGAGATTTCAAAGATACACTTTACGGATATAAATTTGAAGGGAAGTTTTCTCCTGAAGAGGGACTTTACTATGACTCTTCTAAGATTGTGTTGGATCCTTATGCAAAGGTGATTGATCTCAATGAGTGGCAGTGCATCTTTTATTCATAAATTCATTTGAATTGTGCGGTTTGTTTTCCCCGTTGTAAAATAATAAACTTTTTTGCCTCCTGTGGATAACTCGTTTTTGGTTTTAACCTATGAAGGCTCAGACTTCATTTTATGTTTTAAATTTGTTTAGGCAGTTATACGCAGAGGGGAATATGGGAAGCTAAGTCCTGATGGTAATTGCTGGCCTCAAATGGCCGGCACGGTACCTTCTTTTGATGATGAGGTACAGTGCTCATATGTTCTGTCTTAATTCTAATTTGGTAACAACTCACACCTGGTTTCACATTTATCTCTTGCTTCAGATTTTCCATTATTCTCTCTTTCTTTTTGTTTTTTTTCCTCTAAACTTTTTCTTATACAATGTATAAATAACAATGTCAATTTAAACCTATGACTTGTATTTTCACGCCCATGAAAATTTTTGAGGAAATTCAGTTCAAGAGAGTTATTCTTAAACAACACAAAAGTTTGCCAATGAATCATATTGCATTTCTTTTCTATGATGAATATTTTCCAACACTGTTTCTTCCATTTGATTTCAGTTTGACTGGGAAGGAGATTTACCGCTGAAGTATCCACAAAAAGATCTTATCATATATGAAATCCATGTGCGAGGGTTCACAAGGCATGAGTCAAGCATGGCTGAATTGCCTGGTACATACCTTGGTTTGGTGGAGAAGCTTGATCACTTAAAGGTCAGTTCAGAGAGCTTCTAGAAAAGAAAAAAAAAATGCAAAAGGCTTCCTAGGGATATTTATTTCATCATATAACAGGTGGTATATATGTATTCCCAACTAAAGAAGAATCATCATGTCATGTATGTGAGGATAAAGAGGAATGATCTTATTTACTACATACATGTTATTTAAGTGTTTAACCACCAAGTTATGTATTATCAACTCCAGCAGTTTCATTGTGATGATCATAAAATAATATGATACATGTTGATTTCTGGATGTTCTTATTAGGTTCTGTTCATTTTTCAGGAGCTTGGGATCAACTGTATAGAGTTAATGCCATGTCATGAGTTCAATGAGCTGGAGTACTTCGGCTACAATTCTGTCTTGGGTGACTACAAGTACAATACTTATGAATCTAATGAAAGCAAAATTTATAGAAGCTAACTTTATAGGGTATTAATCAACTAATGGGTGCATTTTCAAAATAAGAGCACATGCACTGTGTTAAAAAGCAACTCAAAATGGGGCGTATAATTTTCAACTTTGGACTTCTTAGAATCTGGAGCAAAAGATCTTGGTGCATTGCAGTCTATTTATTGTATAAATCAATTTTCATTTGTTGCCAGGGTAAATTTTTGGGGATACTCAACTGTCAATTACTTTTCACCAATGATAAGATATTCATCTGCTGGCATACGTAATTGTGGCCATGATGCAATAAATGAAGTCAAGTTTCTTATTAAAGAAGCACATAAACGTGGAATTGAGGTGATAGCTAATAGTAATATTATTCAGAATTCTTTCATTGAGATTTCATTTTGAAGATTTGTAAGATATTTCTATTAATGCAGGTGATCATGGATGTTGTCTTCAATCACACAGCTGAAGGGAATGAAAATGGTCCAATTTTGTCTTTTAGAGGCGCTGATAATAGTATCTATTATATGCTTGCACCTAAGGTATAAATCTGAAATCAGTACACTTGTCTTGTACGCTTTGACTTGATACTACTTTGATACTACTTTTTAATCTTTCATAAAGTTATAGTTTGAAAGTATTTGTTAAGGGAATGATGTGCACCTTATTGCTTCGGGTAAATTGGTTTAAACTGCAAGTGTTTTACCAGTCTCACCGATTATAACATCTGGTAGAAACCTGAAATAAGATTCCATTTTTACCATGGCATGCCCTTTTAAGCTATTTGCTCATGTGGTGGGCCGATTTGGCACCTCTCTGTCCATGGTAGCTCATTCAATTTTATCAGTATCCTACTTATCCCCTTATGATTGATTTTGCACTCCATGTTTCTTTTCATGAATTTTAGTGGTCATTCCGAAATGAAGTAGCAGAACATTACTGTGCTGTTGCATTTTGTTTGTAATCATATTCCAAAAATATCTACTAAAACAGACACAACAAGAGTCTGCATTGTAAACTGAAAAATTCTATCACATTTTTCTCATACCATATTTTCTGATTCGATGTCTCTTTATACAGATTCTGGGAACTAAATCTATTTCCCCTTTTTTCTTCTTAACAGGGAGAGTTCTATAACTATTCAGGATGCGGTAACACATTTAATTGCAACCATCCTGTTGTGCGACAGTTTATAATAGACTGCTTGAGGTAGAACATTCAAACTGCCCAATCTTGATTTTATCACATAGAATTTCCCAGCAATTGAAACATGCGATAGTGGATTTGATATGCGTGAAGATTTCTATTTACAGTTGCAGAGATAATCTGCATTGTTGAAAGCCAAGCACTACTTTCTGTTGTTCATGAAATAAATATTTAGTGTTCAAAGATGAAACAATTAAACGAAGTGAATGGAGGGTTTTTGGGCAATATGAAGGGCTGTTGTTGGTCAGCTGTTTAGAGTTATTAAACTTAGCATATGCAGTATAAGGCTGAAAAGTACCATGGAGCACCTTTGAAAATAAAATGAAAGGGTACTGTTCCATATAAATGCAAACTTCTTGAGTTAAGAAAGACCATAAATTATGCTTGTAAGTGTTTTTTTGATAAGATATTGGGCACCAGACCACTGTGATGCTTTGCCACTGTTATATCTGAATTAATCTTGTTCATTTTCTTCTTGTTGTGCCTGTTATCTATCTTCTCTTCTATCATGTTTCTCCGAAACTGCGTCTCTAACGTTTTCCTTTGATCAGTTTAATATAGTTTTGGTTTCATATATATAATTTTGGACTTCGGCTATTTTTAACTATTCATGTATTTATTTTCGTTCATTGCAACCATCATCTTCATTATTCCAAAAGGTTGAATGGTCATTGTTTTTCTTTTCTGTGCAACAGATATTGGGTAACAGAGATGCATGTGGATGGGTTCCGCTTTGATCTTGCTTCTATTATGACGAGGGGTAGCAGGTTATCTGCTAGATGCTGTGTGTTCCAAATCAGTTTATGCAGGAAATTGGTGTTCATTTCATTCCTTTTATTTTTGCTTCTTTGTCCACAGTCTCTGGGATGCAACTAATGTATACGGGATTCCAATAAAAGGTGACTTGTTGACAACTGGAACCCCTCTTGCTAACCCACCATTGGTTGACATGATAAGTAATGACCCAATACTTCGTGGAGTGAAGGTTCTTACTTTAGACCTTTCTTTAATATAGCTTACATATTCTTTATCAGTATTTCTAAAATTTCTAAGGGCCATGTGAAACTGAAGTAGCCTCTTTGATACATTAAATTTATGTGCTCCAAAAAAAATTACATTTCAAGCTTCCTCAATGTCCCAATGTCTACATTGTAGAACATAGAGTATTGGATACAGTCGGCTATTCCTGTGAATGTCTAATTTAGGCTGTTAGAGCCAATGCATTAGGGGAATATGGAATTTATCTCACCTTGGTCTGTTTTTCAAAAACCCATTTAATCCATTCCATTCTTAATCAATTTAGATTAATTATTTTAGCAAGTTTGTGACTACATGCAATGAGTAGCATCTTAACAGTAAATCTAATGTGACATACTCATTTTTTTTTTCTTATTAATCGTTAATATGCCATAAAATAGTTTGTGGCCACCTTGGCCATCTCTGTTTTTTATTGTCTATTGCAATAAATTTTGTTTCCTGAGAGATGCTTATAGACTAGAAACAGTGCCTGTTGGTGCTACTCTCAAATCGTGTACATATATTTTAAATTTTCTTCGTGCTTCCAGGAGTGTCACATTTCCTTTGTTTTACTAAAATTGTTTTGAATTTTTGCATAACACTTTCCCTTGTCATATTTGTAATCTTGTTTCTAGAATTTGGCTTAGTTATAGCGATCCTGCACATGAACTTAGCTTACTGGTTTCTATGATTCGATCCTGCGTATGAATTTACCTTTTATTGGTATCTGCTAGTATTAAAAGGTTTACTGGTTGAGCTTTCTTTGTCTGTTTTTCAAACAGCTTATAGCTGAAGCATGGGATACAGGAGGCCTATACCAAGTTGGCATGTTTCCTCACTGGGGTATTTGGTCAGAATGGAATGGGAAGGTATGTTTAGATGTTACACTGTTATACATCATTTTGATTTATCCAGTGACTGAGATAAAGAACATGATGACAGAATAAAACACAAAATACACAAATGTGTAGGGATCGGATGTGCCATTAAACATTAAAACCTAAGTTGTAGCGTACATCCCTAATGGGTTTTGGATGTCCAATCCAACCTTCTGATTCTGACAAGTGACAACTTTGCTTGCTTATCGATTTCACAACAATGTTTCACATAACTTTGCTTCAGATTTAGCAATTAAATTAGAAATAAGAGATTTCTTCCTATATCTGCTTGAAATTTCTGGAGAGCTTCATGCGTCAGAATCTCTTACAGTTCTTTCTTATGTTGTTGGCACCTCTTCATGTATAGTACTGAGTTGACTTTTCTGTATCCTATACCTAAGAATTCATCGATCTGGAATTGATTCATCAGATTGACTCTTAAACAATCTTCCAATGCAGAGATTTTGATCGTCATAACCATCTCTAATTATTCTTATTTTTGGCATTAGCATCTCACACTTTCTGCTGGTTGATCTATTCATCAAAATCTTTAACCAGCAAGGAAATGCATTGATATTCGAAAGGGGAACTTTGGCTTTACTTTAAAACCTCCTCTGTTGTCAGATGTCTTTATTCTCTAGAATCGTTGAGGCCTGAAACCTAACAGGTGTTCATGGTGTACTTTATAGATGAGTCATAAAGCCATTTATGCGTGCATATTGTTTTACTGTGATTTTTAGTTAAATTTAATTTGTAAATTCCTGTAACTTTCAGTATCGTGACACAGTGCGGCAGTTTATCAAGGGCACAGATGGCTTTTCTGGCGCTTTGGCTGAATGTCTTTGTGGAAGCCCTAATTTATACCAGGTAATTTAAGTTTTGCCTGTCTCTTTCAGTTGACGACGACTATTAGACCTTCTTATGTGATGTACTATTCATGTGGTCTGTTTATGTCAATTCATCTATCCTCATTTCTTCTCTTGAGAAACATTTCATTTTTATCTTCCTTCATATTGTTTAAATCCTGACTCCACAAGCCAGCTTTTGAGCAGTGTTGATAGATGACATGTTGGGTAAGATTCCTACAACTGCTTTTGTGGTGGGTTGGGGCTCGGTAAACAATTTGGGTTTTGGGGTTGTGATGGTAGAGAAATAGATGTAAGCCTTCCATATTAAATTATGGCGTGAAAGGAAAGTTCCTGAACTACTCAATGTGAAAATATTTGAAAAGTAAGCAAGGCCCTTTGTTCCTCATTTGTCTGAATCTCAGAGTTATGCCTTCTGAATTTAATATTTGAGAATTCTATCCCTGGAATTTAGAACACTATGTATATGCTTCTTCTTCTTCTTCTTCATTCTCTCAGTAACACTCATCATTATATCTTTGGACCAGGAAGGGGGAAGGAGGCCATGGAATAGTATCAATTTTGTCTGCGCACACGATGGTTTTACTTTAGCTGATTTAGTTACCTATAACAACAAACATAACCTGGCAAATGGAGAAGACAACAATGATGGAGAGAGTCATAATAATAGCTGGAACTGTGGACAGGTAAATATCGATAAACATGTATTTTCTGATAGTTGGATTCAGCTTTTGTTTGATGCCTGTGTTAATCTTTGTGATAATGTCACCACAGCTGTGAAAGCCTTATGATGATGCATCCTGAAATCTTAAGGCCTAGAGTAATCATCTGGCTTTATTCTGATATGTATTGTGCCCTTTTTGTCTTTCACTTTTCTTTTCACCCATATTCCATCCCTTTTTTCCCATACTTTTCGGTTTCATAATCTGTTTGATGGGAAATCTATTTCATTTTTTCTTCTTCCTGCTTTTAATAGTTTGATTACCCATGAAGAAGGAAAAGATGCTTATCAGGAGCTTATGGGAGACAAAAATCCCACATCTGTGGTGCTTTTGTCTATATGTCTGGACCCATTGGCAAATGAAAAGGATTATATTATCTTAAAAACCAGATCCTAGAACAATCTTACTGGAAAGCTACTTAAGAAGAAATTAATTTGTTCAATCTGTTGATAGAATGCACTACGGGCTTCATAGTCAAGAGCTAGACTTTGTGCTTGTATCTTAGATGTGTACTCCATGGATGTGGTACTACTTTATGACACTAATTATCATCCAGTTTAACTCAATTAGGAGGGAGAGTTTGCGAGCATTTCAGTGAAGAAATTGAGGAAACGACAAATGCAGAATTTTTTTGTGTGCCTCATGGTTTCCCAAGTAAGATGCTATCGTTATAGTGCGTTTTATATTGGGACTCTTCATTTGGACTACAATGACCTCTATTTACTCATTATAACATGTCTATGTTGGCTTCGATTTCTTGTAATGTAAATCTGAGTTTTTTTGTTTTTTAGGATGTCTGTACCCACATTCTCAATTAACTGGGAAGGGGCATGGGCATCTACAAAGTTCATGGACGCCTAAATAGTATAGCATTAGAGTTAGTGTGCTTTCATTCAGTGCAACAAAATAAGGGCAATTCGTACTACCCCTACAGTGTCGAATGGATCCTTTTGAATTCTCATTCTAAAGATAACAAGAGAGCCTAAATTGTTCATTAAACTTGATTTTGCATCATGTAGTTTCTGGAGCACAATTCTATATTTCCCTGCATATATTGTTTAAACGCAGCACTTTCTAGATAGATTATGCTGAGGATTGCATTTACTTTTTGTCTGCTTACTGACTAACGTATTTCATTTTATCTGTTATTTACAAGGGTGTTCCAATGATATATATGGGTGATGAATATGGTCATACAAAAGGAGGAAACAACAACACATATTGCCATGATAATTATGTATTTTTCTACACCTTTGTCCATACTCTTTCTGTCAAACACTTTTCTTTATTTATTATGGTTGTTGTTGTGCTGCAGATTAATTACTTTCGGTGGGATAAGAAGGAAGAGTCCTCATTGGACTTTTTCAGATTTTGCTGCCTTATGACCAAATTCCGCCAGTAAGCATCTGTTTCATGATTGCAATCATTTGTACTTTGCTTTCTGACAGACGTTTTGTATCTTCTTATTTAATTTGAGTTATGCAGGGAAAGCGAGTCACTGGGCTTAAATGACTTCCCAACAGCAGAGAGGCTGCAGTGGCATGGTCATGCTCCTGGGGTACCAGACTGGTCTGAAACAAGCCGCTTTGTTGCCTTTACTCTGGTATTAACCAATCTCACTAATGCAATTTAGAATCAAATCTTAATTAATATATCTTGTTTATTGGTGAAATGGATATAAATGGAAGATTTCACATTTCCACGACCCCACTATGCCTTCATAAATAGGCCCTCAACTGAAGTCTTCATTAGATCACCATTCTATATAGGTACAGTCATAAATATATGTATACTATGAATCTAGACCATTGATAAGTTGAATTCTTGTTTAAATGTTTGGTTGAGACAATCTACGAATTAGGCTGGATAATGAATAGTATTTATACTCACATGCAAACCTTGTCTAAGAAATTGCCACGTTTAGCAGCATGGGCATCATAGGAGTATCAGGTTTTTGTTATTATTGAGATTAATAGTTTCCCTTTTGGATCTCATTGGTTTGTTTTGAGTTTTGGGGGTGTAATTTTGAAGTTTACTATTTTACTGGTATGTGACGACACTACGTGTTGATCCAGATGGACTCAGTGAAGAGAGAGCTGTATATTGCTTTCAATGCCAGCCATTTACCCGCAACCATTACACTGCCAGAGAGGCCTGGATACAGATGGGATCCCTTGGTTGACACCAGCAAGCCTGCTCCATTTGACTTTCTTTCTAGTGACCTCCCAGGAAGAGATATTGCAGTTAAACAGTACGCTCACTTTCTTGATGCCAATTTATATCCTATGCTAAGTTATTCTTCAATCATCCTGTTTCTCTCTCCCGTCGATCCTTAGCTTAAAAGCACAGGTGCAGAACCCATATGCCTTGAAGATATAACCACAAAATAAATTAGTGCATATTTATAGCCTTGTATTATGAACCGAGTCAAACAAATGACAAAAAGGCAGTAAATAGTTGCAAGTAGAAGAGATTTTGTGGAAAGTAGTTCACAAAATACTGTTGGAAGAGGAAAGTTTTGTGAAGTTGTAATTTGGAGGAAATCATGCTCAGATTTCTGACACGTCATAAAAAAATAAAGATAAACAATTATTGTAAATTTCAGTATGATGTGGCAGCTCAAATATTAAGAAATTGTGTATAATTTTCACATTACAATCTTATTTTCTTCAAATTGTTTGTTTGTTTCAATGATTTTCTCCTTTTGAGTAAAGTTATTATTTGGTGTTCACTATGAGTGAATGATTTGGCCAATGTGAAATTATACTGGGTGGGCATAGTCTAGTTCTCACCCCAAATCGGAATCGGAACTATTCATCCAGTCTGGTTTGCCCATAAGTTGGGTTGGTTTCTGGTGTTAGACCGGATATATATAAATTTGTTTGAATTAAATTATTATTTTTTCACAAAACCCAACATTTTTTTTTTTGCTTAAAAATTCACAAATGGCCAAATTTCAAATAAGAGGTGATTGTGCCAAGAAAAGAGAGGTGATTTCGAGTTGGGTTTGAGGAAAGATTAGTTATAAGCTTAGAAATTTAGTATTAGGTTTAAATATTTTTATTAAAAACTTTAAAAAAATACACAGCCGCTCTAATTTGTTCCCATTTAGTTTTTTCACTACAAGAATCAGAACTGGAACCAAACCAAATTGTTCCGGTTTAATTTGTGGTCAACTCAGTCTGATTTTTTATCAGCCCGGTTTTTTCTGGTTTGAATGCCATGTTACACTCAGCTGCTGTAAGGAAGTTATCTAAGTCCGTGTACGTGGATCACTGGCATAATGGCATTTCTTCATTTGTTATTTGCAAAGTAATAAATAGAATATTTTCTATTTTATTTGATTTGGTAAAGAGTAAATCAATCCCACTCATCTAAAGCATGAAAAGTAAATTGGTCACTGTGGAGATGTCAAATTGCCACATAGACATTAAATTTGCCACGTCAATATGAAATAACAAGAATAAAAGGTTAAAGTTACTTCAACAGAGTAGTTAAATCCTACATGAATTTGAAGGCGGGAAAAGAGATGTCAAAAGTAAATTTTTTCATAAATATCAAATTGCCACATAAGCCATGAAATTCAATTTAACATTCATGAATATTTAGTGGCTATTGCCCTCATTTTTGTGATGACGCATGAATGAAACGACGGACTGGATTGATGAACAAATTGTTGATCAATTTCGTATCCAAGAATTAAGGTGAGCTAAAACTTAAAATCCAATTAAACCCAAGCATGCATGATCCCTTTTTGTTTTAATTTTATAGGACCAATGATCGAATTTGATACTTATAACATGTTGTTGTACCGTGGTATATGAAATTCAATATATTATATGTAGTTTAACATATAGTTCAACTAAGGCAAAATCTTGCCAAACTTCACTAACACTCAGATATTAGATGAGGACATTTTCTCAATAATAATCAATTATAATATCAAGACATCTAATTTACTTTGTAGCCTTATAGAAGTTAAGAAATTGTATTGATTAGAATTAAAAATAACTTAAAGCATGTTAACAAATGTGTTGGCAATATCAATCTCAAGTATAACAAACATGCTGGAAGAAAAACAAGGGGAAATAATGTTTGGTATCGGGTGAAGAAAGTTGAGGTTCCACCCCAAAACCAATTGACTATGGGAGAGTAACTCAACTCCTTATAAGCCCTTGCTAAATTTGTTTAACTTTCTAATATGGGACATTTTTCAATTCACATTCTCACATCGCACAACTATTGGACATTGTGTGATTTGAGCCACAATATTTCTGTAATTTCCAATGCAGTCAATTAATTTGAAGTAAAGTAATTATCTTATATTTGCAAAAGAAAGGCGAACTAAGTTGAGCACTCAAAACCAACCAAAGTGTATATATATATATAGCTTCCATTGAGGGATCCCTCAAATAAGCTTATTTGAGGGACACCCCTTATAGGGCCCACTCTGGATTGCATTTCACTAATCCAAATCGTCTATTTTGTAGATACACATTCAAAGATCATCTCTACAAAAAATCACTTGAATCCGATATCATTTGACCATTCAATTGAGTTATTGAAATTTTGGTACTTTCTTGAAGCACTCGTGTTCATTGATTTTGTAGGACCCAATTGGATGTCGAAACGGTTTCCAATTTTCTAAGTTTTTGTAAGGATGATCTATGAATAAGGACCTAAAAAATAAATGGTTTGGATCATTGGAAAAAAAATTGTAGGGTACCCTAAAGGGCGTCCCTCAAATAAAATTATTTGAGGGATCCCTCAATAGAAGGGGACTGATATATATATATATATATATATATATTCAGAAGATTCATTGTTCTGTATTCTTAGGCAGGCTGAGACAAGGTTATTCGGCACAAGTTTGGCCCAATTAAGTAAGGTTCAAGACGGTACAGCTCGTATTTTTAGGCAGGCTGAGACAAGGTTATTCAACACAATGGGTCAGGCTAGAACGAGGCTCATCGTGGGTCATGTTGGCCAGTTTAAAGCCCATTTATTAAATTATATTTATTTTAGAGATATTATTGTATTTATATTTTAAATTCAAGTCTATTTCTTTTATCTAATAATATATTTCAAAATTCAATGTTCTCTTTATAAATAAAATAATAAATTTTTTTAACCCGAATAATATTCTAGCCCTTTTTTATTTTGAATGTAATTCAAATAAAGTCATTCACTTATTTTTCCAACAAATAATAATCATATTTTTACAACACATAATAAATCTTTTTAGTATATATATATAATTGTAAAAAATATTGAAATAAAATTGATTAAAAAAAATGCAATACATAAGTCGAGCTTAAGGTGGGCCCATATCGGCCCATTTAATGTCCCAGAACGAGTCCGGCCTAGTCCCATTTCAGTTGGGACCAGACTTAATCATTTTCATAAATGGACGAATTTAGCCTAACTTTTTTATTAAATAGGCCGTCTTAAAATGGGTCGGGCTTGCCCGACACGACCTTTTGACACCTCTTGCAGTCAAACCAAAAGGTTTAGGATTTATTGGGACCCATATATATTATAGAGATGGTCAGTAAAGTAATAAGTGTCAACACTCATACAGTTCCACCCACTTATGTCTCTGGCTTGGTGGTGTTGAAGAGACCATAGAGCACATTAAGGTAGGCTCATACTATGAAATCGACCACTCCAATCTAAGCTTTCCTAAAACCGACCACTTCATTCCAAGCTCTCCTAAAATCGACCATCGTATAACAGTCCAAGAGTCACAAGTAGTGGGAGAGTTACGGGTGCTGCCAATGGAGTAATGTGAAAGAGACGAAGGGGTTGAAGAAAAGTGAGAAAGACATAGGAAATTTTGAAGCTATTGAGTTTGTGTCATAGTTTATCTAACCTTTAAAGATGTACATTTTATGTTGTTTGACCTTTTTATAATGAGAAGAGCAAACGAAGTTGAGTTGAAACTTAATTTTTTATCGCATAAAAAAAACTTTATTTATTTTTATTGCATGTACATGTACAAGTTACTCACGACGTGACAATTCTAATTAAATTTTTTAAAATTGGGCATTTCTAACATAACAAATTTCGTGAGGTTTTCTCACACATTGGTTCCATTTGTTGACATCTTTAGAACTCAAACACATTTATTACTGAGTAGAAGTGAGGTTTTTATAACATGTCGGGCCTTTTGAATGAGGTTATATATAATAAGTCTTAAAAAGTGATGATTATTTGATTATTTGATTATTGAGTTGATACACAATCACATTTATTGTTCCAATGTAGCAAAAAAAAAAAAGTCAAAAATAAAAAACTCATAACCTAATTTCCACAAAAATTTAATAAAAAAGAAATATATAAAGGAAGAGAATATGAAGAAAAAAGAAAGAAGAAGAGAGAAGAAGCATATTGGAGGGAGAGAGAGAGAGAGAGAGAGAGAGAGATGGATACATGGAGAAGATTGAAGAGAATAACCTTTGAGAAGATAGCAGAGAAGAACCCTAGGGAGAATAAAATGAAAATGATTTTTCATGTGAACTTGTGTGTTCTTTTTCCCTAACTGTATAATTAAGTGTGTATCATCTAAACTGGGGTGTGTGAGTTGTATTAGTTAGTCGAGTATTAAGAGTATTAAGAACCCAACTTGTATAAAATAGTCAGGTAATTAAATAATACAAGTTGATACCAAACACCTGACATAGACTATTTACTCATATTCAGAGTCTAATACGGTGTACCAAATGAGTAAATTGGTTGTTTTAATGAGTTCGAGTACAATTAATTCATAGGTTAAATTCGATTAGGGTCATAATTCATGGTGTAAAACCGTTGAAAATCTTAATTAGAATCTTAGTAAATAGAAGATACTTACGGCCCATGGGCCATGCCCACAGGCCAGATGGATCATTTGGTTTCTGGAGAAATCTAGAGACCCACAGAAACCTCTCTCTCTTTCCAAGCATTTGCCTCCTTCCTGCCTTTTACAGAGACATACTCCTAACCCACCTAAAGCTCCAGACTTTCAGGTTGTCTCTTTCCACTCTCCACCAATCCAATCAAGTTAAATCCTAAAACAGTCCAAAATCAGCAGCATCCCAATTTTCATAATTCTTTAGGATCAGAAACGCAGTGCAAAAATCATCAATGGAAGACCACTTTGTCTCAGAAGGAATGCAGATGAAGACGATGAAGAAGAAGAGGAAGGAGGTGGAGGAGCTTGACCAAGTCAACGATGACTTCTCCGACTTCTCTCTTTCTTCCCCTGCCAGAAAGATTCGCCGCCTGGTATGCAAAAGTTTCAATCTTTTCTGCTTCTCTACTTCTCTTTCAGGCTTCTCTTCCCAATTCTGTTCATTGTTATAATTCAGTATTTTCTGTGTCATTATTGATGATATAGGATGCTCATCTGCCACCCATTATGGAGGAAGAGGAGGCTGAGTTTTCATTTTCAGCTGCTCAGAATCAGCTGAAATCAGAGGCTCCAATTATTGAGGGATTGCCCTCAGAAAACCAAGAAAAGGCCATTGTGCTCTTCAGGCCTGTCAACAATACCCCAGTCTTCTCTCTCCATTCTGACTTGATTTCTGGCTTTAAGGGTATGTTTGGCAATTACCCATTTGGTTTTATTTGTTTTGAATGATTTCAGTAATTGATGATATGGGTTATTTGGTTTTGCAGACCAATTTCTGCGCACCAGCCATTTTGGTCTGAGATCGTCAGCTGAGGAAGATGATGAGGCAGTGCAAAGCAACAGCAATCAGTGTAAAGCTGTTGTTCCTTGGGTTCCCAGTCATCTATCTCCTGCACCATCAATGGAGGTTTCACAAGCAGACCCTCCAGAGGAGCTGATGGAGGCTGAGGGGATGGAAACAGCAACAATGGAGATTGAAGAAGAGAGCCCAGCAGCAGGGCAAGCCATGGCAGATGGGTATGGTGGTGGGATGTGGACAAGTAATGAAGGCTTTCCTCAGTGGCAGCAACAGCATTGTATGATTCCACAGCCTCCACACAACACAACCACACCCATCACATGGCTGCAATGAGACCCAAAGGCACAGGGTTTCTGGGTTGGAAATTTGGATGGTGCCTCATTCTTTTTATTGTAGTATTTTCAACTAGGTTATATTTATATATAGAGGTGTTTTTGCTCACAGCAATCTGTTGAAACACCTAAAAAATAGTGTTGTAATGTTAATAATTGCAGTGTAGGAACTTGTAAAAGAATGATTTGCGTGTATTATGGCTTTAATGATCCAGTTCTAGAGATTAATAATCTGGTTTGGAGTTGCTTCGGAATAGATAGACTCTAGGGCTTAGTTTTGGCTTTCATAAGAACTATCTTGAACTCAACTCAAATTCAGTCCAAGCCGAACCACCGATGAGGTGTGCGTGCAAAGAATTATGTGATCTCTAGGCCCTAGTTTTGTTCGTCATGGGCACAAGGGCTTGAACTGTACTGTGCTGTGCAAAGGATTGTATGATCTCTAAATCGTGAGGAAGAGTCCTAAATTTCATAGAAATCAATTTAGTTTAGAATCTTAAAAACTATACACAAAATACACAGTTCAGTTAATACAATTCGGTATTTGTCCAGTTCTGTTTAACTCGGTCCAATATGGTTTACTTAATATGTTCCTCAGCTAATAACAATGTTTTCTACTGATCTCTAATTTTTACTTCGGCAAGGGAGATTCTAAGATCAAATCTCTCTGGTGACCCCTAGTTTTTACTTCGTCGGAGGAGATTCTAAGATAAAGCCTGATTCTAGATCGCATCTTGACCCTGAGTTTTTACTTCATCGGAGGAGATTTTAAGATCAAGTCTTTACTTTGTCTGAGGATATTTTAAGATCCAATCTCTCTAGCGACCCGAGTTTTTATTTCATCAGAGGAGGTTTAAGATCAAATCTCTCTAGGCAAGGGGCTTGTAGCTGAATTGGTAAAGAGCATTTACCTCTGCACCAAGGTCTCAGGTTCAATTTCACTCTTCCCAATATTGCTTTTATAAAAATTTTAAATTTAAAAAAGAAAAAAAAAAATCAAATCTCCCTAGAGGACAGTTACATTTGTTTACACAGCATAACTTCATGAATCAAAACTACGAGAACAATGGTATAAAAAATGGGATAAGTGTAAACACCCAAATAAATTGATTATAAATATGCACAGGGAGTTTGACGAGGTTAATACATTATTGAGGATATTCTCATCTATATTCTAACAGAGATACATGGAAATGGGAAAAATAAAGGCTATGTAGAAGTCTGATGGGGGTATCCTTCTATGTCGTTCCCCTCTATTCTCTTCTTGTCCTTCTAGCAAAATGGCAGTTCCTATGGCCTGAACAACACGTAGCTCTTCAATGACTGCCGATCAACTTCACTATTTTAACTCATAAGAGAACTATAGAAGAGCTAGTCTCCTGAGACGTATGTCTTCTGTGCATAGTATTTCTTTTCGCTCTCTGCCTTTTTCGCATTGCGTTTCTGCATCAAAGACAACAGGAGGAAGAACTCTATCAGTACTTTAGAAAGCAGACTTTTTGCACATGCAAAAGATACGGTTAAGACGTGTTAAAACACATCACTAAAAGAGGTACAATACGGTAAGATGAGCTTTATTAAGAAAGGCTATACTGGTTTAAAGATAAACACCAAATAAGATAATCTCAAGAGAACATGCCAGAACTCCTTATAATCATGATATAGGATTTAACCCAACACAAACAAAGATGGCCACTTTTCTTGTATAAAAGTTATTAGATATGGTTTCGTATCTATCTCTTGACATTTGTAGTGCATACAAATTACAATCAAAACGACAGATAAAGATTTTTAAGTTACCATGTAAGCATCATGATTTGCAATTATCCTCTGTGATACTGATGTTGTTGTTATATTTTTGGGGCTTTCAAGTAATTTGAAAATCCCCATGCTCTTGGGAACCGAATAAGGATCACTTTCACCCTGCACCATAAAATAATCCCATTCAATAAACCAAGTCTCGGCTGTAAACACAAAGTTCAATAGTGATCAATTTTAAGTTCAATAGTGATCAATTTTGAAAAAAGTTCCATCAACTTACAGGAAACAAGGAGTTGTACTCGGAAACTGTCCCGTGCACAACCAATGAAATGTTGAAAGTCGTTACCTGAAAAATGCAAGAATATAAACCTCAGATACAGTGATTAAAACATCTAAATCAGGCATTGCACTATTAACAAAATGCAATGAGTCAACAATGTGTATGCGAAAGAGAGGGATCGGGGGAGTGAAAGATGAGGGGGTGATAAAATACAATGACTTGGTACACAATAAAAAGATAATCTGATACATTTACTCACCATGTCCATGGTAACTTCCCAAGGAGCACCAATGATGACCTCATCAACATAACGGCAACCCAATACACTAAGACTACGTTCGTGTAAATGCATAATTGGATGGTGCCCTCTGTGTTCACTGAAAGTAAGAAAATTTTAATTAATTTTTCATCTTTTTACAAGTTTACGCTATTTGACCAAGGTAGACAGGAAGATAAAAAATTTAAGCTTATCTTCTAAATATAAAGATAGAAAGAGAATAAAATTTTCAAGGCGTAAGCATACCAATGAATGAATTGATGTCAACTCAAGAAAATGGACATACCTCACAGTTTCGTCATTGTGGATGCCAACGAGTAGAAAGTCTCCAAGCTGCCTAGCATTCTTGAGGATCTGAGCAAGCACCCACAAATGAAATATGGCCTTCATATAATAAATGATGAGAAAGCGATTTTACAGCTCTTCATATAGAAAAGGGAGAATGCTGTAATGAAAACTCCACAGTATGGAATTACCAAACCGGAGTCATTATGAATGTCACCTGGCAACGTTCAGCTGTTCAGATACAGCATACACCTTATGCGTTGCCAGAAGGTCAAACTTAACCCACAAGGCTTCAATGGGTACCCTTAAAACTAATAAGTAGCAGACTAATATAACGATCCACAACAGCATTTCATATATTAATGCAATGGTAGAATCTATTTCTCTCTTAAAGCAATGGCACTAAATCATGAAAGATAGTGAGTACTAGAGCAATACCAGATTGAAGATAAGGACATGTCACCTTAGAGTGCATTATAACAAAAGACCATCATGAAGGCTATTCATAAACTACTTTGAGTTTATAAGGTAAAAAAATTGTCATTCCTAGGTACACCTACAACTTTGAAACTAAATGCAAAATAGGAAAATGTACTACAAAGATTCAACTTTAAACCATTAAAAAAAAAGTAAATGTTTGCAAGAGTAACTCAGAAATATAGTTGTACCTCAACATGTCCAGCATGAAAGAGATCAAATGCCCCATCAATGTACACAACACGAGCATTTGGTCCAGGTCCCTGAGAATATGGAAGGTCTCGTCATGGAGAATCAAAAAACACATTATGCCCAAAAAAACAAAAAGCAAATTTTACCCTTCCTATTTTATCTCTACAAAATAAAATATATACGAAAGAAAATGAAACCTCAATTCCAAGCTACGGTGAAAAGTGATTTACTATGTTATCCAAGAAATGGGAATTACAGGGTGACTTCTTGGTCTTTACATGTACCAAAAAGAGGTCTGTTTGTTCATTTTCAAAGATACTTATTCTCAAATGTCACTAGATGCATTGGAGCACAAGATCCTCAAGAGGAGCATAGTCTGTAAGATATGAAATACTAATTACTTTTGAAAAACAAGTTAAAATTAAAGGTACCAAGATAGCATGTGAGGCACACCTTTCCATTAGAGAATTGCACAATCCGTCGAGACGTTGGTAGAAACTGAGATAAATGGGCACTCTTCGGTCGACTTTCTGGGGTTTTAAACATGGATGTTTTGTTTTGATCCTCACCACCATTCGTATCCCTTAAAGAAGAGAGTATCCTCCCTACATGATTATTGTTAGACCAACTTAAAATAAGAAAATGTTTTCGGTATGCAATTTTTTAGCTGTCTAGGCAGATCGTTGATCAAATGTCTTCACTTCTAGCAAGCTTGACCGTAATAGAAGTCACAGGTGGAATTTCATAATAACAAAAGCAGTCTGAGGGAGATAAAGAGAATCATAGTACCTACAATATCTGTGCTGGAGACACCTTCAGTTCGTTTAATCTGCTTGTAGCGGCCAGCTTTTTTTGCCAAGGCATAAGCATCAGTTCCATCTGGCAGCAGGCAAGGATCATCACCATGTATGATATAGTCAATCTTATGCTCATTGAAGAGTCTGCTCATGAATTGCTCAGTAATTTCATATGGAGCTTTCGGTATGACTTCATCTACCCACTTCAACCCACTAACAAGAACAAGTCTAGAAAGAACTTCAAATTAGATAAGAATAACTAGTTGTATGTATTGCATACAACGATCTTATTAAATTTTATCAAAGGCCAACTAAATTGTGCAGCAGGAGATTATACAACAGTCACAAGAGTTTCTGTTGGAACAATACAAAGTATGGATGGACCAAATAGTTCATTCTAATTCCAAGGTTGCTGAATAACACTATTAAGGAAACTAACTCTGCAAAATATGTGGATAAACTGCTTCATATCCATGTATAACAACATAATCTGTAACTTAAGTTAGTAAATAAGTAACAAAAGGTCCAACTCGAACTCACATAGGAATGTTTTGGCATTCCAATATAAACATGTGTTCTTGAGAATTAGTGTGTTATCGTTGATATTTATGTGCATAAACACTAACCTCTCTTCCATGGATAAAACAGGTGGACCTTTATTGGCAATGATCTCCTCATCACTAACAACACCCACCACCAACTCATCTCCCAAACCCTTGGCTTGCCTCAAGGCATTGGCGTGGCCATAATGCATGAGATCGAAACAGCCATCCATGTAAACACGAATGCGCTTCTTCTCACATTTCTTCTTATGGAAAATCCCAGAATCAGGCCATAAATAAGGCAACTGAGGAACTGTGATTCCACCGAAATAGCTGGTGGACAAGCCGAGTAAGGCAGCCGTGAGCATTAGACCACCAAATACATGAGGGTGATTGTACATTCCATCCCAAATCCAGTTGTTAGTTTCATATTCCATGTTGCCACACTTTTTCCTCTGCTTTATATTTTCTCTCAGCTCTACTTTCTCAGTAAGAGGAGACACAAAACCTGAAACCACAATGGCACAAAGAAAATCAGAAATCAACATAGCAGAACAATTGCAATATATTTTTGTCTACTTCATACAAAATTCACATTGGTTTTCTTCCTCTAACGTGAGATTTAAACTTCACTGAAATACAAGATAAATGAAAAACACTAAACAAATCTAGAGCTTGAAAAAACCCAAATATACCAAAAATATGTCAAAAAGAAAAAAAACGCAAATAATAAAGAGAATTTGGGAAGTATATTATTTGGAAAATCATTGAAAAGTTATTCACTTGGTTCAGCAATAAGACCATTCTGTGAAATTAAGGGATGCAAATTCTAAGCCCATCGAGAAATTAATGCTGCATGGAGAACCAAAGATTCAAGAGAATCGTTGAGAAAATTCCATATACAAAATTTAATTCTGAATCTAAACAACAAACCCACCTGAAATTCAGAAATAATTGAAAAGAAATGGGAAGAGATGTTATGGAATATAAAAAATCTAATGGTAAAGTAAAAAAGAGAAAATGGGAAGAAAACCTGGGCAAAATGGACTTGAGAAGTTCAAGGAAAAACAAAATCCGAAATGAAAAATATCAATGAATTGAGTATTTATTATGCTGACCCAGATCTAAAATAATGGTTCTTTTACAAGAAAGTTGGAAAATTTACCTTTTTTGTGTTCGAGCTCTGTGTCTCCTCTTTGCTTCCTCTCCGGTTTTTGGGTGGCCTCGGAATTGAAAATGGGAAATGAAATGAAACAAGCCAAGCAAGCCTATTTCTCCAAGTTTCTTTCTTACAAGCCTCTCTGGCTTCAAATAAATCTCTCCTTTTTTATATTACTGAATTAATGCCACAGGGTGGGCCCGTGGGGCCGGCCCCACTTGCTCCTCATGACCTCTTTCGTCCTTCCATGTGGACCAGAGCTGCAAGCTATGTGCTTGGCTAGCATTTTACGTGCACTATTTGTATTCCCCTTTTCTTTGGGACTTTGAAGTGTTATTTAAGGATATGTCGTTGAATTGTCACTGTTACTAATTTATAGTTCACACATGCATGTCTTCAGATATTTTTCTTGTAATAACTCTCGAGAAATCCAACGGATTTATAGTTTAAGTGATTAAAAAATATTACTTTTGTACTCGAGTTTTTAAGTTTGATTTCCCTTCACTCATTTTACTCTCGAACCTCCAAAATCTTAAAACTCACCCTGAATATTAGGCTGAACATGTATGTATTAAATACTCCCGTTTCATATGAGCTTTTTAGTTATATGGAAAGATATCATATGTAAACCAATTATATTATTTGTGTAATATACACGTATATCCATATTTTCACCTACTAAAAATTAATAATATTAAAATATTATGTAACGGCTGAATATTTCACATAATGTACGTGTTCAGTAGTTTACTTAACGCAGAAGATTTCATTTAGTATTCTAGATGAAACCTGGTAGGGAAGTCATACATCTCCGCCAGCACAGGCAAGATGAAACGCGTGGATGCAATTTTGTTTATATAATTAATGAATATAGGTTCTTGACTCTTCAGCACGTTGTCACACTAATTCTGGTTGACTTACAGCCAGAACGAAGCATATCTGCACTAACAAGACAAGTTCCCTCATCTTCCTCATGGTCTCACAATCTCCATTCATGTCTCCAACCTCGTCATCTATTGGTTTTTTTGTTTCTCTTTGAGTTCGTTGATGAATTAGTGATGAGACAACCCCAATACAAAAATGGGTTCAAGCTTAAATTGAATAGAACTCATTGAACAAAAATAAACCTAAATCATGCCAATTATTTTATTCGGTTTGGTTTTTTATTTTAAGATTAAATTAGACCGAGCTGAATTATGTCCACCCCTACTATGGAGTCTTTATTATGTATTTTGTTGATTCTTTTAATTGTGTATATTCATACGTGAGTTAGGTCAATTGGACAAGAGAGTGAGCCTATCATGTTGCTCCCAAGTTCGAATCTCCTTCCTATAGATTAGATTAATTTAAAGTAGTTTAGATTATCGTTTATATAAAATAAAAAAAATGCCAATAATTAATTTAAAAATAAAAAATAAAAATAAAAAGAGAAAGCCTTAAGATTGATCTCATGTTTCGTCCACGAAAAAGATTGATGTCACGTGAACTCTCCGTGACATCTCACAGCCACTCGACTGCTCCGTCACTTTAACAGGCTTAGCACAAGGCCAGTAGAATTCTGATTCCGAGTAGTCTTAAGAAAAGCGCTTCAGTGTCCAGCGCTTGAGATCCGAACCATCAATGGCGTCAAGCAAGACTTTACTATCAGCAACAGCCGCAGTTATATTAGCAACGTCTCTCTTCTGGACCTTAACTTCGTCTTCATCATCGCCTTCTTCGGCCGACTCTATCGCCTTCATCAAGAAGACCATCGATTCCAACAAGATCGCCATCTTCTCCAAGTCCTATTGCCCGTATTCTCATCCACTCTGTTTCCTTTCATTATTTCTTGTAAATTTGCATGCACATCATCTGTTTGACTTAATTCAGACCCATTTCCTAATTTCATTTAAAAATAATCTGGAATAGAATAAATCTTCGATTGATTTATGTAGAATGAGGCCTTTATTGATTTTGTTGCCATTGAAGGGCTTCTGGGTTTTAAGGAAATGACTATTAAAAATCAAATTTTGGGTTTTACACAATGTTGTCTGTGATTTAGATTGAGCTTGTATACATTAAATTCGTTTTTTTTTTCCCTAATTTTTTATTTATTTGGGTAATTTGCAGGTACTGTAAAAGGGCAAAAGCTGTTTTCAAAGAGTTGAACCAAGTACCCTATGTAGTTGAGCTTGATGAGAGAGGTATAGTCACTTAAACCTTACTGATTCTTTCAAACTGTGCATGAAAAGACATAAAAAAGTAAGGAGCTTGTTGCTGAAATATGTGATTGGTGCAAAATTGACTTTATGGTAGAAACCAATTTGATGAAATGACACCTAATTAGAGTAGTAAACTTGTTGTTGAGTTGTATGAAGGTGCATTAATTGTTCAATCTTATAACTACTAGACAGTACAAGCTGGCATGAACTTCCAGATTTTGTGCTTAGAATTTGCTTTTCAGGATTGCAGGTTGTGAATGTGAGATATTAGCTTGAATTTGCATTCAGGAGAATAGTTTGCGAACTCAAAAATGCTTCTTGTAGCAGCACCCTTTTGACAGCTTTGTGCAGTTTTCTTTGAAATTTGAAGGCGTATATGCCTGTGTTGTGTGCATATACATGTACCATTTCCACTATTAGTTATTGATTGGAGATGGCAATGTGTTTCTTTCAGCTGACGGTCGAGATATCCAAGATGCTTTAGGTGAGCTTGTTGGGAGGCGTACTGTACCACAGGTGTGGGTGAAGGGAAAGTACATTGGGGGCTCAGATGGTAACTGGTTTTCCTTTCAAAATATTTTGTGTTCATTCTCTTTGTTTCTGGAAAGTTGATTAAACCAGGGAATTGCTAACAACTGATAAATATGCTGTTTTTTAGATACTGTTGAAGCATATGAAAGTGGAGAACTGGCAAAGCTTCTGGGCATTGAGGTCCAGCATAGGGAGGATCTTTAAATTGAATCATCAATGATCAGAAACTGGTAGCTGAATTCGTAGAGAAGTTGAATGTAGTGCTCATGAAATAACTCCTATTACATGCGGGGGAGTATGGCAATCACTTTTGCATTTAGCTTGTTTTTGTTTTTTTTTTTTTTTTTGGGATTACTGTATTTTAGTCTTTTACAGAGAATGATCTCTTGGATAAAATTGTACTTGTAGTTGATGGACTGCTGTCTGCCTCTTCACCTCTACTGCGATTTGAACGTTATATTTGTATTTCAGTATAACATTTTCCTCTTTTTTTCCTCTTGGATAAAATAGTCACATTGGCACTTACTGAGACTCGTGCTCCTGTCTACTAAACATCAGACTTCCACTTAGATGTGGCACCAAGTACTTGGGTTACCTTCTCTTAGCTTGTATTATGCCTAATCGCGGAGCAAAATCTTAAAACAATTTTTTTTGGCCAAGACCAGAATGTGATGTGAAATTGGTACTTAGGTGAAGGGGGGTAAATCTAAATGCTATTCAAGCAGACACTACAATCTTTACACACTTTGAACCTTAACCAAATATATTTATGATTGGTCAACTGTTAGTCATGTAAAATCATAACCAAGAACACACACACAAATCATAACAATCTGTACCTGCAAACTTAGAAGATTACTGGTGGCAACCTAGGCACTCAGAAGGATTTGTAAATCTAGGAATCATCTGTGCTAGCAACAACTATGGTGAACGTGTGTGAAAACATCATACTCAAGTAAACAACAAATATCATATAATGATGACTCATCAACCGCAAGAACACAAACCCAGAAATGCATAAACATTATGCGATGACTAGTCAACTATCAAGAACACAAACCCATAAAATAACAAAGCTGCAACCCAGAAATCCACCATTAAGAAAATTTGAGGGTCATCAACTGACTAGGCAATCTACTAAGCAAAGAAGATTCTTACAAAGGAAAATAAGCAAGCTCAAGAAATCCTAGATCTGTTTAGGAAGATAAACTATTCATCATTTGTGCAATCTTCTTCTCTAACTTAGCAAAACCAGTAGTTTAGTCCTTCATGGCAATGACAACTTCTTATTCAGCTCTTTCATCCTATGACACTAGCTAGCCAACTCAAACTCAGACAGAAACCAAAATTTGGATTCAAGGAAAAATGACAAATTTCTTCAAGAAACCATACTCTTGAAGAAATCAATCTTGAATATGACCTAGATGTATATGAAAGAACGTTTGTTTTAGCTAGATGCAGATTTCATATTTCAAAAGCAGTTTCCCAAAAATCAATTTAGAAAACTCATAGATGAAAATAGTGGTTTTCTCTTGAGGGAGAAAAAAGAGCAAAAGGATGAAAGAAACCTTCTCAAAACCTCACCTCAAAATTGACGGTTGCCAAATGAGGAATCATTTGGCTTTTATCCAAAAATTCTTAGGTCAAAATAGTACACATGGCAGTTGAGAAAATTCGCAGAATATGACAAAAAAGTTTGTTAGGACCCAGCTGGAAATCCTACTGATGCAAAGGATGACTAGTCATACGAAAACAAGATGACTAGTCATAATCTTAAGAAATCTAATGAATGTAATATGATGCAATGCACAAATGACCTTTGCCAATATGATTGATCTTCCATAAGATAGCAGCCAGATAAAAACACTTAGAGAAACTATTCTCAATCTAAACTTGAACTCAGGTAATTATAATGTATGTTATATTACAATATTGTCAAGGGAAGCTAAAAGAAAAACTCACAATGCATACACTTACATGATGTTTTAGAAAAATAAGATATGGTTTGACAAGACGAAACCATTTTATTTTTGTTTTCATCTCATGATCCGAACAGTTCATTTTGTAGGTATCATTCAAATGTCGCCCTTACAAAAAGATTAGCCAAATCAATAAATAAACACAATGTTTTTTTATAAATAAAAAAATGCATATATTGTCTGGCTAATTTTGTTGAGAATGATAGAAAATAAAATGAAACATCACCAAATAAGTAATGCATGCCCAAAACAAAACAGGAAAAGAGAAAAATAACTAAACGAACAAAATAAGCAAAGCAACGAAAGGTCTTTTGTTGCAGTTTGTCAAATCCATCGTCTTTTGAACAAAAATGAAGAAGCATTACAGCAAAAGAAAAAGGAAACCGAAATCCGATGACATTAGCGACGACGCCGCTTTCGCTGTCGTACTGGCAGCTCTGTCGTCTCCAAACCCCAACTCCCTCCGACCCTTAATCAAGAAATGCCTGAACAAACTCCGAAACTCCCTCACCAATCCCATCCTCTCTCTTCTCCCAGCTCTCCTCACTTTCAAGTCCCCCACCATAGCTTCCCGTGCCGCCGAGATGGTGGGGTCCGCCGCCCTCGAGTCCTTGGACATGAACCAGAGGATTTCTTCCGATGCCGGCATCATCAATGGCTTGCTAGCCGCATTGGGTAGCTCCAAAACCAGACTTCCAGTGGCTGCTTGCCATGCCCTTTTGGATTTGTGCACTACTTCAGTCGGACGACGTCGTTTTGCTCATTCATCTGCACTTCCCAGGCTTCTGTGAGTATGCTGACACTTATCTCGCTTTCGTTTGTTTTTCTTGTTTTTCAATTACTTGACTTGACATGTGATAGGTTCTTAGTTTTGGGTTTCTTCAGGTTCATAAATCTTCAATGATTTCAGTGTCCTTGTGCTCTGTCTCTGTGTATAGTGAAGGTATTACCTCTCTGAATGTTGGGTTTGAGGAAGATGAACTTCCAGTTCTACTTCTTAATGCTGCAATCATTCTCATCAACACCTGTAACATTGAACAATTGGAGAACATCCCAACAAACCTCTCCCAAGCTTTCTTTGGCTTTATGAGAAATCTGTGGGCAAAAGTGCGTAATGAGATGTTACTCAAAAACCCATTGGAGTCCGCACAAGGGGAAAACTTGTACATTAGCAACATTAGAATAAGTCATATGGCTGAAAGCCTGTTTAGGCTTTCCATTTGTGCTTCTCACCGTACCAAGCCTTTGCCCTTTCATGTGGTTGAAAGGGATATATTTGGTTTCTCTGAGTCTGGTTTTAAAGATTTCATGTCGAACCACTGGGAGGTGTCACCCTTTCTTGTGCGACGGGGGCTGTCACAAGGGGATTTAGTTGAGGTGGATGATATTTTTGGTCCATTTGTAAATTTCTTCAAGAAACCATACTCTTGAAGAAATCAATCTTGAATATGACCTAGATGTATATGAAAGAACGTTTGTTTTAGCTAGATGCAGATTTCATATTTCAAAAGCAGTTTCCCAAAAATCAATTTAGAAAACTCATAGATGAAAATAGTGGTTTTCTCTTGAGGGAGAAAAAAGAGCAAAAGGATGAAAGAAACCTTCTCAAAACCTCACCTCAAAATTGACGGTTGCCAAATGAGGAATCATTTGGCTTTTATCCAAAAATTCTTAGGTCAAAATAGTACACATGGCAGTTGAGAAAATTCGCAGAATATGACAAAAAAGTTTGTTAGGACCCAGCTGGAAATCCTACTGATGCAAAGGATGACTAGTCATACGAAAACAAGATGACTAGTCATAATCTTAAGAAATCTAATGAATGTAATATGATGCAATGCACAAATGACCTTTGCCAATATGATTGATCTTCCATAAGATAGCAGCCAGATAAAAACACTTAGAGAAACTATTCTCAATCTAAACTTGAACTCAGGTAATTATAATGTATGTTATATTACAATATTGTCAAGGGAAGCTAAAAGAAAAACTCACAATGCATACACTTACATGATGTTTTAGAAAAATAAGATATGGTTTGACAAGACGAAACCATTTTATTTTTGTTTTCATCTCATGATCCGAACAGTTCATTTTGTAGGTATCATTCAAATGTCGCCCTTACAAAAAGATTAGCCAAATCAATAAATAAACACAATGTTTTTTTATAAATAAAAAAATGCATATATTGTCTGGCTAATTTTGTTGAGAATGATAGAAAATAAAATGAAACATCACCAAATAAGTAATGCATGCCCAAAACAAAACAGGAAAAGAGAAAAATAACTAAACGAACAAAATAAGCAAAGCAACGAAAGGTCTTTTGTTGCAGTTTGTCAAATCCATCGTCTTTTGAACAAAAATGAAGAAGCATTACAGCAAAAGAAAAAGGAAACCGAAATCCGATGACATTAGCGACGACGCCGCTTTCGCTGTCGTACTGGCAGCTCTGTCGTCTCCAAACCCCAACTCCCTCCGACCCTTAATCAAGAAATGCCTGAACAAACTCCGAAACTCCCTCACCAATCCCATCCTCTCTCTTCTCCCAGCTCTCCTCACTTTCAAGTCCCCCACCATAGCTTCCCGTGCCGCCGAGATGGTGGGGTCCGCCGCCCTCGAGTCCTTGGACATGAACCAGAGGATTTCTTCCGATGCCGGCATCATCAATGGCTTGCTAGCCGCATTGGGTAGCTCCAAAACCAGACTTCCAGTGGCTGCTTGCCATGCCCTTTTGGATTTGTGCACTACTTCAGTCGGACGACGTCGTTTTGCTCATTCATCTGCACTTCCCAGGCTTCTGTGAGTATGCTGACACTTATCTCGCTTTCGTTTGTTTTTCTTGTTTTTCAATTACTTGACTTGACATGTGATAGGTTCTTAGTTTTGGGTTTCTTCAGGTTCATAAATCTTCAATGATTTCAGTGTCCTTGTGCTCTGTCTCTGTGTATAGTGAAGGTATTACCTCTCTGAATGTTGGGTTTGAGGAAGATGAACTTCCAGTTCTACTTCTTAATGCTGCAATCATTCTCATCAACACCTGTAACATTGAACAATTGGAGAACATCCCAACAAACCTCTCCCAAGCTTTCTTTGGCTTTATGAGAAATCTGTGGGCAAAAGTGCGTAATGAGATGTTACTCAAAAACCCATTGGAGTCCGCACAAGGGGAAAACTTGTACATTAGCAACATTAGAATAAGTCATATGGCTGAAAGCCTGTTTAGGCTTTCCATTTGTGCTTCTCACCGTACCAAGCCTTTGCCCTTTCATGTGGTTGAAAGGGATATATTTGGTTTCTCTGAGTCTGGTTTTAAAGATTTCATGTCGAACCACTGGGAGGTGTCACCCTTTCTTGTGCGACGGGGGCTGTCACAAGGGGATTTAGTTGAGGTGGATGATATTTTTGGTCCATTTGTAGGATTGCTAAATTCAACAGGAAAATTTCCTTCCTTTCTTTCTTCTATGCTTCCAAAGATGGTTTCTTGTCTTCCTATTTCTTCAGATGAATTGAACATCCTTAATTTCCTGGAAGAGGTGAAAATTAAATTGGGTTGTCCTCTAATCTGCCAGCAGGACATTCGGGTTCTAAGAACAGACAGCCACCTGAAGAGGGAGGTGCATTTCTTTCAGGAGAGTTTGAACTCTTGCTGCATAAAAGATCCCCATTACTTTACTATTGAGGAAGTTTTAAAATGCCAAGAAGCATACAAAGAGGGTTATACAATTGCACTCCGTGGAATGGAGTTTCGCTTTGAGAGTCTTGCTGCCATTGCAAATGAATTAGCATCTCTCTTTGGTCAGCCATCAGTTGGTGCCAATATGTACTTGACACCACCTAATTCCCAAGGCTTGGCGCGTCATTACGATGACCATTGTGTGTTTGTATGCCAACTTGTTGGGACTAAGCAATGGAGACTTTTTCCTCAATCAAATGTGCAGTTACCTCGATTATATGATACTCTTGATCGGCTATATGATTCAGAAGTTCAGAATTCAATGGCTGAATGCAAACAATTTTTGCTGAGGGAAGGTGATATTTTGTATATTCCAAGAGGTATTCTTCATGAGGCATGCACCGAAAATATTAGTTTTGATGGATCTGATGGCTATTCCTTACACCTTACACTCGGTATCGAGGTTGAACCTCCTTTTGAGTAAGTTATGAATTGATGTTGAGAATAAAATAATATCTAATGATGATCAATTTTCTAAAATGCAACAGCCTTGGCTTATTTTATCAAATATATGCATGAAATAACTTGCAGATCCTATGCATAGTCCATGAGAGTCAAACATAGGACCATTGATTACCTGCTTACTGATCTCAAAGTTGCAACCAACTGCTCTAGTTTAGAGTCCATTCATCCTTGTATTATGAAACATTGTGCATTTGCAGATATTATTTGTTTAATTAGTTGTTCATTAAAATATTAATGGGTATGTTGTTTTGTGGCCAGTATATGATTGATAGAACATTAACAAGTAGGATGTTTATTCGGTAGATACATGATTCATTATGTTGCAGAGTATGGAGGAGGGTATGGGCAAACAATATTTTTTTTAATCATATATCAGCGACATAGTCTCTAGAATTATTTGTTTTTTCTCCTCTTAGGTGGATTTTTTTTCAGGATTATAAGGGCATGTTGCAATGACACTTGATTCAATGCCTGACCTACAACTTATAGAATAAGATCTAAATAGAGGGGATGGGTGGGCTATTCTAAATGTCTTGTGTGCATGAACATTACCTGTTTATTACAAAATATCTTGTACTTTTTTTTTTTGTATATGTCTATAATACTAATATTCTGTTTCAATACCGAGCTTGCCTATACTTCTAATACCAGTAAAAATAGGATTAATAGCATCTCAAGAATGCTCAATGAATGAGCTAGTAATTGTCTGGAGTCCTGCTAACTGTATCCCTACCCACTTTACCTCAAGACCCCAAGAGCTGTCACTGAGTCCTAAGCATTTGTGGGTACAACTTTTCTGCAGCAAGGGAATTTGATCTGTTAATCATTAAGAATGAGACTTGGGTCATCACAAGAGTTGGTCAATTATACAAACCATTGGAATTGTCAACAACTCAAGGATTTTATGTTCTGGTGAACTTTAATTCTTTGATTGACAATAGAGCTTTTTTATCTGCTTCTTTGTCTCTATGCTGTTGGTGAAGTAGATAGTCATGAAATTCTGAAATACAGCCTGTTGTGGCCTAATGGTGTCATATGGTTCAAGTTGGTATCATTGATATATCAGTGATACATTGTGAAATTATACTTGATGTTTTGATTTTAAAATTTTCTGTCTCCCCCTCTGTCCCCCCTCCACCTTCTCTCTCAGCTCATACAATTTTCAAATTTCTCCATAAAGGCCAATTTGATATTATGGTCCTTGCACACGTCAAAATAATTCTCTTACATTTTGATATGACTGTCTTCTGTATAGACTGGAAAATATTTTGATTGCCTAAAATAATTTTTCTTTGAAATATTTTTCCGAGGCTCAACAATGCATGTGGGCTGATCCACATTCGTGAACAAATCATATGGTATCGATTAGTAGACATCTTTTTCTACAAGACAGAGAGACAAGTTCTTGGACCCCATGTGCATGGAAAAGCTGATGCCTTGACATGCCTTATTTAATGTAATATTGGAGTATATTTCAATTTTTACCTTAACACTAAAGATGCGTCATAATCTACGTTACATAGAATAGTACAATGAAACTACACATACACATGCACGCATGTGAATATCGAATTGATACTTCGTGATTATTGTTTACCACCAGGCTGTGATGTGTGTGAATACTATAAGTCAAGCACACACGTATTGAAAATGTATTTTAATTTTGCTGCGATTACATCTAAGCAATCACTTTGTGAGTTCATCTCTATTTCACATAGGTTGAAGAAAGTGAAGTTGATTGTCATTCTGTTTTGAATTGAATGTGTGTACAATGTTTGGTCAAAATGTAGTTTTAATCCACTTAAGTATTGCCCATTAGACTCTTTTTTTTCACTCTTGGATTTTTTTATAAAAAACCACTTTGTTTCAAATAAATTGATAAATCTGAAATCACAAGAAAAAATAAATATATGGTGATGAAGATTAGTATTAACCCTGCTACACTCTCTCACATACTCCGCTTCTCATTTTTAAATGCAGGTGGGAGGGATTTATTCATGTTGCATTCTTCAGTTGGAACGAGAACCAAAAACAAGCTCATAATTCTTTTGAGTCTTCGTCTGGCATTATTCATGATATATGTGTGAATTTGTTGCATGCTGCCATTGGGATGGTCGGTGATTCTGATTCTACCTTTCGGAAGGCTTGCTTGGTTGCTTCAGTTTTTTCGCAATCACATACCCTTAATTGGCTTGATTTGAATCAGAGAGACATTTTTTGTCAGCTGATTGACAAAATTAATACAGAGTCACACTTCTTGGAAGTGTTCACGAGCATAGAATTAGCAATTCATAAAAACAAAGATCCGTTCCAACGAATTAGATGGCTTGGATCTCTCAATCTGGAGGAGGAAAGCAGTCCAAATCATGACCAGTATATGCCTTTGATGGGAATGAAAAACTTGTTGTCATTATGTATTCAACACAAAGACAAGGTAGAAGCTGCATTCCAGCAGCTAAGATCTAGGTTTAGTAGTGAGGTGATATTTGAGCATGCAATAGAGAGCTACACGATACTGCTAGAGAAATATAGGAAGGCCAGAAAGCAATATATGAATGGAATGGTTTCACTCCATTATGAATTATGAGTTATCTTACATGTTAGCTACCACCTATCTGTTCTCAATTATAGCTAGTTCCAACACCGTGAGGACCTGATAGACAGGAATGGATCAGCTACTTCTTGCACATTGAAATCTGATTCCACATGTCAATGAACCAGCTTCATACCAAATGTAACCAGCATATGGTTAAAGTGTCATCGCCTTCTATAACTACAGCTCAAAGGTATGTAATGCATCACTCTTGACTAGGATTTTATTCTTCCGAACAACAGCTATGTAGGTAAAGGGAAATGATAAAAGGAAACATGAATACTGCACTGATAGTAAGGACAAATTTCATCAGTTCTTCTTTCCGATTATCCCATATTTAATGTATTGATGAGATATATAAATACATATCTGCATACATCTCAATCAAGAAGGCTAAGCAACAGTCTATGGCTTGGGATGTCTGGGTGTTGGATGAGTAGTCACTCCATGGTAATCAATGTGATAAATAAGCTCGTCTAAATCGCTGTTGCTGTTTGCATATTTAGTTGCTACAGGAATTTCTTCAACCGTCGATGTTTCTGACTTTCCATCAATGACCTGCATGTAGCACAACCTCAATGATTGTTTTGGATAAGAGTAGAATATAAAGACAAATATTTATTTAAGAAAAAGTTAAGATAAATTATCTTAACCGAATTAGATAGCTGTAGGCTACAAACTCGAAAATGAAAATAATATGTCTGAAACTAGCAGACTGTTCAGAACTGCACATCATGATTATTAACCCATTGTGTCCTCTAAAGTGAATAACATGCTTGAGCAGGATTCATTTTCAAATAGAATTTGGCATGCTGTCTGAGAACTGAGAACAGATCCAATTCGGACCTTATATAATCGGTCAAGTTTCTCTCAGGAAAAACTTTATGAAATGCCTGAAAATTTGGAAGGAGAATATTATTCATTTATTTGAAAGAAAAACCTACCTTGAGTTTTTGATAGACATGTTTGTTGCTGGTCAGTGGCATGCTTAATTTTCTCATGGGTTTCCTTCCAGGGAGAAAAGCCAGAGAAGAGGAACTGATATTGTGGGAAGAAAAATAGAGAACTGCGATAAGGAAACATAAGAAGATGATGTACAAAGATTTCATCATTTATACAGCTGAAATGAAAACTTGCTATACTTGGAGAGGGAAAAGTTGGAGCACCAATATATATAGAGCTTAGCAGTGCAAGAGAGAGAGAGAGAGAGAGAGAGAGAGTGAATTATTGATGAAGGGACTGGGGAAACATGTCTGAGCCCATGCTTGTGATTCTGCTGCTTATGAAAAGGAGAGAGGCCAAAAACCAACCCAGAAGAGTGTAGACAGGTTTGTCCCCGTGCTGTTTCCAAATTTACTCACTTTGAAGACTCACTTGTGGCATTCTAACCGTGAAAAGTAAGTCCTTTTTCCCTCTGGTGTTGCAGGGCAGGCAGGCAGGTAAAGAGAAAGAAAACTGAATTCACGTTTGTGTTTCATAACAAACAAAGCCACTCAAGATTGAATCATCATCCATGTTTTGTCCTCATCAATAACGGCTATTTTTGGTCATGTCACTCTTTGCCTATTGTCCCCACTCTCTCACTATTTTGATTGTTGAAGGCATCTTTTTTAGCTTTTGTTTTTGTTTTTCAAGATGCAATTTCTGATGGTTTTATTATCAAATCACTCCCTGGCCCTTGATGTCGTTTCATCATTCATTTTTCCAGTTTATATTTCATTTTTGAAAGAAAAATAAGCTTTTACCAAACAATCGGTGTTCCATTTTTACTGCCTGCAGAGTGTAGATTTCAATATGAGCTTTCATATTTATTTCTTTAGGCAAAGAGTTGCCTAAACCCATCAGAGATTCTCCACAAATCGCAAGACTTGGTACAGATTCTTTACTATGATTTTGTAGTGACTATGAGTCAAGGGTCTTAAAGCTTGGTGCATTAATTTTAGGCTTTGATCGAGAAGTGCGTGTCAATTTAAGATCAAATCTGTGGCCCTTTTGGTAGGGTATGATGGAAAAACTCTCACATAAAGTCCAAGGAGGGAGTCTACCTGAGTCATTAGTTTGATAAAAACGAACAATGCTATTTTTACAACATTTACTTATCAATTTTACACTTGTTATATATAAAAATACAAGTAATAGTTTATGCTACAATAAAGAGGGGGTTTCTAACGCACACATTAATAAAGTGTCATGGGAGTTCAAATTTGATGCCACTGATTTGTAAGTCAAAGTCTATTTTCACTTGAGTAGATTCCGTTCACCATCAATTTTACACCTTTTAAACAAGAATAGCTGATCAAATTTGTCTAACAGTATTGAGACTGCTCTCTGATGCAAATCCTTCTCGGCGCGACCTCAGATTAACCGCTGTGGTTCACCAGCAATCAAATGGACTTTTTAGTTTTATCATTTGAGAGCCCAAATTTATAGAATATCCCTCATATCTATCCATCATAGGCCTGTGGCTTTAGCATTGGGCTAACAACAATTTACCCCAATGGCTATAAATGAATGGAATCAAGTCGAAATTGGAAATGTCTTGAAAACCAGTGATCTTAGGTTTGAATTTCATGTCACTTTCGCAGTGTGTTTGAGAAAATCCCCTTCTACTTCTTAACTTTGGTAGAAAGAAGAAAAAGAAAAAAGAAAAAAAGTCAAATGTCATTGCGTTCAAACTTATTTATCGAACTTTAAGTTCATTTGACTCGTTTCATCTACAAGTTGCGTTTGAAAAAAGCTAAAAGTCCCGCTTGTTATAAAGAAAGTGGTGAAGCCCACATAAAGAAAAGAAGGAAATAATAGTCAAAAGTTTGATGATGATGTTGGATAATGAAGCCATCCAATTTGCCTATAAATAGGCTTGCTCATTCAATTGTAGAACACACCAATAGAGAATATAGGAAAGAAAGGAAGAGAAGAAAGGAAGAGTGAGAGGAAAGAAGAGAGAATGAGTTCTATCTGAGAGGAAATTCTGTCAATGTAAACATCACAACAGCAAATACAATTCTACTCATAATTTTATATATTCAGTGGTACGTATTATTTTATTTTTATAACACAGCTCAAGTTATAATAATAAGAAGCTGGCCTGATTATCTAACATGATCTTCAAGCTGTGCAAAGTAGTCAATCGTGAATAATTTTTTAAATATAAAATGTAATAATTAAGAATGAAATACATTTTCAGCATAAACTTTAGTAATAAGCCTTTACATAGATACACAGTTTACAGCAGCTAATAAGGAAATAATTTAATGCAATATAAATACCCAAAGTCAAACTAGCAAACTAAATCAAATTACAGAAGATTGTTTGGGAAAATGAGTGATCTCGTTTAGGAGGAGATCATGGTTTAAAGAAGTGTTCGTAAAGCATATATATATATATATATATATATATATATATATATATATATATACAAACCCTAGCTGCAGTAGAATTTTTCTACAAATTAAAAATGCAGATACGACCTTTCTCCCTCATCAAATTCCATAATATGATAGTGATTTGTTTTAAAAGCACATTCCTAATAGTAATGGACAATGCTCTAAACAACTTTTATCGATAAACGAAAATCAGGGAAAAAATGGATCCCACTATATATATGATGAGAAAAGCCGCGTGGCTCTTGGGCTCTGGAGAAATTTAATTATCTTTAACATATTTAAATATTCACCAAAGAAATAATAATTAAAACATAATTACTAATTAAAGTAATTCAAAAAGGCTAAGATATTACTTAAGGGCAATGATTTCCCCACTCCTATTTTATGCACTTACACTCCTTTTTTAGTTATAAAAAAGGAGTGTAAGTGGATAAAATAGGAGAAAAAAGAGTGGGGAAATCACCACTCTTACTTAATTACATATATTAAATTAAGAAGTTGGCCAAAAACACAAAAATAAATATTATATATTCAAAATTTTAAATTAAAAAAAAAAAAAATTTCCCGATGAAGGTTCGTCGCCACAGGTATATGGCGGCGAAATTTGCCCGTTTTAAATTTCTTTTTTTTTTTAAACAATCGTATAGCCGCACGGCTATCCTTTTTTAAGATGAGGCAAAACTAGTATAGCCGCGCGGCTATACTTTTTATGAAAACAAAAGAGATAGCGAATAGGTGCCACGTGTCAAAATCATTATAGCCGCATGGCTCTACTAATTTTAAAGAACAGCCGCCCGGCTATACTATATATTTATTTAAAAAAAGGACCCGCCCCAGCTCCTAGGCGCCACGTGCCAAACAAGTAACGCCAAGCGGCTGTGCTTTTTTTAAAATAAAAAAAAACCGAGCATGGCCGCTCGGCCGTACTATTTTTAATTAAAAACGAGTATAGCCGCGCGGCTATACGATTTATAGATATTAATTTCAACATCCAAAGTATAGAACCACTCTACCGATAGCTAATTAGAAATACATATTGAAAACTTAATCGGACATAGTAGAGAGTAATACCACACAATCAATAGTTAGCTAGAAACGCATATATATGGATTGTCAACGACAAAAATCCTAATTGCTTACACATATTGTGATGATGATATTGATTCAGTTGCAATATTTTTGAACTATGAAGCACTGCAATTTTCTTATAACCCTCGTGTTCGTATACGTGTACAATACATTTTTAACGCTACGATACATTTTCAATTGCGATAGTAGGTTGACAAGCTCTATCATGTGTGGTCATGATAATATATAATTCTGATTTGTATTTATAAGTTTTGGAGCCTTTTTATGAAAGAAAAATAAAATCACAAGTAGGTTGACAATTTTGAAAAGTTGAGTTTACACAGATTTGGAATTTCATCAATGTCATTATTATTAGGCAACAAGAAGTCATCGTGATGGACAACCGCCGTGCATAGCTGATCATGCTTCAGATCCAAAGAAAGCTTGTAATCGAAAAAGTAGCTTCCATGACGTATTGACAAATCATACACAAGAAGGCAAGCTAGGGCACTCATTTGATACCAATGTTAGAACCCCTTGTTTTATACAGAGAAAATGAACTTTATTCTAAGAAGAGCATCACTTCCTGACTAAGTTTCCTAACTAAAGAACCCTAACAACAATGTGTTAGTTAAGTAACCAACGGATTAACGAAATCGCACCTCAACGAATGAGTAAGCAGCCCAATTAACCCATGATTAGCTCACTAAGCACCTTCTTTTGATGACCACAATGTTGAATGACTCAGCAGGATCAAGTATACTTATCACAATCACTTAATGAGCAACCCTTACTTTAGTACATAGCCTCCCTCCCTATTAACTTAAAAGTTAGGCTGACGGGCGCATCCCTAATATGAAAACATGCTGCTGCGTAGAGCCGTTCCAGTTATTTATGACATTAATGCCGCACTTTTCTGATAGAAATAGAATGACCAATTATGTCAAAGATTTATGTATATATAAATTACACACTATATATACATAGTCCCCTTCTATAAAGAGATCCCTCAAATAATTTTAAAAAAAAATACAGGGAGGGATAATAAAAATATATATACATAGTCCCCTTCTATATATACATAGGTTTGAAAGCAGGGAGGGATAATAAAAAATACACGGCGGCCACACAATAATAACGTGCGGACATCTACATAAGAGAATTTTTGTATATATATATATATATATTTATTTATTTATCCTTTTCTTTTGTCCAGATTATTGTCTATTTTGTTCCCATCCCTCTTTAATCAGAACCATATCCGCTAAAAAACAACTAATTGAAAATCGATTAGTAAATATTTTATTTTCATCATCATCATCATCGTCATCATTATTTTAGCTTAATCAAGCAAATTGATCAGTTTATTTATTATTTGATAACTATACTAGACGGTTTTCTGTTTGACTAACTTTTAGTCAAGGTGATACGTAGGTCATCATGACGATATTCGCACTTCAAGAAATGTGCGATGTCCTCCTCCCACCCAGCCACATGCAATGTAGTTTAACGATCTTGATTTAGATTTATCGTCAAATCCTATAAGTTACAGTTCAAAGATCATTCTTACAATATGCCAAAACTTTTTGGTCATTCTTACAATATGCCAACCTATATATGAAGCTTCTGGTCATCTAAACGGTAGAAAAACACAACTTAGTTCACAAAATTAGAAGATTTTTAATTACGATACAACGTGTCTATTAAATATTTAAGTGATAGATATTATGGCTAAACGCGGTCATGATTCTTCAGCTATACGTGTATGTTACATTGTGATTTATAAGATCAAGGATCTTCTTTGTGATGTTTATTGATTAAAAAAATAGAATATAATAATGGTGGGTAAGGTTGAAGGGGGTTTCTAAAAGATTGACCCAAGTTGGAGGAATGGCACTTGCACTTTTTAGTGGGGGAACCGAAATTCTGCAAATTATTGGATATGCGTTATTTTTTTAATTTTTTTTAATTTGTGAGTGGACATTAGTATTTAGAACAAGAAGTTGGACCAAGAAAAGACTACAAATTGTTGTTATGAGAAGTCAACTTTGTGGAAGAGAAAGAAAAGTCCCGGTGATCATTACCCCATGGAAGTCCTGAAGTCAAAACAACATGTGGCATTGAAATTTGAAGGAGGTTTCTGGTTTCCTAAAAGGAGTCAAAATTTTAACGCATTCCTTTATTCTATCATAATAATATTAATATACTCTACTTTTCATTGGACATTAAAACGGGTCATTTGGTGTAATTCCTCAATCAAAAATATTATGACTAATAACTGATTGAAATTCAACTCCCACAATAAAATCTCTTTCAAATCCCCTCTTTCCCATTTCACAATTATATTCCTCTCTCTCTCTCTCTCTCTCTCTCTCTCTCTCTCAAAATTCTGAAACATGGGTGGTGATGAGGAAGCATGCAACACAAAGCTAGCTCTTGGACTTGGTGTGGGTGAATATGCTTCAAGGCAAGAGATGAGGAAGAAGGAAAATCCTTTGGTTTGCTTAGACCTCTCATTTGCGCTTTGCCCAAAACAGCAGGTTGCTAGCTTGGGTGATCGCATGGAAAATCGATCGAGTTTGAGGGCAATGGATGAAGATGAAGAAAGTGAGAGAAGTATTGGTACAAATAACAAGAGTATTATCATGAACAACAAAAATGGTGTGAGAAAGAAACTGAGGCTCACAAAAGAGCAATCCACCTTGCTGGAAGAAAGCTTCACCCGCCATAGCACCCTTAATCCGGTACACATCTTTCATTTCAGCTGAGATTTAGGCTTTCTCTTGATTTAGCTTAACCTCTAATTAACTAGAGATTGTCAAGAACTACTACATATATATATATATATATATATATATATTAGTTCCTTATTTATTTGTTTAACATTTTAGTTTTTAATTAATATTGGGACTAAATTATGTAGGCCCGGAAACAGTCACTTGCTGAGCAATTGAATCTGAAGCAAAGACAAGTCGAAGTTTGGTTTCAGAACAGAAGAGCAAGGTGACTCGTCTGAGCAAAACGCTCTCTTGTCAAACAGTCTCACATGTTATATATATTGTCTATAGACCCAACAAATTAAACGAACGAATATCCATATATTTCAGGACAAAGTTGAAGCAAACAGAAGTAGACTGCGAGTTCTGGAAGAAACGCTGCGAAAGTCTTGGCGATGAGAATCGTAGGTTGAAGAAAGAATTGCAGGAGCTAAGATCGTTCAACAAGAATGGGGCATCGCCATTGTACATTCAAATCCCAAAGGCTACAATCCTTTCAATGTGTCCATCTTGTGAGAGGATGGTAAAAGCTCATCACCATGACCAAGCAGCTGCAAAGAACACAGAAGATCTCAATGTGGTCCGGAAGAGTAATAAATTGCAGGGCGGCTTTGACGGTACAAATTAACTATAGAGAGATTTGGAGGCTATAGCTTCATAGCCATAACCATAACTTTATATACAAGTGCTCAACTAAGCAACAAAAGCATTGATCATGTTGATCAATCAACAACTACCCACATGACTAAATTGAATACATGTGTGTTCTGCTAATTAAAAAATAGGGTAGCTAGAAAAAGGTTTAATGTTATATTATAATTTCCTTTACAAGGATGTATTTGATTTGCATGCACCCTTTTTTTTTTACCATATCAACTCCCTCACAAGCACAATTGTAAGGTATAGGATCTTGGTATTGATATTCTTTTGGCATGTTTTTTCTGTTCTCTAATCATTCTAGGAAATGAGGATATGTCTCTTTCAATCAATCTTCTTTTTTGTTATATATGGTATTTAATTTTTCAATTCACATTGTTATGATTTGTATCTGACCTCCTTTTTGACCAAACTATGCATTCACATGTTATATATTCCTCAAGAACTCAGTGATACATAAAATCTGCACACATCAAACTACGATTTTTTAGTAAAGTAAGGAGGAATGCCTTTTTTTTTAAGTGATATGATTTTCCCACTTCCATTTTGTCCACTTACACTTTCATTTGTTTTTCAATACTTTTTACTATAACAAAAAAGGGCGTGTAAGTGGACAACAGAGGAGTAGGAAATCAGCTCTTTTTTTTAATAATACAACCGATATTAGGAGAGGGAGGGTTTTCTCACACACACTATCAAGGTGTCATGAGAGTTTGAATTTGAGACCACTAGTCTGCAAGTCAAGGCCATTTTCCATTGAATCAGACCCCGTTGGTGGAGGAATGACTTCTCTCGAGTAAGGGTAAGGAATCAAATATTTTCCGTTGAATATTAACCAAGATGATGAGTCAAGAGTTGTCTGGAGTTACTGGTGCAGTCGTTATTTTTTTATGGAACTTTACCAAATTTGATTACTTGGTGCTCATGAGGAAAACAATTCACAAACTATCAACGACCCGTAACGCCCATTGCATTCTATTTATCCTGTACTTTATTATGATAAAGTGGAAAAAAAATATATAATTTGGAAAAGTAACGGTGGGTTAATTTAATACTCAAGACTTCCTAAACAAACAGTATAGAAACTTTAATTAGATTCTTTTTTTATATTATCTGAAAACATTAATTCGACTCTTAATAAGTTTAAATAATGAAAAGAATATTGTGATGGAGATAACCACATCAAGAAATTAAACTCTCAAATGCAATGATGGATTATCCTATACTATATACTAACCTATAGTATAGATGCATCTTTAAAAAATCAATAATTGTATCACTGGGTTCGATTTCCCCTCTTCCAATATCGCTTATATTTTAAAAAAAATATCACTAAACTGAATAACTCTATCTCACCTTGTTACAATTGTGTGTATAATTATCATTGACACCACGTATTTGACATGGAAAGTGCACCTCAAACATCACACGGCAAACAAAAACAAATTCCACATCATGATAAATAAAAAATTCACAAGATAATAATTACTTTTGCATCTCACTTAAGGTACTTATTGTATGTGTCAAACCCAACTTGAAGTCTTCAATGTAACAGTTGTATTACAGTAACCCCACCACCTCTTTTGGATGCGCAAATTAAGTAGCGAAAGCATTTATATTTCCCAACCATAATTTGAGAAAATTACTCAAAGTGAAAACAGACTAAAAACAGCAACAAAGAAGAAGTCAACAATTTTATAAATAAATTATATCAATATAAACTTTTATGTTAAAAAAATATAAAATTTAAGGCTAGGGCTATTTTATTCAATTCTGAAGAGAAAAAAATCAAAGAGGTCTTACAAAATTGAGTTTATAGCGAGGGACAACGTGACGATATAGTGAGCGTGAGATGCAAAAAAGTGAGTTTATGAAAGAAAAAAAAGAGTTAAATTGAATTTTGAAGAGCAAGATGGAATTCGGAACTATCTTTTTAAGGGGTGAAACAGTAATTAAAAGTATATGTGAATAATAATCGGGCATTCAATTCAAGGTTGGATCGTTGTCCTTGAAAAAAAAAACTGCAACTTAAATAGAAATCTATGTGAATTGTAGGCTTTACGGCATGTCTAATGAACAGAAAAATCATTAATTTGTGCAGTAAGAAGTGAAATAATTGACGAAAAAGAAAAGTTATAGAGCCCTTCATTTTCTTCAAAATTATTTGACTGTAGACATAGCCAAAATAGTTGGCAAGCCTCCTAATTACCAGATTAAATGAATAAGGAGCCTCCTAATCACCATGATCTGGGTTTTATGCTAATTAAACTACATATGTAGGGGTGGTTACCAAACCCAACTCTATATATCCAGTCTTCAAGGCTCTTTTTTTGTTTTGGGTTAAGTATTTGTAATTCATCCAATTAATTTTAAAAATAAAATTGAATACTCTTTTATTCATCAACCAGACAATTTAATTACATTGACAATCAAAGCACCAAAAATGCAACATCAGTTTTTGGATGCTCTCAGCTTCTTCGCTTTTCTCAACCTAGCTTGCTTCTCTTCTTGCTGAATCAATAGCCGCTCTTTTTCATCCTCCTTCCTGCCAATTCTTTCACTTTGCCTCTCTTCTCTTAGAATGTCATCAAAGGTGGACACCATCACACTATCCTCATCCTCATCCTCCTCCGCCCTAAAGCGCTTACGATGTCTCTCCTTCTCCTTCATCACACAAGAAGGCTTCTTTGGCCTCTCTTTCTCTTCCGGATTTTGGTTTCTTGCAGTCTTCAAATCTCTCCCAGAACCTCTTCGTATCCCGCTGAAACCCTGATCTCTTTCTTCATTTGGCTTTGGGGCAGAATCTTTACCAAGTGCAGGTTCTCCTTTTGAAGATTTCGGAATTTCGGCATCGTCTGAGTCTGAGAACAAAAAGGAGTAATCCCGGGACTCTTTTATGCTTTTACACTTGAGTTTCAAATCGACAGGAATCTTGAGGCTCTTTTTACCCTGGTCTTGGGAATTTCTGAAAACCCTAGATGCCAAAACCTTTAACTCCGGCATTAAAGCTTTGCTTTCTTGAATCACTCTCTGCGCAATGGCATGTTGCGAGGGGCCAAAGAACGATCCGAAGTTGTCACAAGGCATCTTGTTCTTCTCATGAGTTGAGCCGTCACGAACAGACACCGCCACCTCCTTGGCATGATTGTTTCTGATGCGTTGTTTGAGTTGCTGCCTTAGTTGAAGAAAGTCCAATTCCTTCTTCGTAGAAGAATGGAAGATCAATCGCGCCCCCATCTCTACAATATTCAAACCCTAACTTGGTTTCAAAATCACTGTTTTGATTTTCTCACAGTGATGATGATGATGAAAGGAAGAGAGTGTGTTTACTGTGATATGCAAAGGGGCCAATTCTCTATTTATACATGAGCTTTGTCGGTTAGTGTTTCCAAATCCGAGTAGGACTAGGAGATATATATATATATATATTTGCAAGCCAGCTACGCCTCTTTTTTCGGGTTTCCATTTTTTCAAGTTTTTGTAATCAAACTTTGTAGGGGCAAAATGGAGAATTTTAGGAGGTCCCAATGAAATTCTCCATTTTGTCCTTAATAGGAAAAGGAAAAAGAATGGTTGAATGGGTGATTGGTAATTTGGTATAGTGCCATGTGCAAAATAAGTGGCAGAAACATTTATATTAACTAGACAAAATAAACAGCTAAAGAGAGTGATGAATTATGCTGACATGGCATGTGGGACTCGTTGGTTTTCTATGTATAAAGCTTGAAGTCATGTATGGAAAATATATATATATTTATTTATTTATTTTTTTCTTTTAAGAAATTTTAATTTATATACTAATATAAAATTAAAAAAAAATTAGAAACTGCAAGTTTACACTCTCTAAGAATTGTAGGCTTTAAGTCCCCCATTTCCATATTGATGATTAATAAAATTTTCCCCGTATCGTCGAGGTTCCCTAAAGAGAATTGTAGACATTATATTGAATAGATAAGTATAAACCCACGGGGCTCTCTCACTTATCATATGTATAGCTCATGTCTAACTACATATGCCAGCCACATTAATTCAATTTCTTTTTTAATTTTTTTTAAAAGTATTTGAAATTCATAAAATACATCTTATTTATTTCAAAAACACAAATTCACATGTGGAAAAAAAAAAGGTACTTTTATTTATCAACTAGACAATTTAATTACATAACAAACAATTAAACCAGAAAAATATTAACCAAATTCAACGTCAGATTTTGGATGCTCTCAGCTTCTTTGCTTTTCTCAACCTAGCTTGCTTCTCTTCTTGCAGAATCAGTAGCCGCTCTTTTTCATCCTCCTTTCTGGCAATTTTTCCACTTCTCCTCTCTTCTCTTAGAATGTCATCAAAGGTGGACACCATCACAAAATCATCATCCTCCTCCTCCTTCTCCCTGAAGCGCTTACGACGTCTCTCTTTCGCCTTCATCACACAAGAATGCTTCTTTGGCATCTGATGTCTCTTCCCATGAACTAGTCTCTCTTTCTCTTCCAGATTTTGCTTTCTTACAGTCTTCAAATCTCTTTCTTCACTCGGCTCTGAGGCAGAATCTTTACCAAGTGCAGGCTCTTCTTTTGAAGCTTTCGCAACTTCGGCATTGTCTGAGAACAAAAACGAGTAATCCCGGGACTCTTTGATGCTTTTACACTTGAGTTTCAAATCCGTCGAACGAGATTTTGTTGTGGCCGAGGCAGGAATCTTGAGGCTCTTTTTACCCTTGTCTTGGGAATTTTTAAGAACCCTGGATGCCAAAACCTTTAACTCCGGCATTAAAGATTTGCTTTCTTCGATCAGTCTTTGTGCAATGGAATGCTGCGAGGGGCCAAAGAAGGATCCGAAGTTGTCACAAGGCAACTTGTTCTTCTTATCAATCGAGCCGTCACAAACATACACCACCTCCTTGGCATGATTGTTTCTGATGCATTGTTTGAGTTGCTGCCTCAGTTGAAGAAAGTCCAATTCCTTCTTAGTAGAATGGACACTGAGTGCACCCATTTTTGCGCAACTGTTGATATTTAACCTAACTTGATTCAAAAGCAATATTTTCTCACAGTGATGAATGAAAAGGTAGAGAATGCGTTTATTGTGATTTTTGCAAATGGCCAATTCTCTATTTATACACAAGCTTTGGCGGTGCTTAGAGTTTAGGTTTAGTATTTCCTAATTCGAGTAGGACTACCAGGAGAGTTTACATTTCTTGCTTAATAAGTAAGGGTTGGTATTTCCTAATCCGGGAATCATTTTTCCCAAGCCAGCTAAAAGAACGCCTGTTTTTTGGGTGGGTTTTGTTGAGTTGTCTGTTTTTTTTTTTTCTTCTTTTTTTTTCCTTCATTTTTTCATTTTTCCTTTGTTTTTTTTTTTTTTATAAAAAAAAAAAAAAAAAACAGGATAAGCGATTAGGGGAGTGGGTATACACAAATATTCATTAGTTAGTGGGGTTTCGAATCTCTATCCACATGGGTGGTGATGGAAGAGCTCAACCGAGTTATACTCCACACGCCATTTTTACCTCTTTTAAATTTTATTTTCCTTTTTTTGTTTTTTTTGTTTTTAGTTTTTTTTTGTTAATCAAAATTTTTGAGCTTCTGGAAAAGCAGTTAGGTCCCAATGAAAATCACCATTTTGCCCTTATAAGGAAAGGAAAAAAGAATTCTCAATGTTACAAAGGACCTCAAGTTTTTCTAATGGAACAAAATATCTCAAGGTTTTTAAAAAAAAAATTATTTTATTTTTATCAAAGAGACCAAAGATCTCAAGTTTAAATCATGCTTTCTTGTTGAGTAGAGGTATCATTTTATTTTCGTTGCTTCAATTTGGGGTGATTGGGTGACTACTGGTAATTTGGTATATAGGAGAGGAACTGAAGTCTAGCAAATAATCATTTCAATAACGTGATTGACTTTTCCAATTGGAAAATTATGAACTGATAAAAGAAATAAAAAAAGAGAGGGCAACATGACCAAAGCGTTGAAGAATCTCCTTATGATGGTCCAAGCAAATGCAGAGTTGCATTGGAAATCTTGTTAAGAGATGACCGGGGGCCTACCAAAGAAAGAAGAAAAACAGAAGTCACCACAAGACGGCGGAATGAAGAATGAAGACCTAGAAATACCTTGACTCATTGGCAATCATTACAAAATTAATCATTATGGGGCATCTATTCTTTGACCCAAAATAAACGAAAAAATAAAAGTGAGCCAAAAAATAATAAATAGAAAATAAAAAGGTGCACGACTTAAGACGATCACAAGCTTTTGTTAGCACAATCTCACCATGAGCACTCTTTC
>NC_024127.1:36548166-36563640 GCF_000346735.1 Prunus mume
CTTCTTTAAAGCTTAACATGGTGCCAGCCAGAGCAGAGCAGGCGTATCTTAAACATGGGTTGGCCTAAAACCGAGCGCCCAACAGAGTGTTAACATAATCTCTCATCCAAAAACACCCGGACACCCTTTTCTTATAAGCCGGTTTTGTGCGGGTGAGTTCCGCCAGGAGGTTTAACAGCTTCTTGGTCATGTAAATGGTCATGTAAAGAGAATTCGGATATCTTATGTCCATATTGTCATTAGTAAGTGCTCAGTGGTAAACTGGGAAAAGGCTATGAATTTTTACTCTTTGATTTGGTCTGCTGAATAACCAAGGTGGCATAGATAAGCTCATTCCAGGCATCAGGGACCCCAGGAAGGCACCAATGGCTACAGTCTTGCTTCCTTGTGGAAACTTTTTTGCCAGCAGTTGCATTCTTTCCGTAGATTGATGGATGGCCATCCTTGCGGAAATTGGTCAACCTTGTCACATTCAAAAGTTTCACAGGAACCCGCATTTCTTTGATTACTTCATCCACTATCTTCATTTTCAAAGGATAGTTATCAAGTATGGCCCCACTTAAGACTGGTTCTTTTTCCCCATTGCATGATCCACCTGAATCCCAATCTCCTCCTCTGCTTTCCAGAGTTTGGAATGAACAGAAATTATAGATAAGTCAAACACTTTCCATAATAAACAAATAAATCAATTATATGCTACTTCTCTCTCAAGTACTAAAAAATTTGTTACTAAGTGTTTAATTATCTTAAAATTTTGTTCTGTTTCTCATTATAGTAATTTCAAGTTGAATGTTGAGAACGAATGTTTCCCAACACTCAAAGCAAATTATATACATAACTCTCTATTCTAGTTTGTCTAATACGAACTGAACAAAAATGTGAGGGATGAAAGGATTAAACAGTTGAATATACCTGAAATGGGCAGAAGAGTACCCACGATAGAAGATCAACTGCTTTGATGGATTAACATTACGATCAATCCAGCTAGCCCAGGTCCTCAGAGCCCTTCTATAGGCCTCCGATGCATCAAACTTTGGATAAATATAATCTCCCTCTTTATAGTAGTTTTTCCTGTAAGAAATAACTGTCATATTTCTACAGAGTTCCGGTATATTTTGCGAAAGTAAAAATGGCCAAAAGAAGAGATCATAAACCAATCAACCAGACTAGGTGCCAGTTAGTTGCAATCTATAAGCTAATTGAGTATTTTTCTTGGTAAGAGATCGAAGAATACTATATCAGTTTTCAAAATTTGAATATTGACAGCATTCGCATTCTATGGATGATCTTTTATTGTCTACCAGCCAAAAGAAAAGAAATGAATAAATAAACACCCAAAAAAAATCAAAGTGATTATCACAACTGAATGAACCAGAAAAGAATATTTCAATCTGCAGAACAAATGTAAGAAAATAACATTATACTAGGTAAATATTAGATAAGCTTGCAAGCATACCCACGAGCAGTCTTTCCATGAGTCCACCAATGGCCAGTATTAAAGACAAGAATGTCAGCTCTTTTCCAGCGTTTAGCTGTCTTATCAATTTGATCTATCGAAAGAGTTGGATTTGAACTCCCTTGAGCATTAATGCGGACTCCTTCCTTTACGAGGAAATGTGACCTCACAAATTCCACTGTACAGTCATAGTCCTGTCCAAGATTTTCAGAAAACCTCACAATCAGTAACAGTACCAACTGATCCATTATACTCCCTACAACTAAGTTGAACTTAAAATGAGTATGATGTAATTCTGTGTACTGAATAACTAGTAAGTTAAAATTGGATTTAACTTAGATAGTTTCAGCCCAAATCAAAATATTGTAATGTCAGTCCTAAAACTAAATATGGAGTGTGTTCCAGAAGGTAAGCTTTCACCCAAATATGGCAGAAGTAAATTTAGGATGACCAAACACACATAGACTTAGTATGTATAATGAAAAGTAAGTTCTAACTAACATGAAATAAAACCAATTGGGCTATGGGGAAGCTGCCAACTACACTTTACAATCAAAGCTTAAGAACGTGACATGTAATCAAGAAAATAACTTACTGAAGTGCAAACTATATGGGTGCATGAACTAGAAATTAGGATCGCAATGATCTAACCTCAAATTTGAAAACATAGTAGCCTCTTCCCTTAGTTATTTTGTGGCCGTGAATTTCATGCATTCTGCTCTTATTATGCAAGCCTTCGCGGAGGAGGCAAAGGATTGACTCAAACTGGTTCCGGTTCATGGAATCTCCTACCAGCATCAATCTTTTACCACGTAGTCTCACCAAGAAGTCTGTTGCATTAAACCTACAAGTGACGGTGAGTGCAGAAACAAAATGTATTCCAAGAAAATTGATAAACTATCGTGAATAAGAAGGCAAATAGAATCAAAGTTAAATGGGAGACCAAGATAATTATTCAAATATTGAAATAACTATATATTGGGAAGTCATCTTCAATATTGTTTCAAAGATAGCATGCTACATACAAATGCCATTAAATTGCAAAAAGGCTCGAAGTGGAACTAGTAGCATAAAATTTGAGGACTATGCATACCCTCAAACTCACTAAAACTGTACCTCTCAGATCAGAATAGGAAGAGCATAAGTTCTTTAAAAATGGTCAGAGAACCAAATAAAGCAGCAGAATTCAAAGAGCCAAACTGAACAATCATTATATCTCTAGACAACATTTGTAATTTATTTCCCAAAACTCAACTAAAAGTTCAATTTGTAAATTCTATCTGTAGACAACCCATTGTGTAATGTCTAATTTTCTGCCCTTGATATATGTACTTTTCCAATATTTTCCGTGGCACATCATAAGAATCACTCTTTTTGGCTATAAAGCCTACACCTTGCCACTAGAAATTCCTGCAGCAAGTAAATTCTTCCCGAGAAGCACAATCAAGTTTTTTTCCATATCTTATAAGATTCTTTCCTATATATACATTCTTTTTCCCCCATTTTGTTCTACTAATTTGCATCCAATTCAAGCTATTTCTCTGACTTCTGATTGATCTAATTAACATTTGGGGCCTTTATCACTAATGGAAGATACTTCAATAGTTCTTTATCATAAAACAAAACGATTTTGTTCTGTTTTACCAATTAAATTGACTTGCATTAATCAATTGGAGAAGCACTTTGGTAAAAACAAAATGTTGTATACAGAATTTATTACTGCATTCTACGCTAAACAAGGAAACTCATCTTTCTTTTTCAATTTGTTCAAACCATATCCACAGCCTTTTATACAGGCACTACCAATTTCCTACTGACAAACAACTAGATTTGTTTGACATATTCTCGATAGCCCTGTGGCATAATGGCATAGGTCTCCTTGAATTTTGCAAAGATGTTTTTCAAGTCGTGATTCAAATCCATGTAAGGGTAGATGTGCATCATCCCTGGTGCGGAGCGTGATTCAAAAAATTGTAATTCAGCAAGTTGGTGATTTTCTAAACATGGTTAACTAGTCCAATCTAGATGTTAGTAGTCTCCTGATCACCTCCCATTGCATCCCTCGCTCATTCGGTCAAACCACCAGTCGCATCCGAGGGCATCACCTCTATAATCAGATCTGGATCCAGTTCCAATTTCAGTTCATTGCACCGTTGCACCAAACTCAACATGCTGCTCTTGATCACCTCCCATCACATCCTTTGATTTATATAACTCTCTGTACCTTACTGACCTATAGAAATCTAGTATACGTGCATGCATTTTCACTCTGTGACATTTACTGAAATGAGATTCCAAAGTTCATATTTTATCACTAGCATCAAGCCCTTCCCCATGATGGAGAATTATCAGGCTGAGCTTTTAATGAGCTCAGGAATAAGGTGAATTTAGGAAACCTTCTAGGCATGAAGTTGAGATAGGGCTGAGCTAATCTGTCTTTAGATTAAATAAATGGCCAAAGCTCCAACCTCTGATGGAAATGAGCTTGGGCAGGGCTTTCTTTATTACTAAATCATTTTCTATGGGGACTCAAACTTGGGACTTCTTACGATGTGCATTCTGACAATTTGATTTTTCAACATTGCAGATCACTGATTGAGAAATTTCATTTGCCCACTACGTGATTGATTCATTCAATTTCTCATGGAATTCAAGCTTGTTAGACAAGTATGCACATTTTTTGGAAAAGTGCTCAAACAGATAGAGCACAATATCAATGGTACTGACAGCCAATAACATGGCCAATGGAGGTTGCCATTTCACAATCCAAAAACAGAGGATTTAGAAATGCATAAACCAGAACAGAGTTTCTGTTTGTGATGAACGTCTAGCATTCCTTTGCTCATTAAGGTTTCTTCGTGGAACAAAACATATTTTCTGTATTATCTTTGTCCACTACCCATAGAAGTTTTCTGGACCTCATTCTAGGAACAAGATTTCTTTAGAAAGCAAGACATTTGGCATCATAATGGGTCCTACATTGTGATTGAGCTTGGTGGCATTCAAATTAGATACCTTGATGTTTTAATTGCAGCAAGTAGACATGTTCTTCCTAAAACAGATCGGTGGAAGCCTTCTTAAATTGAAAATATTATCCATTTTCAACAATTGACAACAGACCAAAATAAAAAAAGCATAATATCCACAGAGCAAAATCACAAAGACAACGACTAAAGCAGGACAGAGATACCTTGGAAGATCACAGCCCTCAGGCTTCCACCGCCATTTGAGATACTCAGAGTCACTCCTCCCATTGCTTTGGCAATCAAAAGCTTCATCAACATAAGGGCAAGAACTGGGTTTATAAAGCGGGTAATGCTCATCCTTCACCCAAGTCCCCAGATACAAATCACACCCTGTTTCACCCATTTCACCAAATGGGTTTTCATTTTCACGACCTGGGTCTTGCTCAGTTTCATCATTGAACTCCGTTGGCTCTTCCGTTTGTGAATTGGATGAAACGGGTTGTTGGGTTGGTGGGTCCACTGGCTGTGAAGAGATAGAATGGAGCACGGGCAGTTGGTAATTACTGCCTGAAGAAGAAGGTGGGTCCACTGCTACTCTTTCTGTAGATGTGGAGTTGGGCAGGGAGAGGTTGGAATTTGGAAGCGAGGAAGAAGAAGAAGAAGAAGAAGAAGAGGGGATTTGGGGAAAGGGATTTTTGTAGAGAGAGAGAGAAGGCTCAAGAGCTCGTTTGCTGAAGAGGAGGATGGTGAAGAGAAAGAGGGTGATGAAGACGAGAGCGGTGACAGTGTAACGCTTCTTCTGGGTTGAGGAATTGGAAGCCACTGCCATTTCACACCATTTGGTTTTGACAGTGAGTGAAGTGTGGAGGCTGCATCGGTTTTTCTGTTATTAAATTTTCCAGGCAAGTTAACAGGGACGGAGAGAGAGAGGCAGTGAAACTCCCAATGGAGAAAGGAATTTTCGTTTTTTTTCTTTTTTTATTGTTCTATTAAACATTATTTTGTGCTCTTCTCACGTGCCTACCTGGTCATGAGAATTCCAACACTGATTTTCTTTTTCTTTTTTTATGGTTGTGGAATGTAAATCTTTCTTTGCTTTTCAACTAGTCTTTTGCATTCATATTTTGTACAACATAATTCTATCATGAGCACTCTTGCCATATACGAACACTTTCAAAGTTGGAAAGGTTTTATGAGGAGCCTATATTTTCATTTGAGACTGCAGAAGTTTGTATGGAACTGTAAATTTGATTCCTTTTTAAACGTTGAATTAATTAGACTTTTTCTTTAGCAAACTTCCTCGCTACAAGGGAATTTCATATAAAGCAAGTTAAGTTCAAACAAATGGTGAAGGACCAAGCCAACTTTGAAAAATGAACATATCATGATTTGTCAAAGTATGACATCAATTCATTCATGTTATATACGTGTATTTATTTATTTATATTGTAATCTAAGTTCATGACCTGTAAGGAAATGATTTAACGACTTTGAATATATACATCTCCTTTACAAAACTTGGCAACAAATGTTGTGTTGTATATTGATCTTTTATCTGTGTTTGAAGATTAAATCATATGTAAATCAATTTTTTTTTCTTTTTTTTTTCTTTTTTCCTGCACATTGAAATCAATTCACAAGTTTTATTTTTTGGTCCAAAAAAAGGAAATTTCATTAAACATGAAAAATATATACATTAGACCAAACAAAGCAACAAATCTAGGTAAGGGCTCAATCGCCTTGCTCTGCCAATCCATGGCTCGAGATATGCTCACATATCCCATATCCGCCAGTCCACACGCTCAAGTTCTACTCAAATTTTGTCGATCCGCCACTCCACGACTAAAAAATTGAGATAAATAGTGTACTGTGGATTAAATCATCCTTGTACAGCGCACACAGTAAGCTTCATACATTTGACAAATGAACAGTAAGTTTCATACATTTGACAAATGATGCGATAATTAGTGATGACTGTCCCCCATATCATTCTATTATTATGTCAACAAGAAGTATAATAAATGAATGATAAGACATGACGAAACCCTAACCTAAATTAAAGATTAATTGAAGTGACAAGTGTCTAAGTCTTGTTGGCACTCCGGCAAGGGCACCGGTAGAATACATTGCAGTTTACAAGGTTGGTTGTCTGAGTATCTCTTTCTCACCCCATTCACCCAAAAGACAACCAAATAGCAACTAACAAACCTGACAAATTTCATCATGTATCAATTCAAGCGAAACCCTAATTAGCAAATGACGTGCTTGACAAGTTAATGTGATCAGAACAAGTCACAATCTCAACACCCTATATCAATTAATATCTGCATCTGTATGTCCCCAACAAAACATTAATTTGCAGTTTTTCCTTTTGCTCTGGGTGTCAGCTTTTGACACAAGGGCTTTAATAGCTCTCATGGAGGAAAGAGTCCAATGGAGACTGGTGAGGGTTTCTCCTAAAACACAAAAGAGCTTTGGACTGCATGCCTTGGGGAAAGGAATCAAAAGGGTATGTAATATGTATGATATATAGCTTAGCTCTAGGCAGGCAAAAGAATGTTGTGCTTTTAATTTGGGATGTGAGAGCCCCTTTGACTTCAAACTTCGAACTTGTTCAAAAAGAATTCTGTTTTGTTTAACTCTGTCATAATTTATTAATTAGTGGATGGCCAATGACTTGAATGCTGCAGAAGGAATTTAATGAGGTTTGGTGAGAGGCTTTCTTCTGTTCTTCAAAGCTACAGAGATGTTGATATATCACTAGTCTTTTACTGTATATCCTGAGATACCTTTAGTAAATGCATGTCCTGTTAAAATCCCCCTCTCATTAGCTCTCTTTGTATTTCTCTTCAAAAAAAAAAAAAAATTATATATATATATATATATATATATCACCATAATCCCCCATTCCTTTTGCCTCTCTATCTCCCTCTCCCAATGGTCGCTTTTGTATGTGCTTTGTAGGTTTTCTTGTATATTTTTCTTTGTTCTCTTCTGGGTTTCTCTGGTTTATATATGGTTCCAAAGTTTTCTTCTCATCAGTGAATTCAACAGCTATATATAGCTAGTCGCAGTGAGTGTGTTGCAATGAGATTGGCTGAGATTACACTTTTGTGCCTCTTGGTTTTGGCTTGTATTAGATCAAATGCAGTTGCAAGGTCCAGCTTTTTCACTACTTTTGATCATGATCATCATCATGATGATGTTGGAAAGAGGATGAAGAGCTCATCATCAAATGGAAGAGTGCTAGAAGCAGCAAATTTCAGCCAGTACTGCAAGTCAAAGGGGCACCAGTTTTATGATTATTTTTTTCACTCTAACTCTAAGAACACCACCTCAGAAAACAAAAGGGTTGTTCCCACTGGTCCCAATCCCTTACATAACAGGTAAAAAAAGTGATGAAGAAGTAGCCAGCCTTGATGTAATAGTAGTTAATACCTTCATATCTGGAGTATTGGCATACTGCTTCCTCTATGTTGAAGCCTCTCTCTCTAATTTGTATTTGTATTTTGTTTATCTAAAATGTTAGTGATATAAGTAACTGAGAGTTTTGTTTATTATGATCTCTATGTCTTTATGTGGGAAAGAGGAGGATATTGGTGTGCTTCCTGCATATTGTTCTAAGGAAAAAGAAGTGCTTTTGTTTTGATCCATTGCCAGCATTATATTAAAAAAAAATTAAAAATCCTGAAATGGAAAACTTCATTAATTAAAAACTTGTGTGATAAAAGGATTAATTTCTCTGCATCAGCTGCCCAACATGCCAGCCTTCATTAAATTCAAAGCTACCTTTTACCTCTCATATAGATTTTTCTTCAGCTTCTCTTGGTTTGTCTTATTCTTTTGTCATTTTTGTTTTGCAATTTTTTTATGTGAAATTTCTCTCTTTCTTCCTCCTCCCTCATTGTCTCTGTGAGGCTATATTAGGTCGTATCCCTCTAAAAAAGGCACGGAAGTGGCGGGGACATTAGGTCGTATCCCTCTAAACAAGGCACAGCAGTGGCGGGGACAGCAGTGGGGTATGGGGGTGCGCATGGTGCAGTGGGAAAAGTCAAGGTTTGGGTTTGACAGAGAGGAGGATGTTGGGGTTCGTGTAAGGGAGTTGAACACCTATTTAAAATCAAGGGGAGAGAGAGAACATGATTTGGTTATGATTGTGTTATTGTGGTCCAATGTGATTTTGCTTTGTTTTTTTTCATAGTCACCTACACAAATGGATGAACTTAACTACAGTAAAACTAATTTTAATCCAACTGAGTCAAAATGGATTTATATGTCAAGATGTCATCTATAATACTATTTAAAAAGACGGAATTTGCAAGAATTTGTAACTCAAGTGATTAAAAGCAGTTACAACTCCTGCATCCGGAAGTCATGTGCTCAAATCCCCCTCCACCAATATTGCTTATACTGAAAAAAGAGATGGAATTCATGGACTACGGAACAATATTTGTCACATCAATTATTGAATTTTTATTTTATTAAAAGATGCTTTGAGTTCGAAATTTATGAATTGACGGTAATTTTTGAATAAATAAAATATATATACATCTTTGCATAGTGTGAATTTTGCATTGTGTTTCGTTTGGCTACAATTTAGTGTAGAGTAGTGTGTAGAGAGAGGGACGCCTGGTCAGACAGTTGGTCTTTTTGCCGAATGTCAGACTGTAGGTGACAATAAGTTTTGATAATGCTTTCTTATTTACAAAAAGGACGCCCCCCCAATTACTAATTTGGTGCGAGGAACAAGAAAAAGCTGCAATTGGGCTGAACTTTATTTCTCAGACCAGGATCTCTACATTTTCAAACACCAACTTTGGCAAAATGCTGTAGATTTTTTAGCCATGATGTTTACAACACCAACAAAATCAACCCTAGTCAGACATAAGATTATCTATATACAAATCATTGATTTAGTCATTGAGCTTAAATAGAAAGCTGCTAATTGATTTTCAAAATAGATATTCCAAACTAAGATTGCAAGCCATCCTGCTTAGGAAGAATCTTGAATCTAAGAATGTCTCAAATGATTGTTAAAAACTCAACTTACATAGGAAAGCTAAAACATCTGTTCTGAGCTTCTCAAAAGTGGTTCTTCAATCTTCACCCCTTAACATGTAACATCTTTCAAATCTCCCATATGCAAGTAACAAAATATTTACCACCAAGTAACCCCATTTTTCTAAAAAATTAAAGATTAAATTGACGTATGTGTGAAAACTTAGGGATGAGAACAAAACAAAAAAAGAATAATTTGTAGCTACATTTCAAGTTTTACAGTGTGCATGAAGCCCTCATACCATTTTGACTTTCCTTGCAAGACAGGAAACTGCCCTCAAGTTGGTGGTTTAGGTAATGAGGTAGATTCACTCTGAAAGGGAGAAGGGAAGACCTCAGATATTGCATCCCAAGAAAGGTTCTGATCTTTCGTGCGTCTTCGTTCTAAGAAGGCAGGTTTCATAGGTGTTCCAATCATTTCAACTTTGCAAGTTAGCATTGCTACAACCTCTGACATTGGGGGTCTTAGATTTGCATGAGGCTGAAGACATAAGAAGGCAACTTGGATTGCTTGCAAAACATCCCTTTCCACAAATCCATTTTCATGCAATTTTGGATCTACTAGCTCGATCACATTTGACGTCTCGAATAACTTCCACGCCTAAATTAATAAGTGAAATGGTCAGTGGCAAGACTTCCAACTATGCTAAAAGAATCATTGAATTGCTGTATAAGTAATAATTGGTGAAGGATAAAAGGCCTACATATTCAGGGAGGTATTGCATTTCTGTTGGTAAAGTGAGATCTGTGTTTTTTCTTCCGCTAATTATTTCTAGCACAAGAACTCCAAAACTATATATGTCCGCCTTTTCGGACAATTCTCCTCTAATAGCATATTCCGGTGCTGTATAACCTCTGCACAAGCAGAAAAGAGACAGTTAAAAACAGAAGGAAAAACAGAGAAGAATATTCTTAAGGCCTTTTTTTAAGTTTGTCCACCAGTTGCTGGACTGCAAGCAAATTGTGTCATTCCAACATGCATCTAAAGCATAATTTCCACATCTACTTAAAATCATCACCAGATGGACTTACTCTGATGACGTAAAATCTTCTAAAACATCTTAAACATGTGGTGAATACTAGAAATTTACTTTTGAACTCATAAATGACTGAAGTGCAAGCAATTTTTCTTTAATCTGTTTATCCTTGGCTCTATAGTTGTGAGAAATAACAAAACCGGTGGCAGCATGTTTGTGAAAATAACTATAACCAGCAGCAGTGAAGGAACTAAACCAGTTCCGGTAATAATGCGCAGTAGAGGCATACAAGACCTTCTCATGATTGTGATTCTTGTGGTACATAACAGTATTTTTCTTTCAAAAGGAAGAATTATGCTTTTTCTTTTTTCTTTCTTTCTTCCTTTGCCCATGGGAGAAAAGGTCTAATGTGCATTTCCAAATCTTGAACAAATGTATAGAACATCCGTCTAATCACTGACTCATGAAGGGGCCTTATGGAATAAAATATTTGGTGAAGGACTTACAAAGTTCCAGCAAATGTTGTACTGAGATAAGCTTGGTCTTCAGGGAAGAACCTAGCCAGCCCAAAATCTCCAATCTTTGGTTGGTATTTCTCATCAAGAAGAATGTTGCTTGCCTTGATATCTCTGTGGATAATTCTTAGGGGAGAATCCTCATGCAGATACTGTAAACCTCGAGCAATACCCACAATTATCTGGAACCTGGTGCTCCAGTTCAGGAACCGATCACTTTTTCCTGTTTTCCATTAAGAAGAGTTATAAGTAATCATCAAAGTTCAATGATTTACTGCACTATGTCTAAGTGTCAAGTTTCAGTTAATCTGCTGATCGAAGGAAGTAGATCTTGGACATGAGATCAGAAAATCAGCCCTTGAAACATGTTTGCAGAACAAAATGATTGACAATTCATTAGTAAAAATAAGTAACCTTCACATTTAGATGGATTGTTCAGAAATAGAGATTGCTTTCGAAGAAGAAAATAGCGTACACTTGACTCAGCCATCTGATAGGGCATTATGAATTCCCAGAAAATATATCCTCAAAAAAATTTCCAACCCTTCCAACATCATATCAGATAACAAAACAGAAAACTGAGACTCGAAACTATTGGAGTGGTACATCCTGAACAAAAGCTAACATTTTCTCATCATAGTTGGAAATTCAGGTTTGGCGGCAGACTGTACATTTACATGCAGTTTTTGAGGACCCTGAATCCCTGATGATGGCTAATCATTAACTACAAATTTCCTTCTCCATTTATGAAGATCAAAGGAATTACATTTAACTACATATGAATCATCCTATGCTAAGAGCAAAAGAACTATTTTAGTTTCTTTCATCTGTCTGCTTACTTTTTAAATTTGTGTGTGATAGGAAAAAACTTTGTTAAGTGGCAAGTGGATACCACCAATATATAAATGGATAGAATGCAAAGTATTCAAGAAGTAATACCATATACTATGAGGTCCAAGCTCCTGTTTTTCATGTATTCATACACAAGCAACCGTTGAGGCCCATCTGAGCAACATCCGATAAGACGAACCAAGTTCCTGTGCTGAACGCTAGTGATCAACTTTACCTCTGTAAGAAATTCTGATTCTCCTTGTTGAGATTTGTCAAGGCACAATTTCTTAGCAGCAATTAGCCTCCCATCTCCTAGTTTTCCCTGACAAAAAGATAGAAAGAGATTTAGAAATGAAGGACTCCCATCTGTTCCTCAAAATCCCAAGAATGTGTTCTTCCAACTCCGAACAGAATGGTGATGAACATATAAAGGCGCAGAAAGCACCAAAAGTTTCATTTTTAATTTTTCCAAGTATATTGTCATATCAACTTATCATATCATATGTATTAAATGAATCTTAATATTTGATTTTGAAAGTTAAGCAGCCTTGCATCTACACTATTGAAACATTTTAAAAATCTTATGAGTTAATGAAGTTATATGTAGAAACTTGTGGTTTGGATGACTGTCTCAAACTTGCAGAGGTTCGGAAAGAAAATAAAAAATGAAAAATAAAAGAAAACTAACACCATTGGTTGCCATAGATTCAGTAATAGTACCCGATAGACAGGGCCAAATCCACCTACTCCAAGGAGATTACCGGGATGAAAATTCTTGGTTGCCATCTTCAATGTCCGGAAGTCGAAATAGCTTACTGTTCGAAGGTTCCCACTGAACAAATCTTTGGATTCTGCATTAAGACAGAAAGAAAAATATTACAATTGAGGTCTTACCAAAATCTTGGTTGTTATTTTTTGAAATTAATCTGTAGCACAACCTGGCTGCCTTCTGGCTCGTGCTACCAATTTCTTAAGCTCTTCTGGTTTGATCAGTTTCCGAAACACTAATATCAGAACTAGCAAAATTATGAGCATGACTATCCCTCCGAGGAAAAAGAACATCGCTGGAGATGGCGGCTTAGAAGTGGAGTTCATCTCCATAGAGGTTCCTGGAGACGCCACTGCAACTACAAAAAATTGGAAAACTGTTTTAGTAGTTCGTGTGTGGATATAGTCCCGCGTAGGAAAGTTAAGAGACCTTGCAAGGGCTTATAAGGAGTTGCATCTCCCTCATCATTACCAATAGGTTTTCAGGTTGGAACCTCAACATGGTTTTTACAATTTTACATAACGATCAAGCCACAATCAGATATAAGGATGAAGAACATTGTTTTTGCAGTGAAGCAATCCTTACCTAGTAGTCCTCGGCCAGTCATTGTTTAGTTTATAGCTTGAAGTGAACAATTAATGGGTAGAGGCTGCAGCAGAGAGTCAGAGACAACAATGGAAATGTGGCCTTGGTTTTGCTGCTATTGCTAGTAGTTTAAACAACAACAACAAGAACAGCAACAGCAGCTAGAACCATCCATTGTTCTCTTTCTCTTTCTTCTCTTTCTTGTTTGTTTGGTTTTTTTTGTTTATTGATTTTCTTGCGTTGGAAAACGCTTTGGGGGGAAAACGAAAGACAAGGAGAGACATAGTGTAATAGAATACAAGGGTAACATAAGAGTAATCGAAGGAATGAAATTTCGGACATCACAACATGTAGTTTTTGGTCACTTATGGGCGCACGAGTATTCCTCTTGCCATTGCCAAACGACAAGCTCAATCATTTGAATCACATACTTAACTACTGACCAATAATTTGATCAAAGAAAAAAAGAATTAACCATAATAATATTTAATATTGGCATTTCTATGTGCTACTAATAAGGAGGCCTGGGATTAAACAACCGTGGTTCATGACCGCCTCTTTTCGGCCAAGTGAACGTGGGTGAAAAGGAATGGACTCACTATCTTACCAACTGGTCTAACCATATATACTCACCAAACATAAATTTGAATAAAGCCATAAAACCAGAGTTTTGAATTTTTTTTCTTTCAATTTTGTACAGATATACATTTGTTTATATGGTTTCTAACTCCAATTTCAAATTACCAACAACCATTGCAGCTGTCCATGAACATCAATTATTATAGTAAAGTAATTATTACGCAATGAACTGGGATATTTTTTGTTCCGAAGGAACGCCTCTCCCAAAGGGTGCTATTTTAGCTCTCATTTAAATCTCTTTCTTCTTCTTTTTTTTTTCAATCAATAAAAAGGAATTCGAACTTGAAACCTCTTTTACTACTATAAAAAGAGAAATATTACTAAATTAATAACTAGTTGATGTCAATGCTATAACTCAGTTGGTTGAGCTCTTTCACCTCCACTCATGCGGGTAGAGGTTCCAAATCCTTAGACACCCAATGAATATTTGTGTAAACCCCCCTTCCCAAATTGCTTGTACTAAAAACAAACAAAACAACTAGTTGATAAGTCTTAAATCCTTTTTAGCATATAGCCAAATGTAAAACTCAAAAATATTGCATGATTTTTTGTTATGCTTACAAGAGGAATTGCATTTGTGCTTACATGGCATGGCATAACATTTGTGCCACCAGATTAATGAACAATTGATTGTTGTCAACTAGCAAATCATAACATTCACAAGGATTGAAGTGATCTCGAAATTCTTGATCCCTATTTTGGACGACTAGAGTGTATAAGCAACGTAATGACAGGCAGCAATGGAGGGTCCATGTAAAAATTTCTTATGGTTTCACATATTCTGCAAATACATGATATCAAGTGTACAACTAAAATGATAACTTAGAGGGTTACGTTTAATTATATTGTCTAGGCTCAATTCACCAATTCACAATCCTGTTTTTTCCTATGGACAAGCAAGCATTCATGTGGTTCAGGCAATCCATCTACCTGCAAAAGAGAAAATGTAATGACCATGCTCAAACAACAGTCAGTAACAATAATAACAACGGATTTTAACTGAAACTTAGCATCCAATGAAATGATAGTTTGACACTCACGTCGCAGCACCACAGGCCATGGAAAACCCTTCTGGCTACCATCCCCTGAAGCAAGGCTTATGAACTAAAAAATTGTTTCGTGCCTGTCATAGCAATTCCACCATGTCTTTCCTTGTAGGCTTGAACCATGTCAACTGAAAATCAGCTGCTCATGTTTCCTGGAGCACCCAAACAACAATTTTAGACATCATCCCCTTATATCTGTAAGAGTTATTTATAATAATTTTTATTCGTTTATCAGAATAAAAAAGTAAATGCATTTGAAGAATTGATACGTTGTCTTGAACTGTCTTTTGTTGTGAATTTCATGACTCCTTGGAAGACGAAGAGAACTGTGTTCTTCCCATATGAGACTTGCATATTCTGGATGATCAACAAAAGGATTTCTATTGTGCTGATAAAACTTGCAGACTCTTTCATTTCTCAACTTCTCTTCTCTTGAAGGTGGATCAATCTCATTCCACTTTAACAATGTAGAAAGCAGTCCCATCTCACTAGTTGCTGCTACCACATGCACCCAAAAATTTCAAGCAATCAAGATCTATGCTCAAAGCAGCTAGGCAGTCTTAATTCTCAACTAATAAGAGAATATATGGATGCAAGAATGAACTCAAAAAAGCCAACTATAAACCGCATTC
>NC_024127.1:36563759-36619436 GCF_000346735.1 Prunus mume
GATGAAAGAATGAACTAAAAAAAGCCACCTATAAACCGCATCCCTGCCCCAGCATTGATCTGTAATCTTAGCCACTTAAGTATCATATAAAATGGCTCAACCTTTTGAGTCAGGTATATATGGCCTACGAAGATGCAACAGTGAAACCGCAATAATGTTGGAGGCATGGTAAAAATAGTTGCATGATAAAGACAAGACCTAGTAGGAACTTAGAGGGCTGTAGTTGGAGTGGAAATGGGCATCAAGAATTTGTTCATCGTGGGCACAGTACAGCAGCAAACCAGGTGACTTGTGACAGTGGCAGCAAATTTCCTAATAAAGTATTTGACTGCAGTGGTGGCAGCGGTAAGTGAGGTACCAAGTGGAGGAGCCTATTGATGGCTTAAAAGGTAGAAATGAAAGCAGGGGCAAAGAGGATTTTGAAGTGGACTTGCTAGGTGGCAAGGAGTTTGTGAAATAGCAGTGGTTTATTTCTTTGGGCATGGGATGCGATATGACAGATAGGCTTAAATCTCAATTTTCAGACTATAAAATTTTCATGAATTAGAAAGAAGACCAAATAAAACACTAAATTGAACTCTAATGAAGTTCATGGATTTAAAATCCATGCCTCCCAACTTTTTGCCAAAAGCGCTTCTGGTAAGACCACAAGAGGCTACAAATCACCGTATTGATATAAAATGAGACTCTAACAAGTGATTCAAATCAATTGGACTTGACTAGGCGCATAATACAGCACATCTTGGGGGACGGGTGAAAGCTACGATTGGGGTAGCCACAACAAGTACACTGCAAGTATAACATAGACTTAGAGGGTGGTTTTTTGGTGATAATTACATAGAGGCTTCTTTACACAACTAGGAAATGGTCAGCACTTCTTCTAATGGATGTTGACAAAGTCTGAAAATCAGGATGATTTTAAAGAAGGAATTTTTTGTTCAACAATTGGTTACAGCATGTCTACCTTCCCTGATCATCTCTAATGCAGACTCAAGATCAACAATTACAGCAGGAAGAGAATCACACTCAAACTACTAAAAGGTTTAACTTTTTTCCCTTACAACTTTTTGGAGAATCTGAAAGGTGAAGAGCTGGGCCTCCATCTGGTTGACGAAACCCGTAACATACTGCCATGTACATCAGCGCCCTTGCAATATCTCCTCTATGCTGAAGTGGCATGAAAGACAAATTCAGTTTAGTGATAATGTATATGAAGCTGACTGCAAGGAGATTTAAACTAAACAGTAACTTTCTTGCCCAAACAGAGTGACAACAATCAGAAATCCAAAAAGAACGTGATAAAGGGTAGCAGATGGACATTAAAAGAATTGATGTGCCAAAATATAGTAAAAAAACCTGTTTAGGTGGTGCCCATCTGTCCTTGTCAGTTTCCGTGTCCAAAGCAGCTTCTTTGTTTGCTGGCTTCAAACACTTAGTTGAGTGAACTTTGCATTCTCCGTAGTATTTGTTCCCCCTGGATGAATTGACTGCAAGAAACTTCAACTATTTTACATCAAAATATAAGAGATCTACTTTTCACATACGTAGAGGCAGTAACCCATCTACCATTCACATCTGCTGGGCGAATGTTGTGTAAATCAGTCAAGGATGGACCATCTTTTAACCCATAAGAACGAGGCCATAGATGCTCCCCTAGAAAACAGCAGCATTACATTAATTTCTCTCAAAGAAAAAAGGTAAACTAGAGCTTGGAGATTTTTATATCTTGCAGAGTAAAAATAAGCAGCCACAACTATAATAAAGTACAAACCAAAGAAAACAAAAGCAAATTCAAAGAAGGCTGACAACAACAACAAAACTGCAAAACGAACAACACTTCATTTCAGTTGAACATGTTAGAAACCAAAAAATGAAACCAGTATCTAAACCGAGATTTTAAGCCAAAATTGTGTCAATTAACACTTAAATTAGTTGGATTAAGTAATCTAGGATATTTCCTCCTTACATATTGAAATTTATATAGCCTTCACTAATGTTCTCTATTTGAAGTTTCGACATTTTAAAAACAATAAATATCTTGAGTTTTAAATTATATTTGTCATGGAAACATGAAGATTATGGGGTAGTAAACTATACAAGGTGGAGATGTAGCAAATTTATTAGCTGAAGCACTAATCATTAGACGTATAGGCACAAGTGTTGAAAAATCAAAATACATAAGTGTAAGACACCAACAACAAAATCGCACAAGCTGCAGTGAATCTGAGCAATTGACTCACTATTCCATCCTTCAGGCTTTCCAGCTAACGACTTGGGTACAACCCTCAAGGAGTAAATTTCAACTCTGCATAAAAACATTTGTCGGCAAATTGGTAAAGAGTTACAGGGTAAATGCAATAATACAAATAGAACTACCAAAAGCAGTATTCAGCTTTGATAAGCACATACATTCCTGACGAAGCTTTGGGGTTGTCAACATCCGAAGCATCAAGAAGCTTGAGGGCATTCCACACCTATTTCCATAAACCATTAAGTCAGGCTTCTTGAAAGAAGCACCAAACCAGACTGAAAATTTAAGACACATATTAGTTGTACTATTAGTAGCAACAGAACAGTTACAGTAGTGAATGCTAAATACCTCTCTGTAGGATAAAGATTGGTGCCTGGCTATGATGGAATTCAGTTTTTTCTTGAGTGATTTACCCTCTAAATGATCCGCATTGGCATAGTAATTGTTAACATCTTCACAAGCATACACAAAAGAAGGAGATGGATAGTCAATTGCCTCAGCATCAGCGACAAGATTTAGACAGAACAAGTAAAAAGAGATGACTTGAGAAAACCATCTCCATGAAACATTGATACATTCTGTGCAATTCCTTATGCCCCTAGAAAGAATGCATTAATCAGCCATTGCCCACTACCATTTTCACTTCGAGGGTCAACAAGTACTGGTAATTGAACTGGAATATTAGCAGCCCAGTATTGAAATATGGAAAAAGGTGAGGTCTTGAAGGTTACTGACCTTGGAAAAATGGTGGAAGACCATGGAGAGACCAAATGGTTCTCTAAGTTGAATCTTTGTATTCGTAAAGTAGAGGAACGTGTGAATTTGAAATGGAAGATGGTGGTTCTCTTCTTGGAGTGGCCAGTGCTGTAAATTGCAGATTTTGTGAAATGGAATTTGGTGGCCACGACGGGAGACTGCATTCTCCGAGTGTAGAGATACCCCAACTTCTGGTTTGAAGTTGAGCCAACTGTCGGATTTTCCTTTTTAGCACCTTTTCAATTTATTTTTTCTTTTGAGATAAAATCATTTCTTTTTATTTTTTTTCTTTTTAGAGTGAAGGCCCTTCCAAACTAATACAATTTCTAAACCATGTATAAGATTTCTCAATTTTTATTGAACATTTTTTCCTCTCAGGGCGTTTGGTTTGTGAGAAATAGAGCTTTGAAATGGAAATTGATTTCTCATGTTTGATAAGTTTGGTCGGTGAAAAATGGAGAATTGGAATGAGAATTGATTTCTCATATTTGATAAGTGCAACAGTTCTTGTTGACACTTGTTTGAATGACCTCTCCTTTTGAAATATGTTCAATGTAGAACATAACAAACATGTCACAATTCAACTTGCAAATAAAAATATGATTAGGTTTTGAATTATTGGAAATTTAATTGAATAGGTGAGTACAAACAACACTTACGAATCTTCTATTTGTTGGGCGCAATCTGTGACGTCTTCAAATAGATACTGACAACCGATGTGCAGTATCCAAGAGAGAGAGAGTTCTTCATTTGGAGATATGTGTCTTTTTGTTGCAGTGTCAAGAATTTGTTTTGCCTCACAAGTTCTGGTTTTTTCCCGCTTTCGAGCAAAGCTTGTGCTTTTGTTTACGTGGCGCGCCTGTGGCTCTAAAATACATTTGTTTACGAGGCGCGCTTGTGGCTCTAAAATACAATGCAAGTAAGCTACAGCTTTTGTTTCACATGGGGCTCAATGGGTTTCAGGACTTTAACCAGCTCCATACATTTGTGGACTTGGTTGCTATGCTATGGCTAGGCTTGGGCTTTAGAGCCCATTCTGGTTCCTTTGAGGATGGATTTTTTAGGTGGGTTTCACGTTGCTTAAACCAGCTCCATACATATGTGGACTTTGTTGCAATTAGAGCCCAATTTGCTTCCTATACTTTACATCCCTAAGGTAGTTCAACCCCAATTAGAACCCCATTGAACTTGCCATAACTAGCATTTATAAAATTCGAAATCAAATCCTCCAACAAAGTGATATACTGACAAGGGTTGGCCACTCAGCAAACATGCGGAGAAGTTGACAATTGTGTCTAACCTAATGAAAAAGGCTGACTTCCATATTAGTGGTCTCATGCTCAATTTCACAGAACATCTTAATAGTGCGTGTTAGAGAGAGAGAGAGAACCATTTCCCTTCCTAACTTCGATCACACAAAAAGGCAAACATGGAAGTTTAGAATAATTGGATATCTTAATCCAAATTCTAAAAGAATAATAACATATGAGTATTCCAATATACAATGCTAGAACAAAACAAAGCACAAGCAGCCAAAAGAATAGAAGAAACCTAAGTCAAGCTAATTGCCTAATAAAAGAAAACTATACATACTCATTGGATTTCTTCACCTAATAGCTTTAAAGATTCAAAGGAGATCTTCAGTATCTTCCAAGTTCTTTTTGGTGAAAAGGGGCAGATCCCAACCCAACAAAAAAAAACAAGAACTAGTCATTGAGGCTTACACACAAACAGCAAGGGAGCCATCAAATCAAAATCATCTAAACTTGCCATTGATTTCAGCTTGTTGGAATTTTTCCCTGAACAAGAAAGTTTTCTTTTTTCCTTGCATTATATGATCATTCATGTCATAGTACAGGACAATTTGCTATGACCAAAACTGATATCGCATCTTTGAAAATGAATATAAAGAATGGGCCAGCCTAGGTTCATTCAGAATTGGTGGACCAAAATTCATGGTGCAATCATTTAGCATAAGATTTGAACCTTTGTGGATGGTAAAAATTGAAGTCATGATTTCCATCACTTTTAGATCCTTTGCGGATGGTAATCATTCATGCCACCCGTGTGAGCACTACTATGAGCATATGCTCTGCATGATAGAGAGTTCGTTTTTTTTTTTTTTCCATTTAAATATAATAAATAATGCTCCCTTGCTGCCGCATTGTTTTCCTATTAGATGTTGAGTTATATAATTTGATGAGGAAATATTGGATTCATATTCATTAGATGAAACGTTAATGCAAGTAAAATATTGGAGGAAACTAACAATGTCAACTAATATAAAATTATTCAACCAAGGAAACAACGCTTGCCATTTTTGCAACTGAGGAAGTTCAGTGAAGCAGACCCTCTTCCAACCAAGGATGTGGGTTCACATTCTTGTATTGTTGGCAATATTCAAAGGCTTTAACATTACTTTCAAGCCATCTCCTTCAAGCACGTCTTTCGGGAAGCAAATTTTGTGGAAGACTCTCTTGTGAAGCTGGGGCATTCTACCCAGCTCGCCATATTTGGTTACAGAATTTTCCTTCCATGGTGGCTAGGGCAATTTCTTGCGAATCTTTAGATGTTGATTGCCCTATGTTCTTTGTGTTAACACAATGTTGTAATTTATTTAGATTCTTTAGAAATTACAGCGTTGTAATTTCTTTGTTGCTTATAATAATAAATAAAAAAACAAGAAGATTAGCTACGTTGTGAAAACACCAACAAACAAATATGAATTAAATTTGCATATGAGTGAGTAACCAATTTGAACTTGAATTTCCATCCAATTCCAAATACATGCTACAAAATGTAATTAACTAACCTCATGATGAAACTGAAAACTTGCTCAAAATGCAAAAGATACTCATGAAAGAAAACATGGGGTGAGTAGCAAGATATACAAACCCAACAGAAAGAAAACTAATTTGCAATCAGGTTATGAGGAATTGAATTGAGGAGGAGTTAGATATAGGAGAATTGGAATCTGTATTCTCATTAAAGTTGTTTACTAAACTATGCGGAATCGGGGTAGGAATTGAAATTAATTTGATTACTAAAATGCACTTATATTCTAAATAAATTATTGGGTTAAAGTGGATGGCAAATTTAGAATTTTAAAATTTGTGTGATGATATAATGAGTAAAAAAGATGGTTTCCTGATGGGCCAGTTTTCCTGGAAATAAAATATTACCTCTCACCCAAAAGTCCAATTCCTCCAAAATCAGGAGTTGAATTCTTAATTTTGTGTGGTCTCGCTTGTTTTTTCATTTCTTTGTGTGAAGTAAATACAAGAGTAATTTGTAATCAGAATTTAACTCTTTATTTTAATTCCTACTACGGATTAATAAACATGGGAGGAACTTGCTTGGTTCAAGATTTAGAAGTTTAGAAATGTGTATGAAAACGCATTATCATGTTTGGCAACTATATTGTTGGGAATGCAATACATGGAACATGGGATGGCAAAATGTCATACCCTCGACTTTTCTTCAGAATTTTTATCCTCGGAAAATTATTTAATGCACTTTTCTTAGACTAACTTATCCAAATACAAGAATAATATAAAATATTATTTCTTGGTCCGATTTCTCAGTGCTCCCATGGACGGGAATGAGAATTTTTCATTCTCATCTCCTGAGATCAGACATGAACATCAGACTTTTTTTACAATTAATTGTTATTCTGTACCGAGCAACCAAGAAATTAAAAAAAAATAAAAAAAAATCAGCAAACATGAGAGATCTGAATGATTGAATATCTAAACCTAAATTCTAAAACAATCACATATACAAATGCTAGAGAATACCAAGAAAAATAGAAGAAATAAGCGATTTCCGCATACAAAAATATCCACGTGCCATTTCGGTATCCGTGGTTGTCTGGAATATCTATCCTTCTCCTCGTGTGTCTAGCCTAACTCTAACATCCACATGCCTTCCACTGTTCCCCTTCCTTTCCCGTTTAAGAACACACTAATAATTTTTTTTTTTTTCTTTTCCATGAAAATTATATTCTCAGCCACAAAAATCAAAAATATTTTGGAAGGTAGCGAACTGGCTTTTTCTTCTTCTCCTATCTAAGTTTTGGCGTCTCCTGTATAAAAAGGGTACTAAAAGCTAACAGACGGGCGGTGGAGTGGGGGTCGTTGTACGCTCCGTCCGTATACCCGGACGTGACAGAGAAGAAACCCACGCCAGCCACCTGGCCACAAGCTTGAGCTGTCGCTGTTGTTGTTGCTGTTGGTGGTGGCTCAGACTCTCATTACTCCTCGCTCTGTTCGAAAATCTGCTCAACCCAGTGATTTCCGACACGCTTCTCGAATTTATTACGCTACTGCCACCACCACAGCTCCATGATCTCCTGCTCTCTTCGATCCCCGCTCGCCTTGCGGGCCCCGCGGGCCCCGCTGGCACTGTGATCACCTGCTGCGCACTATTATTCTCATTCTGCTGAGACGGCTGACGTGGCAACCCCTCGCTCATAATCATCTCCGACCGTAGATACAGAAGATCCGACGGCTGTACGTCGCTCCATCTTTGGTGGAGCCCGCCGGGGCCACAAGCCAACCCGGGGGAGATTATAATCCGGTGCTCCAACCTCGTCCTGTCCTGGCCCAACAGCAGCCCGTCTTTTCTCGGGCGGTCCAGGCATCCCACGGTCGACGGTTCGCTCTTCTTTCTAAACGCCGTCCAGCTGTCCAGAGACCTCCGAAACGACCACGTCGGAATCGGGTTACCCGGTCTTTGCTCTCCGGCGAACGAGTGACGCCCCGAAACCCGGCGATAACCCGGGTCATTCTCGATATCCAAAACGACGTCGCTGCTTTGCTGGCTGTGCAAGATCTTAGAGGCGTCGTCCACTAAGAGCACGTCTTCCGGGTCGACCCGGTACCGGCAAAGCGGGCAGGTGGAGTGGGCGTCGAGCCACGTGTCGACGCACTCGACGTGGAAGGCGTGCTTGCACTTGGGGAGGAGACGGAGGACCTCGGCCCGGTCGAACCGGGTCAGGCAGACGGCGCACTCGAGCCCCTCCTTCTGACCTCGGAGCGACCCGAACCGGAAAACGGGTAAGGACTCGACGACAGAGCGGTCAATACCGGAGTTTTTGCGCTGGGTGGATCCGGAAGGTCCGGAATTGGAGTTTCCGGCAACGACTACGAGAGCACCGCGCTTGCAGTGCTTGGCGTAGAGGAGGAGGAGAAATGTAATGGAGAACAATGTGGTGAGGACGCCGACGATTATGGCGATGCTGGGCCGGAAGGAGGAGGCCTTGGCTGGGCCCGCGTTGGGTGGGGAAGGTGATGGGTTTGCTGATATGGAGGCAATGTCGCCGAAGTCTGGGGTGGAGACATGGCGGGTGGTGTCTGCGAGAGTGGGTGCAGTGAGAAAAGAGAGGGAGATGAGGAGAAGAAAGAGGAGGAGGAAGAAGAAGGGGGTTGTGGAGGAGGTAGCGGGTTTGAGAAAGAGAAAAACAAGGCCCATGTTTTTTTTCTGACGCAGTAGCAGGAGGTTGAAGAAGAAAGGGGTGAGGGTGAGCGAGTTTGTAGATTTTGAGGCGCAAAATGGGGGGCTTCTTTTTCTTGAGATTCTTGTCCAAAGATAACAACAAAATTAACTGGACAAAGGCATCTATCTTTCTATATCTCCATCATTTATATAACTCCTAATTATACGATCATTTGCTACCATCATGAAATGATTTTATAAAATAATTTATTTTTTCATAAATGAAGCTTATAATTATAACTCGACGTATCAAGTACAGGGATAAATGCTCTTAATTTAATATTAGAGTTACAAACCTTTTTTTTATACATCTAAGTATGTTTGTCTAATGATGTGACATGTTTAGTTATTCAAATCTTCAATATGTATGGGTCTCATTTGTTTTTAACAAGTAAAACACACTCATTAGTATACTTACACTTTATTCAGTGAATAAATACGGTGATTTTGACATTGAGAATTAATGGACGTATTTGATAGATTACATGGTATGATAATGTTGTGTATATTTGATTCATCCAAATTATAAACATAAACATTGAATGTTTTATTTTTAACAATTGTCGTTTATGAGATTTGAACTCATGAGATTCTTTCTCGAGTAGAGTGAAGGCTGAATGTCATAAGTATTGGCCACTTTAATGAATCTTGATTCTCACCAACGAAGGTCTAGATTGCATTATTGCATTACTATAACATTACTATTGCATTATTGATTCTTCATTTGATGGACAAAGACGTTTCAGAAAGAAAGAAACAAAGACAATAACGGAACAACATGAGCACTGAGGGCAGAAAAGAAACACTCTCGTTCTGATGTGGAAGATTAGATCCATCTCCCATCCCATCTCCCATCCCATACTAGATAGATAGGCAAGGAAGATCCATAGGTAGGCTGTGTTTGTCAATTGAAGTATATACCGAATGAATCCAATCAATCAGGTATTTGTGCGTCACAAATTTGAGGAAAATAAAAATAAACCCAAAAGAAAATATAAAATAAAAACCATGGTTTTGTAACTGAACACGTGATGCATGTTTGTGTGGGACCGAACGCAACAACGAACAGCCACAAGGTTGGTCCCCCCTCTTTTGGTTGATTCTGGACTGGATTGGACTGAATTGGACTCGCGTGTGTATCTGCGTCTTGCGCTTTATCAGCTGCTATGGATTGGATTTTGTGAGAGTTTTTTATGTTGCAGATCAATCCAATTCCAAACCACCATTCACCTGTTTTTTTTTTATTTTTCCCCCTGTTCTGTTCTGTTCTGTTCTGGGATAGGAATGGGATTGGGATTGTGCCTTTTGGAACGTTGCTCTACTGAAAGCTGTTTTAGCTGAGCTCATCTACCAACCGTGCTAGTACTACAGGCCTGCAAAACCTTGTTTCAAGTTCCAACATGCCCAAAAGGAAAGAAAATAATAGAACATTTATGATAATTTAATGTTACTAAGTTATAAGAAATATCCATCAGGGATGGCGTGGGGAATTCATTAAAGAGGTATGCTAGTGCTACGATTAGTCGCTTACACAAGTTCGAGAAATACTTCATTGTTTAAGAAGTAGAATTCATAATGTATTAACGGTCAAATTTTACTTAAATGCATGGATAGAGTCATGAATTATTGACACAATGAGCACCTTGGCCAATTCAAGCTATTTGTTTTCTTTGGGTTGGTTTAAACTTGTTACAAAATTCTAAATTTTGGCATCTCTTCTCTATGCATTAGCTTATTAATTTAATAATGACTCATATACAAACCAAATAAGGTACAGAGAAAGATATGGGACGAGTAAAGCTGAGAGAGTTATTGTTCATAATAACAAAGAGAAAACAAAATAAAGCGGGAAATGAGATTCAAGTATTGGGTATATATTTAGAAAAAATGACATTTGCAAAAATATCACCCGAATTTTAAATTTTTACTTTTAATCATTTGAACTTTGTAAAGTGTTGCAATCCACTACTATGTCTAACTCCATTAAATTTAAGGGTGTTTCCGTCAATTCATTGTAACTAAAAAGAATTTAAAAAAAAAAATTTTAAAGAAAAAAGAAATGTCAATCACCAACAATAACGAGGTGTTTGATTGCTTTTGAAATTATGGACATTTTGGAAAAAGCAAAAGGGGAGAGAAAAATTTTAAAAGAAGCAAAAATGGACAAAAATGCCCTTATTTATTTTTAGATTTCTTAAGGAATCCAATACATTTGCATGTCTTTGATTTGAAAGTTGAGTGGTTTTTTTGTCTTTTTTGAAAAAGCTTTGGCTTTTTCCAAAAGTGAAATTTTTTTTATGTCTAAAACCCTAAGAAGCACGGACACGGATACGGATACGGGGATACGATACGACACGACACGGGGATACGACAAATTTTCAAAAATGAGGATACGATACGTCGTGGATACGGTAATTTAAAAAATATATAATAATTTAAAAATAACAATATATATAATTTAAAACATATTTTAAATAACATAAAAATGATAATATTATTACTTTTAACATACTTCCACTTGTCTTGGTTATAATATTTTATTACTTTTAATAAGACAAACAAAACAAAATCCTTTTGTCAAAACGATAAGACCAGCCATCACGTGGGGTGTGGGTGAAACTGTGAGATTATTAAACAAACAAAATCCTTTGACCCAAAAAAAAAACAAACAAAATCCTTTTGTCAAAAGGATAAGACCAGCTATCAGAACAGAGAAGCACGCGTGAGAAAACAAAATGAAAATGGAGAAGAGAACCCGACGCCGCCAACAATGAAGGATGAAGAAGAAGAAATTGATGAGTAGGGGCTAAATTGCTGTGAAAAGAAGCTTAAATACCTCCTAAAACCTAGCTACCCAATCCCCACAAGGAAACTAAGTTAAAATAAAATAAGACTAGGAAATAAAGTCCAAATTGGATTAGGAGAATCTGCCCAAATCTGCCCAGCCACGTTTTGGTCTCAAATCTCCTCCAAATCTGGCCCAAGATAGCTCGTTTTAAAGATAAAAATATTCCGAACACTTCTCCAGAAGGCCACGAACCCATCCGAGGTCATCTTGGGCTCTAAAATCGCAATAAAAGCCCAAAACGTCACTATTCCAGCACAGCGCACTGCTCCTTTATTTATTCGCCAGGAAATCATCGCTTGGTGGAAAAGTCTGAAATTCTGATACGATCAAGTTAAGTGACTCACGAACGTCCTCCAACTGGAATTACTCCAAAATTCGTCCATTTGATTATGTTTTGCTTCGGAGGAAGTCGAAAACCCTATATTGGAAATATAATTCAAAGTATCAAAATTCTTCCAAAATATTAACCAAAATATACTAAGAATGGGGTTAAATATATAATATAAAATCGACTCATCCGTATCCATTGCGTATCCGCACGTATCCACAGCGTATCGTATCCCTCAGCGTATCGGATACGGGATACGCGCCTCAACCAGCGTATCCGTGCTTCTTAGCTAAAACCTAAAAAACCTTTGAAATTAAACCGGAAGAAAGATGAGATTTTGGTGGGTAACACACAAAAAGATTCAGGCCTTAGTTTTCACATAATTTTCATAGCTATTGGAAGATTCGGAAAAAGTAAACCTATGATTTTCATAGATCTTGGAAAAAAAGACATAAGGCAAATTCTTCGTATGGTTTTCATGGATCTTGGAAAAAATACCAACACCAATCCTCTCTCGCGGCCCCCCGTCCAGGCCCCCGCCCCGGCCCCCCAAAAAAAGGCTTTGCATACACCTTAGACCTTACCATGATCTGTCTCTTGGCATCTCTTGGCTTGGAGTGTTCAAATTGAAGGGAAAACTCACTGTATGCATTATTAGCAAGCTCCGCAATTCCTTTTTATGGAATATAGTTATATCCAGCACACCACAGTAGTGAATTTGAGACACAATTAAGGGCCATTTATGAAGGTGGTGGAGTTTGATACGACCAAGAACCAATTCTTAGCTGGTGATGCGTTACAAATTAAATTCTGGATAATTAGGTTCACTTTTTTTTTTCTTTTTAATTATAGTGACTGATGAAAATGCCTTTACACTTATGGTGTGTTTACTAATTAGGAATTGGAATTCTCATCAATAATTAAATTTCACATATGGAGGATTCCTGCGTTTACTTCACACAAAGGAATTGAAAAGTAAGTAAAACCCACACAAAATTAGGAATTGAATTCTTGATTTTGGAGGAATTCAATTATTGGGTAGGATGTGATATTCTAATTCCCGGAGAACTAGCCCATTAGGAATTCATCTTTTTTACCAATTATATCCTCATACAATTTTTAAAATTCCAAAGTTGCCATCTACTTTAATCTAACAACGAGGACATTTTATTAATTAGTGTTAGTACCACACCTACACTAATTCCATATAGTTTAATAAACAACTTCAATAGGAATTCGGAATCTAACTCCCCTCAATCCATATGGTTTAGTAAACAACTTTAATAAGAATCCAGAATCTAATTATTCTCAATCCAACTCCTCAATTCAATTCATCCTTAATTCAATTCATCCTAATCCAAATACGGATTAGTAAACATGCCATTAATTGAAATTTTAACGAAGTTAGACGTAGGTAGTGGATTGCAACACTCTACAAAATTCAGGTGGTTAAAAATAAGAATAAAAAGTTCATGTAGTAATGATGCACATGCTTAAAAGTTCATATGGTATTTATGCAAATTTCCTTGTATAAAAGGTTGAGAGGAGACCCGTAGTTTTGTAATACAATGCTTTTGATTTAAATGATATCCATAATTTAATTCTATTGTACAAGTGTAAGGGTGTCCATCAAATTTCCACTACGAATTAGGTTTTGGAAGAAACATAGAGAAAAGATAAACACAAAAAGAAGAGAAAGAACATGAGAGATGAAAAATGAGCGAGTTTGATGCCCTTACTGACCTCTATTTTTCTTTGGTTAGTGATTTTCACCCTCTCATTTTCTCCCTCTCCTTCTGCACTCTTTCTCTTGTTTTTTTCCCGTGTTTCTCCTTTGATTGTGCACAGGTAAAAAAGGAGCATGAAAATCACTTCCCAACCTATTAGTAAGTTTAGTCCACACTTGGTGGGTGAGACTCGACTGGACTATTTCAATTAAAATAAACAAGAAGCTTATTAGTTATTTGGTGCGTTGAAACTGGACTTATTAAATCAAATATAGCAGCCCATTCTCAAGTCACAACCCAATAGAAACGAAGCCCATGTTGATGTTTGAAAGTATGAACCGACCAAAAGTTCCAGACCCAAACTGTTTAGTATTTTGTTTCCTTTTTTCTTTTGGCTTTTCAATTTTTAATAAATAGGAAAAAGAGATAACAAAAAGAAGAAAAGCTACCCCTCGGGCGTCGACGTCGGGATTCAGGACGAAGATAGAGAGAGAGAGAGGCGAAGAGGGTTTGAAACTTTGAAGCTCAGCTGATCGCGAATTAGAAATTTCTTCCAGATTGCTTAAAGTAAGTTGCCTTTCCTCCTCTAGTTTGTTCTTTGTAACCCTAACCCTAACCCTAGATTCCATCTTCGGAACTGCTGGAAGAGCAAATTATGAGCCTTTCTGTTTTATCTATTATTAATGGGGATAATGTTATGCTTTGAAACATTGGTGATGAAAATTGAATGTTTGAATTGCAGAAGCGTAGGCGTCGATGGAGGTACAGACATGTGGTAAGCCCATTGACTCGTTGCTCGAGAAGGTGCTCTGTATGAACATTCTATCTTCGGACTACTTCAAAGAGCTTTACCGGTTAAAGACGTACCATGAAGTTATTGATGAAATTTACAACCAAGTAGACCACGTTGAGCCATGGATGACCGGGAATTGCAGGGGGCCGTCCACCGCTTTCTGTCTGCTTTACAAGTTTTTCACCATGAAGCTCACCGTTAAGCAAATGCACGGTCTCTTAAAGCACGAAGACTCTCCTTACATAAGAGCGGTATGTATGTATGTCAATTCAACATTCCATACTTATTTTTATGTGTTGTTTTCAATTTGACAAGTACCATGTTCCTCATTACAATGTTTTGTGCTATCTACTTGCTTAATCAATAATCATTGTAGTTTTAATTTTGCTTTCAGGTTGGGTTCCTCTACTTGAGATATGCTGCAGACCCGAAGACTCTGTGGAATTGGGTTGAACCCTACATTAAAGATGAGGAGGTAAATGAAGCCCTTTTCATTGCTCTTATTGACTTATAATAGATTGCTTATGTATTTAGTTTTCAAAATTTTACTTTCTTATCATATCTGTGGAGCTACTTTGCTTTATAGATGCCAAGCATGCCCTTCTTTGTAGTTATCAAAAATGTTATCTGGAAAGGACTTTATTCCTTCTGGAATGGATGTTTATGGTTTACGGAATCTGAATTGAGTGATCTCTGGTGCAATTCTGCTCAAATTTATCAAGGTTTTTGAATTTTTTTAAATTCTGGGCAAAGTACTTTGTTTCTGAAAATTAGAAAGCTGCAAAATCCCCGTCTGTTTTCTTATTTTGATGGATTTGGACATCTTTATAACTTTATTGCTTGTTGTATACCCAAAGATGAGCTGTTTACAAAACATACTAACCATTTGTCTGTGTCTCAATTTCCATGGCATGCAAATGTGGTAGTGGCGAAGTTGCTACTACATGGAGTACATACCTTTAACTGTCTAAATCATAAGATTTTTTTATTCTTAGTGCTCGACGTGACTGAAACAACGAAGATTCGATTCTTAAAGGTGTTGTGCTGTTTTTTTTCCTTCTTAATTTTGGTTGACTATAACTGCTTTGTATTATTTTGTTCTGCCTTTTTTGGTGATCAAAATGAAAAGTTGCCCTTTATTACTTATAATTTGGCAATGGTAGTTCCTTCTCCCCAGCTTTGATAATTTTAAAGATTCTTAAAGAAACAAAATCAAAATATTGAATGTAATAACAAAATTTAAAGAAATAAAAAATCCATTGACGGTCATCCCTTTTGCTTATCTTTTTTAATTCGCTGCTCTTTCTCGATTTAATTTTGTGTCAAAGGAGTAGCATGGGCTTTAGAGAACTTATAAAGAAAAACAAGAAGTGCAGTGACATAAAATCTACACTTCATAATTCTTTGATTTAAAATCTGACTGGGAGTACATTCTTTCAGGTTTAGTTTGACCCAGAATCAAAATATGGTTTGATATTAAGGGGAAGGTATGCTTGCCTAGTTTTTGGAAGTGAGTGAAAACGAAGATGATTAGGTTAGATTATAATGTGAATCATACATTGCATTGGACAAATTTCCATTAATATGTTGAGTCTGACATGTTCTGAATTAGTCCTGAATGGGTTGTGTTCTAGTCGGCACTATACTTCACCTTCTTATCTCAACATGACATCGTCTGTGCACCCCCATCCCACTTTCCACGAATGACTCCATTTCTTTCTTTGTATACATATACATCAAATCTGATATTGAATGCCTCGTGGATTTATTTGCATTTTTACGAATGGTCTCTTTCTGTAATACCTTTTGTTATTCTCTTATGATATTTTTGTTCTCCAATTTCAATCAGTGCTGTAACTGTATTGTATCCAGCAAATATAAATTCTTTTTACTCTATCTGCTGTCTATGGTTCTAATATATTTCTCACTGATGCAGATTCTATGACACTAGTCACTTGTTTTCCTTAGTTTTTAACTTTTTATTGTTATATTAGCATTTTTATTTTATTCTACTGGAGTTCTTCATTGTTGTGTGGGCTTTGGTTTCAGGAATTCTCTCCTGGTTCCAATGGACGAACGACAACTATGGGTGTATATGTGCGCGATTTGCTTCTTGGACAGGTTAGTTTCTTTCAAGTATGCTTTATAATTAAAATGTTATGGCGTAACGAATTGTATTCTGTACCCCCCCTCCTCCGTCCTCCCTCTCTCTAGGATGCATTAAGTTGGTTTTTCTGGCCACAAAAGACCAAGGCTTCATAATGCATGCGGTATACACTTTCAAGTGTACTATACTATATATAGAATGCTGAAGAACCTAATTCTACTATATGCTAGTATTTCACCACCCAAAAACATGACACAATATATTCCTTTAGCAGGCCAACTGGGAGCTCTTTGTCATCCAAGATAGGCCCATTTCTCTCACTCCAAAATCTTTTTTGATCAATTATATCTGATTTGTCTTGATAAATTAGATATTTTATGCACGTTTAACTGCAGAAGATTGCAATAACAAAATATTAAACTCTTCTTGATATTGTTTTATTTAAAGCTAAAAGCCATGACAGCAAGGAAATAAATTCTTCAGACCCTATAAGATTCAATTACACCATATGGCAGAAATGTAGGGCAAGATCTGTTGCCTAAATCCGAGGCAAGCTCCTCATTTAAAACCAAGAATCAAATTACATGTAAATTTTCTTATCAAGTGACATTACAGTTATTTACAAATGTTCTTGACAAAGTTGTATAGTATTAGAGGCTCTCTATTTGGCAGCTTTTCTTCAAGAGTTATCTGTTGAGAGGCCACACCTTGTGCAAAGGGATTGGAGAAAGAGTTTGTAGTAGAAAGAAGTGGTTGGTTTTCAGTTGAGTAGCATGAAGAAATGTGTTCTCAATGTGCTTTCAATACACACTCACACACACATATCAAACTTGAAGGCATTGTATAAAATACTCTTGTTCATGCTTCTGGGACAGCACCTTCAAATCTTCTGCCTAATGTTCCGACAATGCAGTCCTTTACAGTCACAGCTGCTGTTTTTCAGATTACAGTGCGATTAAGATCTGAATACATGTTCTTCTTGGCGCTTTGAAGCATGGTCTCAGAATGCTCTACTGTTTAAGGTCCAAATTTAACACGTGAAAAAGCAATAGCATTTCTTCCCAATTTGAGTTTCTCCATCTAGAAACTGTCCAAGAGTGTTAATGAACTGTTAATTTGGTGTGTTCAAAGCCGCAGTTGGATGATGATATATTGCTTTATTGTTCATTATAATGTATATGCATGTATATAAATATGTAATAGTTTTTCTAACTGATCATAGTTGATAGCTTTGTACACCTTGTGCATAGTTTCTGATGCACCTTAATCAGACAACACATAACAATAACATGCAGCAATTTAAATACTATTTTTGTTGTCCTCATAACACTTTTATTGCTATCCTCGGAGAAATGAATTAACATTGTATATTGTGCTATTGCAGTACTATTTTGATACCCTTTTCCCCCGTATCCCTGTTCCTGTGTTGCGTCAGATTGTAGCTCATCTGGAGAAGATGAAACTCCCCACTAAACTTTCTGGCATTACAGGGGAAGCTACCCGTCATGGATCTGATGACACAGCCCGACGCCCCCCTTCTGTGAAAGCGGCACTTTCAGTTTCCTTTGGTCAACGTGCCCCACATCGTGCTTCAACAAGGGACTCATCACCTGTTCGTCGTACGTTACCGCCACCACCACCTTATGACAAAGCCAGCAGTGATGATCTACGGACCCATCGCAGCCAGAGCCGTGAGTATTCTGACAGAGAATATTCGGACAGGGACAGGGACAGAGGAAGGGACCGGGATCGGAATCGAGAAAGAGAAAGAGAAAGGGATAGTGATCGGGATCGGGATCGAGAAAGATACAAGGAACGGGAGCGGGATCGAGACAGAGACAGAGCAAGGGAGAGAGTTAGGGATAAGGAAAGGGAGCGAGAGAAAGATAGAGAACGCAGTTCTGATTATGATCGAAGGTCCAAATATACAGAGAGAGATAGCCGAAGAGACCAATATGAGAGTAGCCGTGATGGCGGTAGACATTACCGTAGGAGTAGGAGTCGGAGCCGCAGTAGGAGCAGGAGTAGAAGTAGGAGCTTGCAAGCTGGCGCTGCACTTCATTTGAGTCCACAAAGAGATGTAAACAAGGATAGAACGTCTGCATCTAGCAATCTGGCAAAACTTAGGGATCTTTATGGTGATATGAGTGAACAAAAAGGGGATGCTAGTATGGATAGGATTCCCAGGATTGACAATGGTGGTGAAGAGGTAATTAGACTTGGTGGTTCTCGATGGAAGTAGCATCAAAAGGTGGTTTTCTTCTATTTGATATCACGTTATTCAAGTCTTCCGGCCAGATGCTCTTTTGATCATCACAAAAAAGAAGAAAATATTTCCCATGTTTTTCTTCCATCTGCAGCATGCTCATGTCGCACTGCTGCATGTATACTAAACATTATTCAGAATTTCAATCTTACAATTTATTCACATGCTCCATAGCTGGGCATATGTTAAGTTTGTAACATTATGTAATAACTAAAGTCTTTCATTATCATCTGAAGTTTTCCAAGTTCTGTTTTGTGTTAAATCTTGAATGCTTGATGGTTTGGCTAAGCCATTCGTGCTAGTTGCTACTGCTACTTTGAAAGCAGAACGCCATCCAGTTGTGCAGCCAGATTACTTTCTTCTTTTTTAGTCCATTGAATTTCCGATAGCTTGCTATCGGGAGTTGTAAATAACTGGATGGTGCTACTGCTTTCATATATGGTTATCTTCGTATTATTGCTCTTCGCTAGTTTCTATCTTTATTTAGTTGCGAGATTGCCTTTGAACTTTACATGACATTTAGCTCAATGCTTAAGTTTTTGCAGGTACATCTGGTGTATCGGGCCTTGAAGCAAACTTATTTTAGTTGTATTCTTCTGATAAAAGGCAGAATATTAAAGCAAAGAAAAATGGTGAAAGCAGCATCAAAATATGAGAAGACATCTTCTATGTTCTTACCGAGGTTGGTGCTAAGATGTCACAAATTTTTTTTTAAAAATAAAATGTTGACATTACATGGAAATGGAACCGAGGAGAGATATATTCCCTCCTTAGTCCGTACCATCAGCAGTAGTTGACAATGCCTCTATGTATGCCCCACTGGTGACTGGATGCTATTACTTTATCATTTTGTAAGATACCCTTCGAGATTACACAAGTGGGTTTATCTCTCAAAGCCAGAACAAGGGTTGCATTCAAGAATCAATGAATATTTGGCTACAACTCCACCCTGTCGCTGTTGGACTATTGCACTCTGGGGAAGGCTTTATTTATTTATGCACTGGTACAAACAAATTGTACCTTCCAAGTCTTCCATAAAATACACCCCCCTTCTCTCCCTTCTCCATCTCATCTCAATCCAAGTCTCTAAACACACATTACAACAATTCACAATGGCTTCATCTCCAAATGGTTTGGCACACCTCTCCCTTGATGGTACTACTTACTCACTTCTATGCTATTGAAATCATATTCTGTTGCCAAATATATGACATGTATATCATCTCTAAATCTAGACCATGCATTGATGAGAACCCGTTCAATCAGTAGTACAGATTGACAATCTGACAACATAATCTGCTATCCTGTCATCACTAACCCAATTTAAAAAGAGAAAAAGAGAACATTTTCGAACCTTTTCTATGTACTCAACTTCCATCCATCAATCAAAACTCTGATTTTGGCTTTTTGGTGTGCTTAATTTTTCTGGGTTTTGCTTGGCAGATGGGGATGAAGCAGCTAGAGAGCACATACTGACAGTGGACATTGGAGAAGCCGATGGGGACGTGAAATTCCGGATACGAAATCTGACAAAGAAATCAGAGACCACTGGATGCGCCATACTCAATGGGTTGAGCTTGGACATACCAAAAGGCGTGATCGTTGGGGTCATCGGCCCCAGTGGCAGCGGCAAATCGACGCTGCTCAGAGCTCTCAACCGCCTCTGGGAGCCTCCATCTGGAACTGTCTTCTTGGACGGCCATGATCTTCGGGAGCTGGATGTTCTCAGCCTCCGGCGCAAGGTCGGCATGCTCTTCCAGCTTCCTGCTCTTTTTGAAGGTACCCATTTGAATTTTTTATCTAATCTTATCTCCAACTACCAGTCTTTGTCTCTCTCTGTTCAACCACAAATTGTTTTTATCAAATTGTTGAATTGCTAACTTGTAACTTCTGTTAAACTCCTTGCTTCATTTATACCCTATTGACTTGGTTGCAGTTGTTGGGTTATAAATTGATTGTGTTTTTGGATTGGTGTGATTAGTTGATTGCACATAAGCTCTGCTCATCCTCATCCACCATTCTTCCTTGTGTAATTTCTATTTTTGTTTTTTATTTTATTTTGGTCAAACACCATTTTTTCTTATGCATGTTTTGTGTTTTGTTTGGGCACCCATATTTTTAGAGAGTGATTATAATATAAATTAGATTGGTTGTATTATAATTATATCCTATGCACCTGTCACAGTTGGTGTAAGCATTCCAATTTAAGCTCTTGCATATTTCTGACTTTTCATTTGGGGTGGGGTGGTTCAATGTAATCCTTTGTCACATTTTATACCCAATAATTACTTTTTTAAGTAGTGCCTACCAGGACCTGATTTTATTCTTATGGGACCTAAACAATCCATCATATGGTGCTCTCCACACCCTATATAGATATTTCTATAATTGTAGTGGCTATACCCATTCTGTCTTATTACTTGGCTGGTGTTGAACATGGCTCCACATGATCAGAATTAGACACTAAAACAACAGATCAAATGACATATGGTTGATTGTAACATCACTCTTTTTTTTTCTTTTTTCTTTTTAAAGGAAAAAAAATATTACAAAGAAGTTACATCGGATATGACAACCATACAAATTAAAGTTAACTCCATAACTAATATCTGCAGGAAGGCTCTTCTTTGTCACGAAATCTGATACCATATTAGCTTCTCGATAGATATGTTGAAAATAAACCCGAGTATACTCCTGTAGCAAGTACCTAAAAATATGTAGTCTCATTCATAACAAAGGTAGTTGGATAGGTTCAAAGGATTTTCTGGTATGAATTATTCACATAATTTTCTCTAATAGGTAAGAATTTAAAGTGGGTCATTTCATCCCTTATGATATGTAAGATTGGTTCACGATCCAAGTGTTTGTTCAATTGTTCAGGCACAGTTGCAGACAATATACGTTATGGTCCTCGATTGAGGGGGAAGAAGCTGAGTGACCAGGACGTCCACAAGTTGCTGACCCTTGTAGACCTTGATTCATCTTTTTTCAGCAAGACTGGTTCTGAAATGTCTGTAGGTCAAGCCCAAAGAGTTGCACTTGCTAGGACCCTAGCCAATTCACCTGAGGTAAACAGCTCCTATTTGATTTAGAAGAAAAAAAAAAACTCCCCCTTGTACTTATATATATTTTATACAAGCAATATTTTATTTTAATTTAATCTAAACTACAAAGACAAGGATTCGAACTTAGGCGCAAAGTGGAGAGCACATCGGCTCTAGCAAATTCTACTTTAATATAATCTAAACTACAAAGATAAGAATTCGAACTTAGGCGCAAAGTGAAGAGCACATCAACTCTAGCCAACTTGGCTAAGCCCATGTCTGCAAACTCCCCCTTTTATTTAGTGTTCATTTTCTCAAGTCCATTTGGCCTTTTTATATGCTGCCATCTTGAAAATGTCTTCTATTCTACTTGGGTAGGTTTTGCTGCTGGACGAGCCTACCAGTGCCTTGGATCCAATATCAACAGAGCACATAGAAGGTGCTTTGGAGAAGCTGAAGAAGAAACAAGGCATGACAATTATAATGGTCTCACACAGCATCAAACAAATCCAGAGGATTGCTGATATAGTGTGCCTCCTTGTGGATGGGGAGATTGTTGAAGTTTTAAAACCAGATCAACTCTCACAAGCCCAGCATCCTATGGCACTAAGGTTTCTTGAACTCAGCTCTTAAGTATATGTCCCAATGTTGTGTGCACAATATTTATATAACATTTGCTTGAAACTTCTGGAAAGTACAAAACTTTCCTAGTAACTCTGGTACTTGTATTAGTTACTTTGATCATATTTTTCTGAGGGATCTAAGAACTACTCTAAAAATTTGTATCACACTCAAATTTTTGCTTTAAGCTCCCCTCATATATATATATATATATATATATATACACATATACCACATATATATACATACACTTAATATTTGTTTTTCTCATCTGAACAAGTATCTAAACTAAACTAAGACTGGGCTCTTTGCATGGCTGGTCCAAAAGAAAGTCTTGAAAGACCAAGAGGGTTGCTGTCTTTGCTTCTTGTTGTGCTTGGGGGCTGGCTGAGTTCTTTTTGTTGCCATGATCATCATCTCCTCTCGCTGAGCTTTGCTTAAAATGTTCCACATAATCTGTACATCTTGATATCCACACATTTGTACATCATCTTGAAGCTTTAGCAGACCGCCTACTCCGCCATACTCACCACCATCACGCCCTGCAACATAAACACAAAACTTGTTCACATGACAATGCAACAACAGTTCCTAATGTACTCAAAATCTAAATACATTTTTTTGCCATGGCCAAAAATAAATCTTAGCCCATGAAACCCAATTGCCGTTAAAGGCTAGCCTGATCAACACTAGCTGACATTTGATTTCAGGGTGGTACCCAATTGTCATTTTAACATGAAAAAGGTAAATCAAATCAAAAGGAAAAACATAAAGGAAAAGAAAATCAGTTAAATTGCAGAAGAAGCAAGAACCAACCTACAGATTTACTCAGTTTGAGTCTGGCAGAGAAAGAAAGCAAAGCTCTCCTCAACTTATGCAACCAATCCATCTTGCAGCTCAGCTCAGCTCTGCCAGGACTCACCCTCAACAACAAGAGATCATAGAGAGAGAGAGAGAGAGAGAGAGAGAGAGAGGAGAAGAGAAGCACCCCTTGAGCAAGGTAGAAGTGGCTAAAGCCAAGTGGGTTTTGGAATTTATATACAGAAAAGGAGAGGAAATGAGGATTTTGAGAGAGAGAAGGAGCACGCGGCAAGAGGAGCACCGAATCCCCATAACACGTTTCTTAATGGGAGTGCCAGGCGTCCATCATCGAACCCCTTCAACAGCCACGAGGCCCCTCTCTTCTCACTTCATTGTCTTGGCTCTCTTCTTCTTCTTCTCTCTCTCTCTCTCGATTTCATTATATATATATTTATGTATATATATATCTCTTCACATTCGGTTACAATATCTAGTAATGACTTGTAGTTCCTTCTTTGTTGACGTTGGTTCTTCGGATTTGACTCCCTCTTCCGTCTGCTCTTCTACTCTGTATTAAATGCCATGGTGTGTTTGTGTGCGCGCCTTTCCATTTTCCGCTGCCTCCGTTCCTTTCGTTTCATCCACTCCCCCTCTGGTGGGAGGTCCACGTCAGTGTTGTAGTCAAATGGTCTACACAATATGAAAGTAACACAAGTAATTCAAAGTATTTTAGGTGATGAATTTAGATTCTATGCTTACCTTTCATTTATATTTTTATTAATGAACAAAAATTTAGGGGGAGAGGAGGGAGGTTACTCCATCCCAAGGCTTGGCATACTAAGACCTCAGAGGGAGTCTTAGCTATTTTTTAGTTTTTACAGATTATCCATCAAGAGGAATTGTAAACAACAACACTCGAATCTAGGTATAGATAGCGAAGAGAATGATCTTTACCAACTCAACCAACCTTCATTGACAATTTTTTTTTAAATTTTTTTTATACAATCGTATGCGTAATGGATCTCTTTTCAGTATTGGGTAGAAAAATATCATGATACAATAACTAGTTTGTGATTATATGTTTACTTTGATACTTGTGTGTCTTGCATTATTATTATTACGTAGGCTTATTAGTTAAAATGCTATTTAAAATTTGGGTCAAATCTTACTGCATCTGAAACTGAAAGTGACCTACCCTATTTGACCATGGTTTTGCGTCTTACTTTGCCCCTTGCCGTCAACTTCATTGTTAATCCTGACAAAATTGCTGACGTGGCAGAGGTATTTTCATATTTTTGTCCCATATGGCATAAAAACATTATAAAAAATCAAAAATTCTTTTAAATAATTAAAATTTAAACATTAAAAATTATTATTATTATTATTATTATTATTATTATTATTTTATAAAAGAAAAAGAACCAGTAACCTCGTCCCCACCCATACCGGCCATCTCCACTTAGCCCTTACTTCGATGTCACCACCACCTCTCCACCTTCCCTTACCGCGACCTTAGCCCACCTACCACATCAACCCACTCCAACAATCCTCATCTCCCATATCCCATCTCCCATCTCCCATCTCCCATCTCTCTCAGCCCACGAAACCCACCTCATCCTCACAGTTGCTCCTCTTGGGCAAACCCCACCGCCGCACAACCACCTGCCTCTAGAACATTCATCCACCAACCCTAAAACACCCACCCCAAATGACACAACTCCAAAAAGCCAACTTGCACCCAACCACCTCCAACACATCCTTACCCAGCCACCCCAATTGATCCCCCACCCCAAATAGCAACCGCCAATTGATACCCCACCCCATATTACACAAACCAAACTATCCCCCAACCCTTCTCCCCACATCTGACTTTCAAATTAAGAGGAAGAATAAAAAATAAAAAAAATAAAAAGATCGAGAGAAGAAGACCAAAAAAAAAAGGGAAAAACGAAGAAGAAGTGGAAAAGATAAGAAAAAAAGAAAAAAAAAGGGTAGAAAGTCGACTGCTGGAGAAGGAAGAGTATAACATTTTTTAAATTCTTCTAAGCATATAATAAATATCATCATTCTACAAAGATTACCCAAGAATACAACTTGCTCTAGTGGTAATGACCATTTATTGGGTATTGGAGGTCAGAGGTTTGACGGGGCTAGCAATGGAGTTGATAGTAGGGGCAAAGTGAAACTCAAAACCATGGTCAAATGGGGTATATGAGTCACTTTCACTTTCAGTGTGCAAAGTGAGATTTGACCCAAGTTTCAAGGGGCATTTTAACTAATAAGCCTATTATTTATCGAAGATAATTTTCTTTAGATAAACTTCAACAATACAATCAAAGAAATTAACATGACGTATAAAGCATCAATTCAAAGATGGCAACACACTGTATATTTGGTACACCGTATTAGACTCTGGATATGAGTAAATAGTCCATGTCAATTGTTTGGTGTCAACTTGTATTATTTAATTACCTGACTATGTTAAACGGATTGGACTTTTAATACTCTCCTTAGTGACTAACTAATACAACCCACACACCCTGGTTAAGCTAATACACGCTCAATTATAAGGCTAGAGAAAAAGAAGAGTGCTGCTAAACGAACCCTAAAATTAACTGAGTACAGTACACCATATAATCTAAGTACACCATAATATTTTAAACAAAATGTAAAATTAACTAAGTACACCCTATTTAAATATAAAAAATACCCCTAGTATACCCTAATGCACTCTATCACACAACACCTAATACCACTCCTAAACTAGGTTCTCTTTTTACATAAATTTGTGCCCTCTTTTCATATTTTGGGTTTGCATCAAAATCTTTAATTTCGTAACCTATTATGAAAGTAGATTTGCTAGCTCATTCAATTCAAAGCTTCTTTATTGTAAAACTATTTTAACATATACCAGACTCCCCAAAAGTTTTCTTTAGGCGCCACATAGCTTGATGATGAGGAGGAGTTCATTGTTAATCCTCTTCCCTTCTCCCCTTTCTTCCCCTACCATATTCCTAATTTACTTTTTGTTTCCTCCTAATTTGGTGTTCATTTTGTGGCTCATTCTCCCCCTTTTGTGGGTATTTGCTGGAGGTTTTCTCCTCCTTACTTGGTCCATTTTTGTGGCCCCCTTCCCTATTTGTGTGGGTGAGCTTTGAGGCTTATGCCTCCATTTTCTATCATTTCCCCTCACATGACCTTCTCCTCTTATGTCGGCGATGGCGACAATAGTGGCAGCAGTGGAATGGGCAACGATTGTGGTGGTTTCAGCATCATCGACTTAGTTTTTATGTTCATGTGTTTACAGACTACGTATTTTCTCCACTCATCATCGGCGGCTGTGTCTCAGCGTTTGTTCTCCGCCACTATCATTTGCTCCTATACTCCACGGGTGGAGGATGCTTTTAAAGTGTATGTGTTAGCTATTACTTAGATTATGGTAATGTTATTTGTAGCTTTGGTGGCTTGTCCATCACCATTTTCTGTTTATAGCTTGGGTTATCAGTTTATTTTTGGTGGTGGTGGTGGTCTTCCGTGGAAGGCACAGCTCATGGGTTTTGGGTGATGCAACATTTCCTTGTTCTTTGCCTTGTGGTTTCCTAAGTGTGTATTGTGTTTTGTGGGCTTTTGCCTTTATGTGGGCTTGATGCCTTTCGTGAGTTTAATAACTATAATGGGCTCTATGCCTTTTGTATTGCATTTGGTTGAACTCATTTTTGGGGTTCAACGTTTGTGTAATTGGCTTTGGCGTTCTTTTGAATATAACTCGATTCTAACAAAAAATAAAAAACCAAGAGGAGATATTTGAACGTATCATAGACTTAACAATGATGGGATATTCAACCAAATATCACATCCATTCCATTCCCTTATTGAACTGAGTACACCATCTTGAGAAGTCCATGGCTAATCTATAATGTCTAAGTGAATATCCCATCTCCCACTTTCTCTATCGTATATTTTCTAGCTTTACTGTCAGACAAAACCAAGAGGAAATATTTGAATGTATCATAGACTTAACAACGATGGGGTATTTAGCTCCAAGAATTGCCTGGATCTCCTTAACTTGGGTGCTGGCAGAAGACTTTTCATGTTCGTTAAAATATCAAACATGGTTATCTTCCATTTATAGCTAGTCGGTCAATAAAACATAAACGTTAGATACTTAAAGTAATTAAGTACTGAAGGTAATTAACAAAATTTTTTGACAAAATATACCCAATTGTTGCCAAACTTGCTGCTTAACCCACCAAAACTTCTCTACGTTTGATTAGGGTGTACTTATTAAAATTATATTTGTTTTATAATTCAATATATCCTTTATGGCCATTTTATATTAGGGTAAATTAGTAATTCAATAAATAGTTTAGTAGCATGGTGTACTCAGTTAATTTTAGGGTTCTTTTAGCAGCACTCAAAAAGAAAACATGCTTTCTACATGAAAAATCACACGCTCTTTTCATCTTCTTCTCCTCAAGGTTCTACCATGCTATCTTCTCCTCATATATTTTTCTTTCTCTCATGGTTTTTTTTTTTGGATCATATCTCTGTCATGGGTTGATCGGTAACTGATTACTACTCAAGCGAATTCCAATTTCAATAATAGACCTATGCAAATGTTAGAAATATGCCTTAAGAGCCAATACATTTGATGTAATCTCCTTAGAATAAATTTCGTATATGATAAATAAAGGGCAATGTAATTTTGTTATCTTTCTTATCGTGTAAATAAACAAATGTCCAGGGTGTGCTAAATAAGAGATAAAGTAATATAAAGAAGATTAGATTCGGGAGACCTTTAATCTCTAACTGTAGTATCCCAAAATGTTCCTAATCGTAGGGTTATCAAATAGGCATTGATTAACCGTCAAGATTAATTGGCACATATTATGTATGCTCAATAATGAGGATGGTTAGTCTCAAACCATTTGTGTAGTTGACACTAATACAAGTATTTGGGTGCTTATTAGTGAATGAGCACATTGAGCGCGATCAACTGTAGTTCTCGTATGAAGTATTTATCTATATGTCAAACAAGAACAAATAGTTGCAATAATACAAACTAATCTTTAGACCTGAGGCACCATAGTTGTCTTGTGATGCGTTATTGATCTTTGATAGCTCGCAAAGATAAGTCGTAAAAGATTTTCCTTATGTGTTATTGGGATCTTTTAATTCATCATGGGGGCATGTGAATGTACAATAAGGAATTTCTACCTTTGATAAGAAAATGAGAATGTTTCAAGATATGATTCAGTGAATCTTCGGCCGAAGTACTTGAATATGATTTAGAAAGTAATTTTTAATCATGTTCTATTGAATCACATGAGGTTAATCATATTAGGGGTTTGACATAATTAATATGTACCCTAACGATATGATTGGAATACAAATAACCTATGGGTTTTTTTTTTTTTTCCCAGATTTGGCGAGCATCTGGAATAACTAGTGAATTACAACTCTATTGTACTGCAATTAGTGCAATTGGTCTTTGCTACCTTAATGCCTTTTGCAGGTTAGTTCCATTATCACAAAGTTGCTCCGAAGTTGGCTTGGTTCCAAGATGTAGAATCTATGTTGAATCACCATTTAGCAGGGCTACTAGGCCTTGGTTCTCTTTTTTGGGTGGGACATCAAGTACACGTATCTTTACCATAAGGCCCAAAATTGGAAGCCCAAAGGGGTTTGGCCGAAAATGCATAAGTAAAAGTGCATGGAAATTGTTCCAATAAGCTCATTAACACATAAACACAATCCAACATCAACTAAATAGGTTTGGGAGATTAAAGAGAGTTTTCAAGAGTGAAACAATATTATCTTTCAAGGGGTTTAGATTGAAACCAAGTCTTGGGGATCTTGCACTAGCATCCTTGAATTCCCAAGATTCTTCCTTCTCATCTCAAGGTTCCATTGGTGTGGAGACTTAGAGACCATATCCTTTTGTGGCTCACAAAGAGGAGAAAGATAAAAAAGGAGATCAGCAAAGGGAAATCATCATGAAAAGACCAAAACACAACTTGGTTCATATTATAGCTTCAAGGATAATTAGAACTTATCCTTTTCTCTTGTACTTTTATTTTATGAAATTATATAAATGTTCTTGACTTAAGATACTTGGAAGAAATTTTTTTTTTTTAAATTTAAACAACCACCACATACTTCCGCTGCGATTAATTTGATTAAATGCATGTTGAATATTCAAATGAACTTCTTAAAAATGTTTTAAAACCAACAGCAACAACGCAACAACTATGAGAAATCATGCTGGAAAGGCGAAAAAGAGGATTTCAAATTCAAATTCAAAAGGAGGGCTAGAAGGAGACCAACACAACAACTATGACCAGTGAATTCCAATTTCAAAAGAAGGATTTCATGCTAATGGAGTTAAGCATTAAACAACATCAATGATATGGTTCAAGACCACATAAAGGGGATTACTTTCATTCTTGAAAACTTGGCAGTGTATTAGAAAAGAAAAAGAATATTGAATAGAGATATTATAATTGTGGAGGAAAGAAGGGTGCAAGAGGAATCAAATGATGGAGTGTCCATGTTTGTCTATATGATTTTTCAAGCTCATGGAGTCTGATCCGCTGTTATCTAACGGAGCACCAAACACATTATAACTTAGTCATACTATTTATCCGAAACAACACCAAACGCCTTATAATATTATAGGTAAATAGTTAGTACTCTCCGAAACAAATTAATACTGTCCAACATAAATTAGTCTGTACAATTTGACGTACCAAACGAGCCCTAACATGCTAAAAACTACTAAAGCGAACAAAAGCTGCATTAAAACTATTAGCTTACAAACCTAACATAATTGAAATCCTAAAGCAACATAGGAGCTTAGCTAAACTCTACCACCACCATTTAAAAAAAAAAAAAAAAAAACTCTATCACCACCACTTGAAGAAGTGGTCACACTCACCACCTCATAAAATCTTGAAGTGAGAACAAAGCGAAAACAACAACCCTGACAAAGAACAATTGAGTGATTTGCAGTAATCTCCGTCAAATATGATATAGTACCAAATTTAGAGAGCATGAGCAATGTTAAAGAGCATGTTTTGAGAGAAGAATTTAATTGAGAACATAGCTCAAAAGAGGTGATTGGGAACTTCAAATTGAGCATGATTTAGAATTAGAAGAAATCACTACAAGAGGCTTCTTATTCAAAATGCCCAAGTGGATTTATTCACTAACACAAAAGAAAAATGGAAAGAAGAGACAGGGGTAGTGGTGAGGAGGGCTAGTGACACTCCTCCTCTATGGAGTTTTTCTTCTCACAAAGAGAGAGAGAGCGGCTAGAGTTTTTGAACTTTACGTGCTTTGTGTGTCTTTCATTATTAATCTTGAGGTTTTCTAATTTAGCGTTTAATAACAACACTACGCATGATTTCAATTTTTATGAATGATAAATAGTAAACTAAAATAAGAGCCATGTGGATTCTTTTCTCCTTTTTCTCTTCTCTTTTATCCTTGAAGAAACCAACATTTGATTACACCTTCGATCTAAGGGGCCTAGACCCCATTAACAGAGCGTACTTATTATTTTAATCTTAAATACCATGTTTACTTATCAGAATCAGAAATAGATATTAAAATTATTCTAATTTCCTTTTATCACTAGGTTTCCAATTCAATTAATGAATTCCCATTCCCAGTAAGTATAGATATATATACACACGTCGGTCTCAAAAAGTGATATATATACGTTGGTCTTCAGGGTAAAAGATACTTTGCGAAATCCTTTGACTAAGTGGGCCTGAAACTTGACGAAAGCCAATTGAGATAACGCAGGGGCAGTCATCGGCCCATTCCCAAGCCTCTTCGTCGTTCGTTTGTATCCCAAAATTCGCTGCCTAGGGTTTGTTTAACCGTTCAGTCCTTCAACTTTCACCAGCCACCTACAGCTGTGCGCTATTTATGCAGGCGTCTCAGAATCTGGAAATACAGAATCAAAGCTCAAACATGGAGGCCGAGACTGCAACAGAAGAAGGCTTGTCACTGATAAAGCAACTCGCGTCATGCAACAAGAGCGGCCGAGACAGAGCACTCAGGGTCCTCCTCAAGACATGGCTGCCAACCCAACTCAATCTCCATGATGACCACATGAAGAAGCTCTGGAAAGGCCTCTTCTACTGCGTATGGCACGCAGACAAGGTCCCGGTTCAGACCCAGCTCATCGATCGACTTTCCTCTTTGGTCCTCAGCCTCCATCTCCCTCTTTCCATCCATTACTTCTCGGCCTTTTTGCTCACTATGCGCCGCGAGTGGTCCGGCATCGATGCCTTGAGGTTAGACAAGTTCTACCTTTTGATTCGCAGATTTATGGCTAGTTTCTTTGCTTTGATGAGAAATAATTTGTGGGATTTGGAGCTTGTGAAACGTTTGATGGGTGTGTTGGAAGAGGTGACTTTTTTCGCTGACGATAAGTTTCTAGGTAATGGTGTTAATTACCACATTGCCTCGGTTTTTCTTGAAGAGCTTAGGCCGTATCTTCCGCTTAAGGCTGAAGTTCTTGAGGTTGTTTTAGTGAGTTTTATTCGTGTTTCGGCTAAAGTTCCTGATAAAGTCCTGTTGGGGAAGATTAGGAGTAATACGTTTGATGCTTTGCTGGGGGCGGGGAAGAGGCTATTGGAGGTTAAGAAATTGGGGGAGGATGTGGGTTCGGGTGATGAAGTTATGGTCTTTGGGTCAATTGCGTTGACGATGGGGTTTTCAAGCAAGTTTTATGAGTTGGGCTCTTCACCTGAGTGCTGTCAGGGGAATAGGAAGGTGTTATTTGGCTTGCACGAGGAGTTTCTTAAGTTGGAAAAAGAGTTGGAATCTTCTGGGATTGAGATTTCTATTCCTGATGTTGTTTACAATGATGATGAGGTAGTGCCGACTTTGGTTCCTCTTGCAGGTGAGGAGATGGAAGTTGGAAACTCAGAAGCTGGTGAGGTTGTCATGGTCAATGGCTCTGCTGGAAAGCTTTTGAAGAAGTGTAAGAATCGTGAAAAGGACACTGGTGCTGCTGATACAAAGGCAGAGAAGAAAAAGAAGAAGAAAAAGAAGAATAAGAAGGAGAATGAGATTTTGGATTCTGACTCTGAAAAGAGCTCTACAGATAGGGAGAATGAGAACGTAGTTGCAAATGGTGAGAGTTCAGATAATCAACAGGCTACTGATGAAAATGCTGTTAAACTTGATGATAATGTGATATCAAACCTCCAGATGCAGTTTGAGAAGATTGCTGCTGAAGCAGGCTTGGATGGTGATGTTCCAAGTGCCTGTGATTTGCCTACAGCTTCAGATAAGGGCCCTGTCTCTAAGAAGAGAAAGAGAGTGAAGAAAGCTGTTGAAGAAGATGTTGAGGGTGGCACCAATGCAAAGAGTGGGGAGAAGAGTGCAAAGAAGGTAAAATTTTCCATGAAAAGTAATTTGGTGTGGAAGCCCCAAAGCCCTTTACCTCCGCAAGATTTAAGAGTGCCTCCTTCTGCTACGCCTAGAGGAAGTGCACTTAAGAAAGGAGTACCTCCAGGTCCCATTAGGGAAATGCCTCTCCCTACTAAAAAGGTGAAAATGGTAAGAGTTGTTACTGCCAAGAAGGCACGGAAGGCTATCAAACGCATAAAGAAGCTAAAATCTCGCCCTACTTAGAAGAGATCAATTTTGTATTATCATTTTTTAGCTGAAAAAATTTGTTCTGTGTTTGTTTTTCATGCACAACTTTAATGATTGCCCCATTTGTGCTTTTTCTCGTCTCCTAAGTTTTATTGGGTTTATTTATAAAGTTAATTCTGACATTGATATTGGTTTATTCTTCAAATTGAATGAAATGATGCATTGGCATATTCCTTTGTTTGATACTTACTATGTTACTAACTTTCTCAAGAACACACTGCCCCCTGATGTTCTAGTCTACTAATCATCTGTGGATGTTTTACTCTTCAAATGACTATGATATTTATCTCTGTTGTTATTTGATTTTAGTTGCCTCCCTTTTTTCTGTGGTAGATTTATATTAGGTAGATGAAAAGACAAAGACCTCCTTGTTTATTTGCTGCATTTTTAATTTTACTAATTTTTCAGTTCTTATGTTAGAGGTGATAGACTTAAAGGGACATGTAGCATATTAGTGTCATGAACTACGTTGCCGTACATGTAGATTGTGGTCGAAGATATTCCTCTTGAAGTAACTTTTCCTTTGTGTTTTCCAGTTCAAGAGGAGTGAAATAAGAGTGACATGTATCTGTTTCAACATTGTGAGGAATAAATATTGAACTCTTTTCCTTTTCACCATGCTGATAGATCTATGGTCTATCAAACTGCATATATTTGTGCTTGGTTTTTAGCTACCAGCCTGATTAAACAAATCTTCAAAACAGCTAAATCTACACACTTATGTGCATCCAGTCTGAGTGTTGAGGGTCCATGCTTTTATACTATATATTTTTTCTGGTCACCCTGCATCTATTACAGGGGGCCATGTGTTCTGGTGAATTAGGATGATTAGACGGGATAAGGTTAGGAATCTTTACAAATCACTTCTCCTTTATTACTGATAAGGTATATTGAAATTTGAATCACAGAAATCTATTCCTGTGTACTTCTTGCTGAAAGTAGATCTTTGGAAATATATGACTTGCACTTGAGAGAGATTCTAATGTTTCTGATTTTTCACTTAGGGGAAGATAACAAAATTGATTCCAGTTGTAGCAAAATAGTATTGCTTTTATCATGCTTCTAGGGAAATGCCTTTTTCCTACAGTGTTTGCAGCATATTTTCACTCGCTTTTGGAGAAACTCCTTGACAACATGTGCACACAATTTTCAGCTCGTCTTGATCATGTTCCTCTCAGAAATACATGTACAAAAAATGGTCTTGTCAAAAATGTCTTTGTGGGTTGCTAAGCGTCTCTGCAAATTTTTGGTTTCACAAAAGGACGTATATAGGATTTGTGTCATTATACTTATGAAGGCCAAAGCTGAAAGCACCGCTTGCCTGCATTATGTTTGAATACTGACAATATTTTTTATGTATGAGGACTAATATGATCCAACTCTATGGTCGGTCTTATTTTTTTGGTACTTTGAGTGGGTTTGGAACATGAATGCTTGGTATCAGTGTCCCAGTTGTTTCAGTCCTTTTGAATGTTGAGAGGGCTTGTAAAATGTGGATACTAGGAAGAAGAAATTTTAACATCACAGAAATTTGATGTGATGACTGATAGGTAAAACAGGTGTTGCATGTCAAGAAGACTAATCAGGATTCTATTAGCCTAACTGCATATTTCTTGGGTCCCTGTATTTCAATGTGTAGGATTTACTGTTCTCTTCTGTACCAATTGTCTTGTAATATTCAATGCTTCAAATTGTGGTGTTATGATTCAAGTATTTTGTGTCTTGTATGTGTTTTCAATTTATATGGTTCTAGAGCTCAATTACTTAGCGTTGTGTGTCGGGCCAATGTTTGTGTTCGTCATGGCAGCATAACTCATATTCGTCACATGCATAAGCCATGCAACATGTAGGCATGTACTGGCTATTTGCTTGGGGAAATTGGTAATCACCAAATAATCATAATAGGATTGGCAAATATGTGGGTGTTAGTTTGTTGATTAGGATTTGATTTGGTTTTGTTCTTCTCAGTAGGATATTGTTATGATGTTGCTATTTGGTGCTAGCAGAGTTTTTAGAATAATATTGTGAGCTGTCTTTCATCCTCCAAATTTGGTGATAAATGTCTACCAACTTAGGTTACCAATTCACAGAGCTCAAATAGTTATTAGGTAGGGCTTCTTTTTCCTGTCACCTTGTTTTGTCTAGCTCCTCTTTTGCTATTATTGTTTAAGCTCGTACTTTGAGAATGCAATTTGCAAATGGACAACACACTGTAGTAGCCAACTAGCCTAACTCACATATGTTATGTTACCGAAATCTTGTAATCTATTTATTGGTCGTGTCACGATGTTAAAATTGCTGCAAACAAATAAAACTTAAAATACAAATAGCATCCCTAGTCGTTTTATGTGGAGAGGAGGAAATCAATGAAGTGATCATGCCAATGAGCACTCAGCTGGAAACCCTTGTGGGAAGCGCTTGGTATCTCTGCAATAGTTGTAAATCATGTAGTTCTTCTGAACCCATTTGATTCTTTCTTGGCCAGTTGCATCCAGTGACTGACTCAACCAGCTGGAGGAGCTTGAGGAACTGGAAGAAGAACAATGGGAAGAGCCTGAAGACCAAGTGCAAGCTTGGGCGTTGAAGTTTCTGTATGAGGCTGTAAATGGGGCTTTGCTCCAATCTGCCTTCACAAGCCCTCCACGTGTGGCCCAATCATCTGCATTCCACAGGCTTGAGTATATTGACATGGCTTGGTTCTTTGGGAAAGGAATTCCCTTCGATTCTAAGTTCTTGAACTGTCTAATGGGTGTCCCATCCACAGAGAATCTAATTAATCAAGAAGAACAAAGCATAGAAGTTTATTAGGATACATACAAACAAATATTTGAGTAATTCTAAATGGGCTAATGGCAGACTACAAATGGACCGTAAATATTCATACAAAAACTCAACATGATCAGAGGTTCATATTTACTATCAAAATAATCATCTTATGTTTTGAAGAGAATATTTCCTATGTTATATGTACCATATTCACTAACTATATCACCAATTACATGTCTCGCAAAGATGAAATTCATTTACTAACTACATAACTGAATCTCATCGAGATATTTTTTTAGTGAGACATGTTATCAGTAAATATGATACAAATAGTTTTATCAAGTCAAAATGGGAGAGAGAGAGCTTAGTTTAATTACATGATGCTTTGAGGGTTCCACAAGATGGAGTAGGTGTGGAAGTCTTTGGTGGGATCAAACCAAAGATAGAATTGTTGCTCCCTATTACCCTTCCCTTGTGTGAAAACATTTGTGTGTAGAATATAAGGATCTCCGCTTAGGTTGCCTAGAAACTCAAAATCTATCTCGTCATGAGTAGAACCCAACGAGGACAGCTGCAAAATTCACACATATAAAAAACATTAGACATGCATGATATGGATATGATGTATTACGTATATAAAACTTAGAAATAAGAAAGCAGCTAAATTATACATGATGAAAATTATACATGATGAAGTACTCACATAGTAAGCCGTAACAGTACCAGCAGAGTTACCAGGCACAAGCTTGATCTGCATATCAATTTTCCCAAACAAGTACTGATTCTTGGACCGGAAACCCGACCCCGAAGTCTTGTCCAGGGACAGCGTAAGAAGCTGCCCGTTGTCGAGTATTTGCGCTCGACCGTCACCCCATGTTAAGTCAAAATCTTGGTTGAGGTTACCAGCCGAAGCCACAACCAAAATGTTGAACAAAGTTTGCAGAAGTACTAGAACCAAGAATATCTTAGTCATGGTTTGGTTGATCGAATTGAGGAAATGGGAAGGCAAGAGAGAGAGAGAGAGAGAGAGAGAGAGAGAGAGAGGGAAGGAGAGATAGAGAGAGGTGTTTGATGAAATGCATGGGAATGGAGAAGGGTATATATAGTGGTTTTATGGGTGTGGGAGAGTATGGGAGAATTAGTGGGGCTAGGCTAGGCTAGTAGGCAATGATCAATCAGTTGTGGTGGTGGTGGTGGTGTTGAAGTGGTTGGGAAATATGCATGCGTTTGCTTAAGAGATTTGGGTTGACTTGGCTTGGGTTTATATGAGAGTGGGGACCAAAGACAGCTAATAAAGATGATGTTCATTTCTCCAAGCTTAAGTTTTTTTTTTCTATCCTTTTTTTGGGTTGCTCTCCAGTCCAATTGCATTGCCTTGGGAAGTTGGGAATCAAAATCTTTTTCTACGCGGTTGTGAGGTATTAGAAGGTAAAGCGAAAGGCAGAGAGAGAGGGTTCAAATCCCATGTACATGATATCACAGCTGTCCAAATGCTTGTTGGTTTGCTATTAATTGGGTTCTAAAACTCTTAAATATCATTTGTGTGTTCCCCAAACCAGAAAACAATGTTAAGCTCGGTTTCCTCTTGACTTCAACTTAAATTAATTGGTAGTAGAAAAGTAAAAGATTTCACACTTGAGAGCAATTTGTTCACCACAAGCATTACTATTCTTCTCAAAGCGTGTCATTTGTTATATGTATTAACTGCGATTGACCTTTTGTGACCAATTATTGTCTAGAGTCAAAAGAAATAGGGCAACGTTATTAGTTTGTCATCTTGACTAACATAAAATTTAACGTGCAGAATGACAAACTAAGAGTGTGAATAACAATCGATGAGAAAAATTATACAGTGTTCAACTTCAAACCAAAATACATGCTAGCTGAGGACAAATATTATGAAATTTGTAGTTATTTACGCTATGTTGATTTCAACATAGAAAAATGACTCGTGATCAAGGATGATGAGCACAATTATTGTCAATTGTTATTCTTTCACATAAACTATACCTTTTGTCTATTCATCTTAAAATTCTTTTCAATTAATTGAGGTATTGAAGATGATAATAAGGGTCAAATTTTAAAAATGAAGCATTAGTCAGTACTAGAAGCTTTGGTAAGAGGGACAATTAATATCTTCAATTATTGTCGGCGGGCTTTTATCTATCGTATGTGGGAAGTCTAAAGTTCTAAAACATGACGCACCGTAATTTGTATTGTATATGGCTCTCAACCTCAGCCTCAGCCTCAGCCTCAGCCAGCCAACCAAGGGAGAGAAGGTAGGTTGGTAGTGTCAATGTCAATTTCGCCAAACCAGAGTCTTGGGATTGTCATCAGTCAAATGTTGCTTTCATGCAAAGCTGTTGCCTGCTTATGGGCAATGGACATATAAAAGATTACAAATATATTATTTAATTTTGTCATAGGATTGAAAAAAAACAGTACTATACTTTATAATAAGATAAAGCGATGACGTTTGTACTTGCATGCATGTATCTAGGGCAGGCCCTGTGCTTCTGAACGTTTGAGCTTAGTTTTCAAGGAGATCAAAACTTTTGGTTTTTGGGTAACGCTTTTGGTTGTTTTCAATTTCAAACAATTTTGGTGTATTTCATTATCTTTTAGTGTCGTTTTTGTTACTACTGTGTATATATATATATATATATGTGTATACAATTCTTCTTGGATAAGATGTTTGTTCTTTTAATTAAAGAACGGACTATTGATACAGTATTAATAAAGTTTTGATATCATTATCGATAACATGTCAATAACAAAACACACCGACAGAATTGATAGAAAAATCCGACAACTTTTTTACATACATATAAATATAGATATTATTATTGAATGGTGCTTTCTATGTTATGTTATCTTGCACATTTACATATTTGTTACTGAGGGGCAGTAACAATAGCCATCCAATCAGAAAAATGCTTGGATTATTGCCTAGTCATCCTACTTACCCGTAAATCACAGTTTGATATATATGCTAAACATTTCTTCATGTCTTTGATGAGTCATTTCTGTATAGATGTTAAATTATGATTTGCGAAAAAGGACAAATCACTCATCCATGAAAATGATCAATGGTCGATCCAACAAGTTGGAAAAACTGAACCTGAACAACTATTTTGCTATTGTGTCCCCCTTTTTGGCCTCCACTTTGTCCACAATTATTGCTTGAATGACCTTCCTAATAATAAGAACAGTAAAAGGATAGAAGTGGCGCATAATCTAATGACCACATCCAAAGCCATCGTGCATTTGCCATCCCCACTTTGTTGCTTCTTCGAAATTAAGGTTGTGTGGTTATATGATTCGTAGTTCATCTTTATCTCCAGCTAGCTAATGATTAGTTCAAAACGATAAGAATGGAGCCAATAATATAATAAAACTTTGAATAGACATGATTAAGAACCAATTATCCTACTCTTAACAAATTTTAAATGACTGGAAAGTAGATGAAATACTGAGGTTAATCCATATCTTAATCGGCCGACACAAACATGGGTCCTCGTCAAATGTTGCTTTCTTGCCCATTCCAGCAGAGTGGTTACGGGTTGCTAAATTCATAAATAGCTGTCCTGCTCTTTCAACAATCCATTTGGGAACAAATGATTGAATTGAATTCCACTACCAAACAAACAAGTTCATTGAACTGTAATCAGTTCACAGATTTTTCAATGATTCATTCAAACTGTGTCAATTCACTACCCAATAGGTAGACTTGTTTATAATCGTAAAACGTACTGCAATCAGGCTTTCACTAGTTTCAAACATCCATCCCTACGGTGGATGTGAGAGGGGAAACTAACTCTAATTACAGATATGAATTATTAAAAACTACCTACTGATGCTGTCTGGAAGTGAAGGTAAACGGTTTCCAATACATTTCAAATAAACGATAAATCTTTTTTTTTTTTTTCTCTAATTATTTTTGAAACAGATGCAGCATTCTCCAGCTAAACAAATCCTTTACTCTAAAGCAATCCCTGAAACCCTGCATTCTTGTTCGTGAAGCAAGCTTCAATTTTGACCTCTAAAAAGACAAAGCAAGCTTGAAGGGTGACTTCAGTGGCTCCAAAGTACTGATTTTTCAAGCACCTTCACATATAATTTACTATATTATAATTACAGTTTCACCTTGCTTTCTTTTTGTTTTTGGGGTGGGGGGTGGGGTTAAAATACGAGGGTCAAGAATCCCAAAAAAACCTATATTAATCATCCATACAAATATGGCGGGCCTTAGAGACCCATACAAATGTCATCGATGAGAACTCGTCCAACCCAACTGGGAGACCTTTCTTTCCTTTTCATTATCAGCCGCTTTTCTTATTGCTCATACATCATTCTCACCAAAGGAAAACAAGTTGCTAGAACTACTTTGCCTCATTGACAAACCAAATATTTACCTAATGTTGAAAACGGAAAGAAAAATATAGGGGAAAGCGGAAATTGGAACATTGATGTAATAAACTACTCAAATAAGCCTTAGGGAACTAACCTTAGAACTGTGTCCATGAATTAAATTACAAAGCACAAACAGAACAAGCAACAAAGCCAATCAATAGAAATAGGGCAGTAACACAACATGGCCGTGAGAATAAGTAAATATATCATACTTTATTTATATACACCAGGTTTGATGCAATTATCTTTCTTGTCCTCTCAAACAGAAATCCTGTAATCTTATACCTGCCCCCCTTTTTGTTTGAAACCCAACAAATGTTATATAGGTAGAACCACTCCTTCAGTTGCTCAAAAATTCCTCTCTGAATGTTTTGTTTTGTGTTCCTCATTTTTGCTGAATCATGCTTCTACAATTCTCAATAAATACTTGAGGAAAAGAGGATTCCCATATGCTTGAACAACAATTTAACATAAGCCCAAACTATTGACATAGCAAGTTTAACCATACTAATAAATGAAACTTCTGGAATGGATAACCCATAGGCTTTGCACTGTAGTGATCTCATAACTAAACTCACAAACTAGGACCAAGGATCAATACAAAATATATCAACGCTACGCCACATGTTCGGTTCACACACGCTACAGACATACCCACACACGCAACAGACACGAATCCATTCTCTCAGAAACAGTTCAGCCTCAAAGATTATGTATTGCATATACTGTTTAAAACGATATGAGAGTAATTCTCTCAGTACTAATATCTCTGCACACAAAACCTTTATATGATCCCACCTTCATTTCTTTCACAACTTTGTAATGTCTCTTTCTGTAACTATCGCATATTTGCTTCGACCATAAATCTACTTCGTCTCCAATGAGTTCTAGTTTCAAAAAGAATGCTCATTCTTACTGTTCATATGTTAGGATTTGAATATACCACTCCATTTTGTTATACTTATCTCTTTTGTAGCAATAGGACTGTTATGCTTGTTACTAAACTTCTATTCTACCCATTAGTAAACTTGAAAAAAGTTTTCTTAATGAACAATGTTCTTCAAGCTTCAACATGTCCAAACTTCAACAAAAGTAGTTAGATCATTATATATTTAGAAAATATCAATCCAAAGATTAACACTCTCATCCACAACGAGCTAGCAAAAGAAACGGTGCACTGAACAAGTTTACTGCCAACAAAGGTCTTACAGAAACACAATGGTTCATCACTACCCATGTTCAGAAATCATTTATCTAACAATCATAATGTCATCATAAGTTTGCATTCAACCGAAAAGGAATACAAGATAAAATATCTACGGTATTCCAGCTGGACGAAAGTCTAATTTCCAAGTTCCCTCCATAATGCTAAAGTAACTCAACAAACATAAAACCCAAACCCAGAGACAAGAAAAGTAGCACACAACACAACAGTTTAGCTTCCCCTGAAAATCATATGCATTGGCATTTGGCTGTACCTTTATTCATATAATTCAAGCAAACAAATTGCACAATGAAGTTAAAAATAAATGGAAACCGGAAAGGAGCATATGGCTCAAGCTAAATTAGAAAAAACACAGCTCTTTTTATTTACTCATAATGAAAGTTGAGTGTTTCCACTACATAGATGATGTAACACAAGATGAGTACAAGTTCACTATTTGGCCAGATAATGAGTACACTTAAGCAACAAGTTCTCCCTCTATTAAGAACAACCAGTATATATCATAAGCATTGTTAAAACGAACAAAATTTTTATAAAATAAAACCCATTACAAGAAAACACTAAAAAACGAAGAGATCTGTACATGTGAAGTTGAAGCAGAGCTAAGGAGATGCTAAACAGGTGGAATGTTGGAGAAAGAGAAGCCCTTGTAACCTTTATAAGCATAGTAAGCAATCCGCGTGTAATAGAACCCCGGAAGGAACAAGATCGCCCCAAGTATCGCAAAGAATAAGCCTGAAATCATCGAAAAAAAAACCCCAAAATTAAGAAAAATTGAAAATAAAATTAAACAAGAGGGCTTTTAGGGTTAGTAAGGTAGAGGGTACCGTGAGCTTTGTCGCCGCCGACATGGTTGTAGGCCATGAGGCCGCCAATGACAATGCCGAGAGTGCCGGTGATGAGGAGAGCGAAGGCGAGAGCGATCTCTTTGATGGGAGGCTTGTTGTTGACTGTGTAAGAGTCCTCCATCATCATGTCTTCGTCTGTTATCGAAAACGCGTGATCCACATACGCCATGGCTGGTTCTCTGATTGGTTCGTTTTGTGCTCTGAAAACTGGATTTGGATTTTGGGTTTTCGGAATTTGGGGATTTGAATATTAGCTGAGGTTCGAATTTGGGTTTGGGTTTGTTGAGAGCTTTTGATTCAAAGTTTGAAGCTGAGGAGGAGTTTAGGGGAATGGTCAAAACTTAAAAGGGACAAGGCGTCTGAGTCTGAGGAGGATTGAGGAAGAAGATATAATGCGCACGGCGTTTTGTCTGCTGCTGCCACGTGTAACACGTACCAAGTCATCATCAGGTGCTACGTATTTTTTTACGTTATTATTTAAGTTCAATCACATGACGTGTTCATACGTTACATTAAATAATCTCGTGTCACATAAATACTTTACTTTTCTTCCTTGAAATCACAGATCCTTCGATGAAACACATGATGTGTACGTACATTATTTTTTGTTTATAATAAATGATTTCTAAGCACATAATATATTATTTATATCAGTTATAAATCATATCGTCCAATCATATTTTAACATAGAAACTAGTAACACAACCATGGTGGTGTGTGATAGTTGAAAATCAGTGTAGCAGCACAATAGAAAACTTGTACCTCTGCTAAAAAGCTACAACACTTGTCTTTATAGGGTTAAGAGAAAAACTTGGACACCAAGAAGCCTAATTGATATAGAACAATCATAAGAAATCCAAAACTTAACACAATTGAGGCTCCAATCACCCCAAAAACTCGTAAGTTAAGTTACCTCTGCCGATCGGCAAGAGGTAGGCTTCTGAGCTGACCAAAGAATTAAGATCGAACAAAAACTTGACTGGTGATGATTGTTCTTGCATTAACCGCAGCTGCCCTTTAGAAACTAAATCCCACCTTTAGGAGGGTTCCAAGGCAATTCGTCTTCTCCAATGGGACTACTTTCACAATCCTCCTCTGATCCAATGCAGTAGAGCGTTGTATTTGCTGTCACAAGTTAGTGCATTTTGAAATTGATTTTAAACTTAATGTCAATGGCACAGATTACTTATGTAATTAGAACACACAATTCTGCTCTACTCATCACATATATGTTTAGTATTTCTTTAACCCAGTCAGTTTGGGAAAAAAAGAAAAGAAAGAGAATACCTCCATGAGCCGTACCATTTCTCCTTCTCTTCCAGTCTACCCACAGTACTAAAGCCATCTTCTTTACTCTGCAATTTTCTTAGATTAACAGCCATAACGCCATGCATTATCTAATTTCAAATTGCAATTCTTACATTCATTTTGCCACCACTGTCTATGATTACATTGCAAACTCTTGACTGACAGTATATCTTCTCTTGAATGTATTTAGTTCTTGGTTTGCGGTGCACATCAATCTCTCACAACTAGCAAAACATCTTCATCTTCATAATTCATTGCCATCTTGAGGAACTATTAGTAAATCCTTTTCACATCAGTTTCATGAGTCGCCAAGTTTACTTCATGTGGTGGAAACTGATTAGAACCATGGCCTGATTGATTGCATCAGTAACATTTGGCTGATAGCAGAGGAGCATAAGGATTTGCAGGTACACACCTTGCATTGTTGGTTCCCCCTGTTAACTTAGTTCGACCAGTCACCGACTTCTTACATGTATTTTGTGGTTGGTCTTTTCCTTTTGCTACTACTCTTTTATTGCCTAGACCTGAAGTGGGATGAGGACCCTTGCCAGAGACTTGTTGCCTGGTATTCGGACCATCAACTCTTGTGGCAAATTAAACTGCAACATTAAGGGCATAGAGAGAAGAGGTTGTAATGCTTATTGTTGTATTGCCATTTACATTGTGCTGCATTGGTTGACGAAAATCTTCAAAAGATAAACTAACTTACCATTTCTCATGACTGTCAAATTAAGTTTTTGCTATACCTCGATCCAACTATATCCTGTATTTTTCAGTACAACTCTTTCTATCATTTCCCTCCTTATCTTTGTAGCATCTTCCCAACTACCCTCTTCAGAGTAAACCTTTGACAGTAGTACATAAGGTACATCATTTTCTGGAACCAACTGAACCAACTTCTTAGCAGTCCATTCTCCCAACCCTATGTTCCCATGTATCCGACAACCACTAAGCAAGGACCTCAGTATAGCAGGCCAAGGAGTATAAGGCATTCCTTCAATCATTTGTCTAGCATCTTCGAGGTATCCGCTTCGTGAAAGCATATCAACCATGCAACCATAAATATCCTCAGATATTGGTTCCATCTTAGAATCTGAGTTCATTGATTCAAACAACAAACGACCTAGATCAACCTGACCCACATGAGCACAAGCTGCTATAACTGACACATATGTGGCCTGGCTGGGCTTTATACGAGCCAACTTCATTTTCTCAAAGATACCCATAGCTTCCTTGTCCAGACCGTGATGAGCACAAGCCATGATCATGGCATTATATATAACTACATCACCAGATCTAAATGACTGGCTAAAGGTCATCCTTGCACTTCCAATGTCCCCACATTTTGCATAAGCATCTATAACTGCACTCACAACAAATACTTGTGAGTGAAATCCCATTTTGATGACAACAGAATGAACAGATTTAGTTAAATGATAGCCTGCATTATCAGCACAACTATTTAGAATGCTGCCCAAAATAAACTCATCAGGTTTCCCACCAGCTTCTCTCAGAGACTTGAGAAATTTGAGAGCTTCAAAGAGATGTCCCTGATGCACTAGAGCAGATATCATAGTCCCCCAAGATTCCACATCTAATGTCTCAAACCCATTGAAAAACTCAAAGGAATCATCCAGTAGTCCAACTTTAACATAGCACTTAATTAAGAAGCTACAAACATATCCATGGAAAGAGAAGCCAGACTTGACAATAGCACCATGAATTTGTCTAATCATTTCTTGGTGTTCATCTTTATAGCAAGTTTCCAATATGTTGGAGAAGGTAACTTCACTCGCTTCAACACCCAAGTCCCATAAATCACAAAAAATCTTCCTGGCTTCTGTATAACAATGATTTGAATTATACCCAGAAATCAACTCGTTCCAAGAAGTTAAGTTTTTGTCAAATAGGCTGTCAAAAAACAAGCGTGCCATGTCCATAGCCCCACATCTAGAAAACATATTGATTATTGAGCTTCTAACGATAGCTTCATTCCAGAATCCAAATTGTAATGCAAGAGAGTAAAACTGAAGCCCAAGGTTCAGATCAAGTAGCTCCCCACATTGTCTAAACAAGATTGAGAAAGTGACATGGTTAGGTTTCATGTTTGCTAGCATGAACTCATGGACTAACTTTGCAATTTCGCTTGTATTATGGTCTTCAGAGAAGACACCAAATGCGGTGTTCCACGATATAACATCTTTTGCTTGTATCCTATTGAAAACTTTCAAAGCCGCATCCTTCTTACCATTTCTAGAGTACATATCAGAAAGAGCATTCATTACTGAAATACTAAATTCCATCTCACTCTGGATGATCAATCCATGAAGTTGCTTCCCAAAATCCAAATTTCCCATAATAGAGCACCCCTTAAGAGCATTAACAAAGGTGAACTGGTCCATGCTTATCCCTCTCCATACCATCAAAGATACAACCTTCAAGGCTTCGAGGCCATAGCCGCATTGCGCATACCCTCCAATCATAGTATTCCAACCAGCAGTATCAAGATTGGACATAGACTCAAACACCCCTTTAGCCGATTCAATATCCTCCAACTTAGCATACATGTTCAAAACGGAACCGCCCACATAGCAGTTCTGCTCAATCCCAACTTTCAAAGCAAAACAATGAACACTCATGCCAAATTCATATGCTTTGGTACCAGCACACTCTGCACACCCCTTGAGAACACTGCCAATAGTGAATTCATTCGGCCTCAACCCACTTCTTATTAATCCCACATAAATCTCCAAGCCCCATTCAAATTGACCATCTTGGACGGCAGCCGAGATCATCAAAGTCCAAGTGACGAGGTTTCTGTCAGGCATTTTATCAAACACCCTAAATCCATAACCCACAAGCCCACATTTTGAGTACAATTTGATCAAATTATTCAACAAAAAAATGTCATCAGTAAATCCCAACTTGACGATATGGGAATGGATTTGGGTACCAAGGAAACATGACTTTGAAGTCTCAGAGAGGAGCGACAATGGAAGTTGGGTCTTTACCCACCAAGAGACTAGAGAATGAAGAGCAGGATTAGGAAGTGTAGAGTTGGAGTTGGTCTTTGGAGATTGCATGGAAGGCTCTGGATTTGGTGGTTGAAAGAATAAAGCCTCTAAGCCTTGAAGTAAGAGTAAGTCCTACACCACCTAAGCTTCTCATTCTTCATGATAGACCTTGGCCGGTGAAAAAGAAAAGCTTCAAAGTGGATCCCATAACGATTGGCCATTGGCCCATTGCATTGCAGGCTGCAGATTTTGAGTAGCAGCCTCTGGGTTTAGGGTATGATCGATTGTTTGATCGCTCAGAATATACTTTTTTTTCTTCATGAGAATCTAATTTCTGTTGTTTTGATGGTAAAACAGTGTTTAATATTGAGGTTTTTCCCCTGCCACCATTTAGTTTAGGGGTGGCATTTTAAACCGAAAAACCGCAAAAACCAACCGATCACCACGACCATGATCAGCTTACACATATAAGATGGACCAAGAGTTGGTAGAGGAAGTAGCGTTTATAATTTTCAATGGAAAGTTTGAATCTCACCAATGTCAAATAATTGTTTAACCCAAAAAAAAAAAAAAAAAAAAAAAGGAAAAGGACTAAAGTAGCTTCAACCTTTGGGACTGTGTGACTTTGCATGTACTATGTACATTCCTTAATAGCAAAGACCTCTTCAGTCGTTGGTTCGTCAACAACACTCACTCATCAAGGCAGGCAGGTGACTCTGGTGAGTGCTTTATTTATTTATTCTTTTTGTATGTTTCCTTTTTCATGTTGGCTTTTCATATCTTCAGCTTCAGCTTCCTTTTTTCAATTCATTTGTATGTAACATTCTAACTCAGATGATCTTTGTCTTTGGTATCTCAACTGGTTGCTTGACTTGTGTGTGACTAAAGTAGCTTCAACCTTGGGGACTCTGTGTGACTCTGCGTGTACTATGTTCCTTCCTTAATAGCAAAGACCTCTTCAGTCGTTGGTTCGTCAACAACACTCACTCATCAAGGCAGGCAGGTGACTATGGTGAGTGCTTTTTTTTTTATTCTTTTTCTTTTTCTTTTTGTATGTTTCCTTTTTCATGTTGGCTTTTCATTTCTTCAGCTTCAGCTTCCTCTTTTCAATTCATTTGTATATAACATTGTAACTCAGATGATCTTTGTCTTTGGTATCTCAACTGGTTGCTTGACTTGTGTGTTTTGATCACAGAAAGAGGGACACCATGTCAATTTTTCTTGAAATTTTGAAATGCCTCTTTTCCGATAGAAATCGCTCGCCACCCTTGACTTCTACTAATCAATCTCCAGCCTTCTATAACTATAAAGCCCCATCACCTCCATCTCAACCAGTCAAATCTCCCTTTAGTTCATCTTCATCATCCGCTAAGCCTCGGACATCTTCATCGAAACCGCTGCAATCTTCTTATATCAGTACATCTTCTCCATTTCCTAAATTCCCAACATATTCTTTCTCTTCAACATTCCCTAAGCCCCCAACATCTTCATCTAAGCTGCCTCAATCAACTTTTGTTAATCCATCTTCTTCCAATGCATCTCCATTTATTCTTGAATTCCCAACATCTGTATCTAAATTACAACAATCTTCTTCTGTTGATCAGCGTTCAGCATTGCCTAAACCCCCAACATCTTCATCTAAGCTGCCCCAATCCACTCTTATTAGTCCATCTTCATCATCCCTACAACTCCGAACACCTTCATCTAGACCATCTCCTCCGAAACTGTCTCCATCTCCTAAATTCCCAACATATTCTTCTTCTTCAACATTCCCGAAGCCCCCAACATCTTCATCTAAGCTGCCTCAATCAAATTTTGTTAATCCATCTTCTTCCAATGCATCTCCATTTATTCTTGAATTCCCAACATCTGTATCTAAATTACAACAATCTTCTTCTGTTGATCAGCGTTCAGCATTGCCTAAACCCCCAACATCTTCATCTAAGCTGCCCCAATCCACTCTTATTAGTCCATCTTCACTATCCCTTCAATTCCAAACACCTTCATCTAGACCATCTCCTCCTAAACTGTCTACAGCCTCCTCTAAACCACCTCAGGCTTCATCAAAATCACATTCATCATCACCAAATCCTCCAACATCTTCAAAACCATCTCCATCCTCGGGACAGCCAGCGTCTTCCACTACACTCCCTCCAATCTTTAAGCAAGTTCTATCCCCAGCCTCCTCAGATGTAATAACTGAAAAGGGGAAGAAAAATTATGTAGCGGTGGTTGAAAAGGGTTCATTACCTATATTCACGATTCCTGAGGATTTCAAAGATTTGATCAAGAATGACATTGTGCCTAAAGTTCTAAAACAGCCTCTGTCTTCCACGACATATAAGGATTACTTTGCTGTTCTGTTATACGCTGAAGAGTTCTACCATGAGGTATGCAAGAATCTTGCCCATTTGTAATGCCTTTTCTTCTTAACAAGATAGTGAAGAAAATTATGACAGATATCATACCATTTATATAAATATATGTGTAAAGCACTTCTCTAAGTTTCAGTTTTCCGAAGATCTGACGATAATATGTGATTTCAATGTTGATTATATAGCACAGTTTTGAATGATTAGCAAAACATAGCTTATTTCATATTAGTAATCATTTTTCTCTGTACAAAGATTTAAATGGTTAATTATACTTGATACTTCTTTGTTTGCATTGGTGACTGGCTATTGTTTTAAAATGATTTGAGTTTCGTGTACATGCCTTTGCAACTAAATTTTGATGCCAAAAGACAAATCCAAAAAGACAAAAAGAATATCTTAAGAGCTGTGGTATGAATGGTGGAATGTAGAATGCTGTGGTACAACATTCTTCTTTGAAAGAAATAAAAAAACCTTTGCTGTTATTTGAACCAGAAATGGGCTGATTTTAATATAAAGAATGTGACACTGAAGTTGCAAAAAGCAGCAGTTTACAAAAATCAAGACAAGGAAGAGAAAACCTTCGTAGAACTTATGATTGATTCTGCTCCTGAAAATCGGCCATTCCTTTTGTCGAGGGACTTAGTCTATGTACGGCCATCAGGTACAAATGCTGAGCAGTTTCAGGTAAACTCTGAACATTCATTAACATATGGAAATTTCTTAAAACTATCCGCATTATGATTATCTTATTACATGTTATGCAGGGTATTATAAATCGCATTATTAGGAGCAATCTTGTATTAGTGGAATTTGAAGATGAATTCTATGATTATCATTATTCGACCCAAAAATATGATGTCAGCTTCTCATTCAATAGAGTATGTTTGAAAAGAGCTCACCAAGCAGTTCAAACAGCATCGGATACTTTGTTTAAGAACTTCCTCTTTCCTGATGGTGTTTCCCGTACGAGCATTCCCACCGCACCAGCGCTGATGTCTGGCCGTCACAAACTTGACGCCAAACAATTATCTGCTGTTCGTCAAATTTTAAGCATTAAGGGCTCACCACCTTACTTGGTGGCTGGCCAGCTTTGTGTTGAAAGGAACGTTTTTAGGCCGTCGAGAACTGGAGCGGTTGTTTGTGAAGCAGTGCACCAGTTATGTCAAACCTCACTCAAAAATACGATTCTGATATGTGCTCCTAGTAACTGCTGTTGTGATGGGATTATGAGAAGCTTGTTGAAAGTGATTCCAGAGTCAGATATGTTCCGAGCCAACGCTGCATTCCGTGAGAAAGATGAGGTGCCTGATGACATCCTCCCATCATGCCTTTACGAAGGCCCTTGTTTCTCTTGTCCTCCAACTGAGACGCTTAAAAAATTCAGGGTGATTTTCTCGACTCTCATGAGTAGCTTTCGGCTGCATGATAAAGGCCTAACTTCTGGACATTTTAGTCATATTTTTCTGGTGGATGCTTCATCTGCCACTGAGCCGGAAACAGCAGTGGCCTTAACTAATTTTGCAGAAAAAAGTACTACTGTTATAGTCACTGGTCAACCAGGAGATAATAAACGTTGGGTTCGCGCAGACATGGCAAGGCGAAAGGGACTAAAGATTTCTTACTTCGAGAGACTTTTCAAGTCAAGGCCATATAGAAGCCTCAATCCAATGCTTATCACACAATTGGACCAGTAGCAAGAGCCACACTCATCAACACCTACAGGCTTTTGCATTAAGCTTAAAACGCTTTGCATAATTGCACAAAACATTTGACTGTTTGCTGTTTAAATTTCTTGGTTCATAAGCCACAACCTAAAGATATTAGGGTGACTGTTTTGTTGTAAGTAGCCTTCTGCAAAGTGTGGTGATTGTTTTTATTTGTGATTGTTTTCTTGTCAAATTATTAATCGCCCTCCTAGGCTACCTTACCTCAACCTCCTGCATGTTCAGATCCTCTTCTATCTGAATCAATTTTGTTTCTTAACACATTAGAACCATGACCAGATTGATTGCATCAGTAACATTTGGCTGATAGCAGAGGAGCATAAGGATTTTCAGGTGCAAACTTTGCGTTGTTGGTTCCTCCTGTTAACTTAGTTCGACCAGTCCCCGACTTCTTACATGTACTTGTTGGTTGGTCGTTTGCTTTTGCTACTGCTCTTTTAGCGCTTATACCTGAAGTGGGATGAGGACCATCAAGTTCTGCTTCATCACTCGTTGCCAAGAACTGCAATATAAAGGACAAAACGAGGTTGCAAAACAACTAATGATATATATCCTTACTCCTTCCTACAGACCATGCTAATTGTTCTTTGCCATTTACATTTTGCTGCATTAGTCGACTAAAATCTTCAAAATGTGAACAAACTGACCATTTTTCATGGCCCGGTTCCACATTTCTGTCCAATTGGTTTCTCGCCATACCTCGATCCAACTATATCCAGTATTTTTTGGCACACCTCCTTCTATCATTTCCCTCCTTATCTCTGTAGCATCTTCCCAACTACCTCCTTCAGAGTAAACCTTTGACAATAGTACATAAGATACATCATTTTCTGGAACTAAATTCTTTGCAGTCCATTCTCCCAACTCTATGTTCCCACGTATCCGACAACCACTAAGCAAGGACCTCAATATAGCAGGCCAAGGAGTATAAGGCATTCCTTCAAGGCTTCAAGGCTTCAAGGCCTCAAGGCTCCAAGGCCATAGCCGCATTGAGCATACCCTCCAATAATAGTATTCTAACCAGCAGTATGAAGATTTAACATAGTCCAATCATAGTATTCCAACCAGCAGTATCAAGATTTAACATAGATTCAATCACCCCTTTATCCGATTCAATATCCTCCAGCTACATGTTCAAAATAGAACCACCCATATAGAAATTCTGTTCAATACCAACTTTCAAAGCAAAACAATGAACACTCATGCCAAATTCATATGCTTTGGTATGGTACTAGCACACTCTGCACACCCCTTGAGAACACTGACAATAATGAATTCATTCGGCCTCAACCCACTTCTTATTAATCCCAAAGTAATTTCCAATCCCCATTCAAATTGACCATCTTGGACAGCAGCCGAGATCATCAAAGTCCAAGTGACAAGGTTTCTGTCAGGCATTTCATCAAACACTCTAAACCCATCACCCAAAAGCCCACATTTTGAGTACATTCTGATCAAATTATTCAACAAAAAAATGTCATCAGTAAATCCCAACTCGATGATATGGGAATGGATTTGGGTACCAAGGAAACATGACTTTGAAGTCTCAGAGAGAGCGACAATGGAAGTTGGGTCTTTACCCACCAAGAGACTAGAGAATGAAGAGCAGGATTAGGAAGTGTAGAGTTGGAGTTGGTCTTTGGAGATTGCATGGAAGGCTCTGGATTTGGTGGTTGAAAGAATAAAGCCTCTAAGCCTTGAAGTAAGAGTAAGTCCTACACCACCTAAGCTTCTCATTCTTCATGATAGACCTTGGCCGGTGAAAAAGAAAAGCTTCAAAGTGGATCCCATAACGATTGGCCATTGGCCCATTGCATTGCAGGCTGCAGATTTTGAGTAGCAGCTTCTGGGTTTAGGGTATGATCGATTGTTTGATCGCTCAGAATTTCTTCATGAGAATCTGATTTCTGTTGTTCTGATGGTAAAACAGTGTTTAATATTGCGGTTTTTTTCCCGTCAACGTTTAGCTCATAAATTAATTTATGTGTCAAATATGTGCAAAATCAAATTTTGTTAGAAAACACAAATTTGACTATAAACAAACAGAAATTAGGTTAGAAACTATTGGGACAATTGTACTAAAATGAGAATTTGAGACACTTTCCAAACTTTTTTATAAAAAAAATCCTTAATAAAATATAAACCCATTTCCAGGGCAATGATTTGGCGTGTCATGGTTCATCATGTCCCTGCGGGACTTTTGTTTTAACGTTAAATTGTTTCTTCAAGTTTTAATGTTTAACTCTCTACTCGATTGGGGGGATTCACTCTCCACTAAAAGAGAAAAACACTTTAGCTGGGCGGGTCCCTTTTGCTGATCTGGCGAGAGCCAAGGTAGGAGTGGGACCGTTAGTGTAATTTGGTGTCCTAAATTGGACAAGGTCTTGGGTGAGATGGTTGAACCACGTCACCCGTTTGGTCACCCTCACAAAAATGCAACGTTTTTTAGTGGGAGTACTCGGACGGGTGATTACGGTCTCACTCAAGACTTTCCGCTAGACTTCTCTATTTAGCTAGAATAAAAGAGTAGAAGCCAGTGTAGTGGTAATTGTGCCACATAGAATAATGCATGAGATGAAAGAGTTGTTTACAAAAAGCCCTAATTACAAGCTACAAAATACAAGATAAGTCTACCACATGAGAAACTGTTCACCATGATCAGCTTACACATATAAGATGGACCAAGATTTGGTAGAGGAAGTATCGTTTATAATTTTCAATGGAAAGTTTGAATCTCACCAATGTCAAATAATTGTTTGACCCAAAAATAAAAAAAAGGAAAAGGAAAAAGGAAAAGGACTAAAGTAGCTTCAACCTTTGGGACTCTGTGTAACTGTGCATGTACTATGTTCCTTCCTTAATAGCAAAGACCTCTTCAGTCGTTGGTTCGTCAACAACACTCACTCATTAAGGCAGGCAGGTGACTCTGGTGAGTGCTTTTTTTTTTTTTAATATTCTTTTTCTTTTTCTTTTTGTATGTTTCCTTTTTCATGTTGGCTTTTCATTTCTTCAGCTTCAGCTTCCTCTTTTCAATTCATTTGTATGTAACATTCTAACTCAGATGATCTTTGTCTTTGGTATCTCAACTGGTTGCTTGACTTGTGTGTTTTGATCACAGAAAGAGGGACACCATGTCAATTTTTCTTGAAGTTTTGAAATGCCTCTTTTGTATTGAAGATGAGCGTGAGAATTATGATTATAATCAAATTCCCAGACAAACTTACGATTCTAAAATTTCCGATAGAAACCGCTCCCCACCCTTGACTTCTACTAATCAATCTCCAGCCTTCTATAACTATAAAGCCCCATCACCCCCATCTCAACCAGTCAAATCTTCCTTTAGTTCATCTTCATCATCCCCTAAGCCTCCGACATCTTCATCGAAACCGCTGCAATCTTCTTATATCAGTACATCTTCTCCATCTCCTAAATTCCCAACATCTTCTTCTTCAACATTCCCTAAGCCCCCAACATCTTCATTTAAGCTGCCTCGCTCAAACTTTGTTAATCCATCTTCTTCCAATGCATCTCCATTTATTCTTGAATTCCCAACATCTGTATCTAAATTACAACAATCTTCTTCTGTTGATCAGCGTTCAGCATTGCCTAAACCCCCAACATCTTCATCTAAGCTGCCCCAATCCACTCTTGTTAGTCCATCTTCACCATCCCTTCAACTCCAAACACCTTCATCTAGACCATCTCCTCCTAAACTGTCTACAGCCTCCTCTAAACCACCTCAGGCTTCATCAAAATCACATTCATCATCACCAAATCCTCCAACATCTTCAAAACCATCTCCATCCTCGGGACAGCCAGCGTCTTCCACTACACTCCCTCCAATCTTTAAGCAAGTTCTATCCCCAGCCTCCTCAGATGTAATAACTGAAAAGGGGAAGAAAAATTATGTAGCGGTGGTTGAAAAGGGTTCATTACCTATATTCACGATTCCTGAGGATTTCAAAGATTTGATCAAGAATGACATTGTGCCTAAAGTTCTTAAACAGCCTCTGTCTTCCACGACATATAAGGATTACTTTGCTGCTCTGTTATACGCTGAAGAGTTCTACCATGAGGTATGCAAGAATCTTGCCCATTTGTAATGCCTTTTCTTCTTAACAAGATAGTGAAGAAAATTATGACAGATATCATACCATTTATATAAATATGTGTGTAAAGCACTTCTCTAAGTTTCAGTTTTCGGAAGATCTGACGATAATATGTGATTTCAATGTTGATTATATAGCACAGTTTTGAATGATTAGCAAAACATAGCTTATTTCATATTAGTAATCATTTTTCTCTGTACAAAGATTTGAATGGTTAATTATACTTGATACTTCTTTGTTTGCATTGGTGACTGGCTATTGTTTTAAAATGATTTGAGTTTCATGTACATGCCTTTGCAACTAAATTTTGATGCCAAAAGACAAATCTAAATACTGGTCCAAAAGACAAAAAGAATGTCTTAAGAGCTGCGGTATGAACAATGGAATGTAGAATGCTGTGGTACAACATTCTTCTTTTCTAAATTTTGTATGATTTTTCATGCTTACTTTGAAAGAAATAAAAAAAACCTTTGTTGTTATTTGAACCAGAAATGGGCTGATTTCAATATGAAGAATGTGACACTAAAGTTGCAAAAAGCAGCAGTTTACAAAAATCAAGACAAGGAAGAGAAAACCTTCGTAGAATTTATGATTGATTCTGTTCCTGAAAATAGGCCATTCCTTTTGTCGAGGGACTTAGTCTATGTACGGCCATCAGGTACAAATGCTAAGCAGTTTCAGGTAAACTCTGAAGATCCATTAACATATGGCAATTTCTTAAAACTATCCGCATTATAATTATCTTATTACATGTTATGCAGGGCATTATAAATCGCATTATTAGGAGCAATCTTGTATTAGTGGAATTTGAAGATGAATTTTATGATTATCATTATTCGACCCAAAAATATGATGTCAGCTTCTCATTCAATAGAGTATGTTTGAAAAGAGCTCACCAAGCAGTTCAAACAGCATCGGATACTTTGTTTAAGAACTTCCTCTTTCCTGATGGTGTTTCCCGTACGAGCATTCCCACCGCACCAGCGCTGATGTCTGGCCGTCACAAACTTGACGCCAAACAATTATCTGCTGTTCGTCAAATTTTAAGCATTAAGGGCTCACCACCTTACTTGGTGGCTGGCCAGCTTTGTGTTGAAAGGAACGTTTTTAGGCCGTCGAGAACTGGAGCGGTTGTTTGTGAAGCAGTGCACCAGTTATGTCAAACCTCACTCAAAAATA